>CM038677.1:586846792-587427733 GCA_021605205.1 Aegilops longissima | reverse complement strand
GGCGGACTAATGGCTTGATGTGGTGACCTGAAGGTGGCGCCGCGAAGCCGCTTAAGAGAGCTGCGACGACCGGGGGCGCCGGCGCAGCATGCTAGGCAAGGAAGAGGCCGCGCAGCTCCCCCCAAGAGGCCACGGAAGCTGCTGGCACGTGGAGCAGCCACATGCGGGCGCGGTGAGGGCCAATGGAAGCAAGTTAGCCATGACCTCATTGTCGGTGTCAAAACCAGCGGATCTCGGGTAGGGGGTCCCGAATCAGCGCCTAGGCGGATGGTAACAGGAGACAAGGGACACGATGTTTTACCTGGTTCGCCCCTCTCGATGGAGGTAATACCCTACCCCGCTTGATTAATATTGATGATATGGGTAGTACAAGAGTAGATCTACCACGAGATCAAGGAGGTTAAACCCTAGAAGCTAGCCTATGGTATGATTGTTGTTCGCCCCACGGACTAAAACCCTCCGGTTTATATAGACATCGGATAGGTTAGGGTTACACGTAGTCGGTTACAATGGCAGGAGATCTACATATCCGATCGCTAAGCTTGCCTTCCACGCCAAGGAAAGTCCCATCCGGACACGGACTAAGTCTTCAATCTTGTATCTTCATAGTTTTGGAGTCCGCCGTGACGATAGTCCGCTATCCGGACACCCCTAGTCCGGACTCCTCAAGAGCCCTCGAACCAGGCTTCAATGACGATGAGTCCGGGCGCTTGATTGTCTTCGGCATTGCGGCGGGTTCCTCCTCGAATACTTCATAGAAGGTCTTGAACACAAGGATAGTGTCCGCTCGCAAAACAAGTTCCACATAACACCGTAGAGAGAATAATTTTTGCACAGATCTGCTGAGCTGATGTATTCCGCGGCGTGACATCACACCACGGCCAGGTCTTTATATGAATCGTTTTTTATTGTTCCACCTCAGCGTGTTTAGCGAGGTGGTTTCCTTGGCACGTCTTATCAAAGCGTAAATCGTGCCCCCTTATTCCGGGATTCTCATCAATACGGACGTAGGTAACCCAACCGTGTTCGTTGGCCTGCCTTCTCTATCGGCGAGTCCTAATCGACCACGGGCGGGCTCTTGGTATTCAACCTCTTTATAATGAGACCAAGGCCCTTCTTCTTTACACCTCCATCGAAGTTCGCCTCGCTTCGAAGTTCCAACACCCAAAGCTTCAGATTCAGGCGCTTCGGACTTTCGACGATGTCCGGCTCCGACCAGCACGGCCGATGGATGTCTTCCTCCGTCACGTAAGAAGATGTGCAATCTGCGAGACGCCGGTTATCTAACCGGGAGATCTCAGATAGGCTGCCCGCTCCAGGCAGGTCATTCCCACTCCTGAGCCCGGCGAGAACGTGGTGTTCGTGTCCCACTTCCTTCGGGGTTTAGGCTTCCCGACGGATCCCTTTGTGCGGGGGCTCATGTTTTATTATGGGTTTGATTTCCATGACTTGAATCCGGAGTCCATCCTCCATATCTCGTCATTCATTGTCCTATGTGAGGCCTTCCTCCATATTACCCCCACTTTAGATTGTGGCTCAAGACCTTCAAGGTGGAGCCAAAGATAATCGAGGGGCAGCAAGCAGAGTGCGGAGGGGCGGTCATAAGCAAATGTGCTGATGCTCCGTGGCCCGAGGGCTCTTTCCAAGAGGAGCTTGGTTTGTGGCAACAGGAGTGGTTTTATATCACCGCTCCCAGGGGCACCAAATGGGCGGCGCTCCCTGCCTTCCGCTCAGGTCCACCACAGCGGCTGGCATCATGGGTCAACAAGGGGCTCGATTGGGGGCCGTCCAAGGACGTTCCCCTGCTGCAGGGCCGTATTCGAGATCTCCTGGAAAGAGGGATCAATCTGGTTGCAGTGGCGCAGGTTATGGTGATCCGGCGCCTTCAGCCCTGCAAACGTCGCCCCCTCCGCCCGTGGGAATTCAATACGGAGGGACCACGAGCTCTCCAAAATTTTATGGGCACGACGCCCGTGGAGATGTATAAATTGTTCTTCGGATCACAAGAGAAGTGTCCGGACTTGACCGAGGACGCAGGACTAAGCTGCAATCACCCAGATACTCAAGTAAGTAGTCCTGTAACCGGACAAGCTGTTCATTCATTTATTTCATATATATGCCCTTTAAAGGCGCCGTTTCTTGAACAGGAGTGGATAGCCAAGGCAAAGTTTATAAGGTGTCCGGCTCCCCTCCCCGAGACCACGCCGGATCCCATGCTGACCAAGATGTTGAAGGTCGCGCCTGTTGAAGAAGGCGAAGGGGGGAGCGGGGAAGCAACTGCCTCCGTGAAGGAGGCTATCAAGGAAGGAGGGATTAAGAGTTCCACCTTCCGAGAGTCCGGCGCTGGGAAGTAACCCACCCGCATTATTTCCCCGAGGGTATCAGCCCTCCAGCGAGCCATAAGTAAAAAGAAGGGGTCTTGTAAATAAGGAACATCCCTGTATTCATTCATGAAGATAACCGAAATTGTACCTTGTAGTTCGGACCTCAGCCCTTCTCAGCAGAGCTCGCGTCTTGAGGATCTTCTTCCGGAGATGATGGAGAGCAAACGCCTCCACTGTCGCACCCTCATGTAAGCGGACGACCCGGAGGTGTCGTCGCGAGGGTTCCCCAAGTCTGGCGGGGCCGGAAGGTCCGCGCCAAGTGGCGTCTTGATCGGAGGAGTGAAGGATCTGCTCGGGGAAGCGGCTATTTCAGAAGATCACCGTGCTCTAATGGGTACGGTGATTGAAAGAATTGCATCCGCGAGAGCGGATTGCATGAAGCCGTCGAAGCTTATCGACGGGTTTGAGGTACGCAAAATGATGTACCTTCGACAGTTATGCATATAAATGCGACCTGTATAGATAGTAGCCCGTGAGACTCGGTATGTTGTCAAAATTGACAACATGCCGAGATCAATCTCGATTATAACATATCGCCGCTCCTAAACAGGTGGCGGGCGTTGAGGCCAGCCGGACTGATGAATATGCCGAACTAAAGCGGCAACTTGATTTAGGCGGATGCGGACATCGCGCTGGTCAATAAACGGTTTGACGAGTCACAAGGTATCGACCCTATGCGGACACCTTGTAAGGGAGCTTGACGCCCATGTCTTACTATTCGTATGCTTAATGCAGATGGTGCCGCTGCCGTGGAGGAGCTGCGGGCAGAACTCGCCGAGCGAAAGAGCAAGCCAGAATTAGTAATCGGCGCTTTAAAGGCGGCGAAGAGCTAGAACTTGAACGGCTGCTCACCGCCGAAGCAAAGAGGGATGGCCGATATGGCCAAAAAGTTAAGGAATACTACCGATCGCTGCGAGGTTCTTGAAAAAGAACGTGAAGCGGAAGAAGAGGGCCTAAAGAAGGCCACCGCCGAATCCAAGAATGCCCAATCGGCTTTGAGAGCTGCCAAGGAGGAGCTGAGTCAGGCCGGGGCAATTGCGATCGGAAAATCGTTTACTGCATGGAGGAAATATACAGATCCAAAGTATGCTCAGTTGGATAAGTTGTGGAGTTCGGAGGATGCTTATCTGGACTTGGCGGCGAGCGCGACGGACGCGGTTGAGCACTTTCGGGGCCAGAAGGGGCACAGAAGGGAAGAGCTATATTGGTCGCAATTCCGTAGTCCGGAGCGTCCTCTGCCGCTGACCGATCGGTTGGCCGAATGGGCCGAGCTGAATCGATTGTCCGGATTTGCCAGGAAGCATGTCCTGACTCACTTGTGGCCGGGCAGACCCCAGCCGAAGAGCTATTTTGGTTTAGTGCAGCAGTTTCTTGGTGCGGTGCTGCGTATCGACGCAATGAAGCGATCGGCGTGTATTGAGGGAGCGCGAATGGCTCTTGCCCGTGTAAATACATACTGGGCAAAGATGAAGGCCACTGACGTTGCATCCCAAGATTCGGACAGAAGCCGAGTACCTGCCGAGCACTACTTTGAAGAAGTCCTGCCGGGCGCTCGTTTAATAGAGACGCAGTGCTTGAAGGATATTATGTTTAAATGACATGTATGATTTGTGAAAACAATGTTTCAATGTAATATATAAGGGCTTTTTATACTTGTGCGTTCAAGTAGTAAACTACTCCCTGTGCGGCCGTTTATGTATATGTCTATATAACCCGAAAGATGGCAGTCCTTGGCTTAGCCCCACGCACATAGTGCGGGGTGTTTGCAAAAAGGTGCTTTTTCACACTTAATCCAACGTCTTGGTCCTGTTAAGGAAGTGATAGCGTAGCAAACCAGGCAACCGGACTATAATGCTTTATCACTTTCACTTAGCCATAGGAGTTCGAGGGTGGGGCTACTATATAGCCTCGGGGCACCGCACTCTCCCGAATTCAGGGTGCGTATGTGCCTGACCGAAACCGGTCCTTCGTGAATGCGGAGGAATCCTAAACATTCCTGTGAGTCGTCGAGTGGTTGACCAGTCTCGCTATATCATGACAGTCCGCTTTGCTTTCATCGAGGTGCTCGCCCGGCGAACCGGGCACAATCGCAGAGTTCTCCGGTGCGCGTTAGCCGTGAAAAATGAACGTAAGGCAGCAAAACATAGGAGCCGGGCAACCCAACATTTGACCAAAGACATGATTCGAGCTGATGCATATAAGGCTCGATTCGAGACGCGAATACTCCCTAAGGTATTCGGTCTTTATGAAAATGGGCAGAATAATGCCCTAAGCCCCTAGTGTCCGTGCACGCAAAAAAATTCTGGTGCGGCCAATGCCAAAACACCAGCCTCCTCCTCGGTTATATTAAGGAACGGGGGATGTATATCAACAAGAGATAGTGAAAAAAGGTTTACGCAGGGTCTTAATCTGAAAAGAATCCTTGCAACGGGTCCCTCTGCGCCTGCGCCTATGTCTCCGTTGTGCAGTATCCGGACGGTGTAGCACGTTGTTCATCTGTAAAGAGAGGAACTTAGTTTGAAAGAAAAGGATCGTGCGAAAGATGTACTTAATATTAAATAAACAGAGTACGGTTCGAAGAATTGAATAAAATTGAGCTTTATTGTCTCTTGTTATACATGCATGCGGCCCCTCGTATGGGGGTATGCCGCTAGTAGGCGCCGGACTCGTCTAGCCGTGTCCGGGGTTTGAATGACCGATTCGGGTTCTTTGCCTAGCAGAGCCGGATAGCTGTGGGGCTGTCAAGGCAGTCTCCCGTTTTTCCGTGCTCAAGTGACACTAATACTTCCTTTTAACGAGATGATGCCGTGGACCGGCATTTTAAGTGTTAGAGATGCATAATGCGGTATTGCGTTAAAGCGGGCGAAAGCTTCGCGTCCCAATAGTGCTTGATGGCTACTTTTAAACGGGGCGACATGGAAGAGTAACCTTTCACGAGGGAAGTTGTCGGATGAACAAAACACAACTTCTAGTAGTATGGAGCCCGTGCAAAGGGCATATGGGCCTGGCATTACTCCTCTAAAGGAGGTGTTGCTACGGCGAATTTTGGTTGGGTTTATCCTCATCCTGCGGATTGTGTCCTGATATATCAGGTTTATGTCACTACCGCCATCCATGAGGACATGTGTAAATTGGAATCCCTCGATTATAGGATCCAATATCAAGGCAGTCCATCCTGCATTCCGGATATTATCGGAATAGTCCTGATGGTCGAAGGTGATTGGTTTTGACAACTACAGCGGCGCGCCTTTAGTGGGCGCCGCTGTTTTTCCCTTTGATCACGTGAAGTGAGTTTACTGTTTTGACCTCCTGTGGGAAAGTTTTTGTTTTCCGAGGCTCGCTTGTGGTGCTCGCTGCCATCTTCACTTGGTGTGTCGAGCCCCTTGTGTTCGGCGTTCACTCTGCGGACTGTTTGAAGACCCAACAATTTCTGTGGGTATGGTTGGCAGGCCTCCCAGGAGTACTGTGGATTTGACATATCTTGTCCAAGATTTTGTTGAAGTTGGATAGCTCATCGCTATTGTCCTTAAGGGGCAGTTTTTTGTTGTTCTGTAGTGAGCTTTTGAATCCGGCGTTGACTGCCGTGCTCTTTGGACTGTTCCTTTTAATCCGGCGCTGGTCCTTGTTGCGCCGTGGTTTCCCGTTTCCATCCCTGATTTCGGATGTACTTGGGTCGCTGGTGCTGCATCTTGCTAGCCAGCTATCCTTCCCGCACAAAAGCGGGTCATGAGGCTTGTTAATGCGGCCATTGTTCTTGGCTTTTCTTGGCCGAGGTGTCTGGCGAGCCATTCGTCTCGGACGTTGTGTTTGAAAGCTGCTAAGGCTTCGGCGTCCGGACAGTCGACTATTTGGTTCTTTTTAGTAAGGAACCTGTTCCAGAATTTCCGGGCTGACTCTCCGGGCTGTTGAGTTATGTGACTGAGATCGTCTGCGTCCGGATGGCGGACATAGGTCCCCTGAAAATTTGCCCGAAATGCATCCTCGAGCTCTTCCCAGCTTCCAATGGTATTTTTGGGGGGCTCTTAAGCCAATGCCGAGCTGGCCCTTTGAGTTTAAGGGTAAGTATATTATGGCGTGGAGATCATCTCCTCTAGCCATGTGTATGTGGAGGATGTAATCCTCAATCCGCACTCTGTGGTCTGTTGTTCGTCAGATGCCTCTATGTTTACGGGTTTGAATCCCGCTGGAAATTATGATCCAAGACCTCGTCGGTGAAACATAGAGGGTGTGCGGCGCCCCTATATTTGGGTGTGGCGTGATCTTTGGAATTTTGCCGTATTGCATTGCTTTGACGAGCGTGCTTTCTTGGCCCATAGATGGACCTAATCGGGCCATCCTTTTGATTTGAATCCTTGCCGGATCGCATATTGGCTTGTGTGCGGCACCATTCGCCGCTCTCTTTTTGCCATGAGGTCGCCCATCCGACCGGTCTTCTTGCTTTTTAATTGTGGGGGCTCTAAGGCCTCCTCGTCAATTCGGCAGAGCTTTCTTTTCGGTAGTTTTTGTTCGGCGATCGTCGCCGTGCATTTATTCTGCGGTGCTGAATACTTTTCTCCATCTGATCCTGAGTGCATCTTCGCTGTTTTGAGCTTCCGCTTCGCTTTTTCAGGCTACGCCAGTGGCGATTTAGACTTTTCTGGAGGTCATTTTGCTCCTATGGTTTTGTCCGGCGTGAGATCGTCCGGACTGTTGTCTTCGCCGGGGACAGATTGTTTATCCAAGTTGTCTTGTTCGGACGATTGCTCGATAGCTTGTTCGTTGTCCACCGGTTCGCCCTGCTCTATGGCTGGGTCTTTGTTGAGGTGGGACTTTGTTCGGCGTTTACGTTGCCGTTTTGACTGCTTTTCGAGGGATTTATCCTTCGTAGCGCCCCGTTGTTCCTCGTCTTCATTTCATTTAGGTGTATCTACCATGTATACATCATGGGATGAGGTTGTCCAGCATCCTAGGTGCTGGTTCATTGTTGTCTCCTACATCGTCGTCCATACCGTCGATGTCTTCGGAGTCGAAATCGAGCACGTCGTGTAAGCTTTCAACAGTGGCTATGAAGTGGGTGGTGGATGGGCATTGAATTTCTTCATCGTCCGCATCCCAACCTTCCTGACCGTAGTCCGGCCAGGTGTAACACCCCGGATGTAACTTTCCATATTTGTAACTCCAACTCTTGCCATTTTCGGCATTGTGATATGATATTCCCTCCATGGTTGGGTTTTTGTCTTTTGTTTTTGCATTTTGTCCATGTCATGCATTTTATATCATGTCATCATGTGCATCTCATTTGCATACGTGTTCGTCTCATGATTCCGAGCATTTTTCCCGTTGTTCGCTTTTGCAATCCGCACTCCTATGTCCCCGGCGCCCCTTTTACGCTTTTTCCGTGTGCGGGTACTAAACTTTCTCGGAATGGACCGAGGTTTGTCAAGTGGCCTTGGTATACCACCGGTAGACCACCTGTCAAGTTTCGGGTCATTTGGAGCTCATTTGGTACTCCAACGGTTAACTGCACTCTCGCAAAAGCGTCTTTTAAGTTGCAGCCCAACACCCTTTCAAAACAGCCCAATAACCCATCTAAGTCACTTCCATGCTCTCCGTCGTCGGATCACGATCATGTGGGCGAAAACTACACTGCATTTGGAGATTCCTAGCTCCTTCTACCTATAAATATGCATCTCCCCCTCCAAATCCCGGATCATTTCCCCCGAAACCCTAGACGAAATCCCCTCCGCACCACGGACACGTCCGGATCGGACGGACGCGTCCGGCCACCAGGCTTCGGCGAACCAGGGCTGCCACGTGGCACGCCACGCCACAGCGCCGCCCGGCCCCTCCGGGCTCCATGGCCCTCCTGCCCGGCCGCTGCGCTCGGCCGCCTCCCCGCCGCCCGCCTCCGCCTCCGGCTGCCCGACCTCGCCACGGCCGCCGGCCCTGCCGCCACCTCGGGCGCCCGGCCACAGCGCCGGGCGGCGCCCTCCTCCGCCTGGCCGGCCCTCTCCTCCCGCCTGCCTCCCCTCGTCTCCGGCGAGCCGCCACCGCCGGCCTCGATCCGCGCGCCCACCGGATCTGAGATCCAAGGCGGTTGACTTCTTCTCCCCCCCCCTGAAATTCATCCGTCTTATTTCTGTGATAATTTGTTGCATTTTCATCGTGCCATAACTCTGTACCCGTAGCTCCGTTTCGTGCGTGTAATATGTCAAAATGTTCGTCTCGATGAGTAGATCATTTCATCTCATTGCATCATTTTCATTTGAGCTCATCTTGATGCCCGAAATGCTGTTAGAAGAGGGCTATGTGATGTTAGTTCCTGTTTCTTAACAGAACATGCACTTTTGTCATTTTTGCCATGATTGATGTGTGCACCCTATGATCTTGAGTCCTACATGTGTTTTGTAATATGCCATGCCATCTTTCCAGAGGTGTATGCCATGTATTTTTGTGATCTATGTGGTGACTAGCACAAGCATGCAAACTAGGCTTCTTGATGTTGCTGATTTCAGCCCCTGTTTTGCTGATATTTTTATGCCATGTTAACTTGATGCTACCGAGAGATCCATGCATATTTTGAGATACTTCAGTAAGGATGTTTTGAACATATGGTTATGCTCTATCCATCCATGCCTTTGTTTGCAATTATGGAGTGCCATAGCTTGAGTCAATCGAGCTCTACTTTTGCTATAAAATGTTTCCTGGCAGATTGTTTACATGTTATTCAATTTTGCCAAGGTTGTTGTTGTTGATCCGTGTATGCTATGATGTTGTTCTTGCCATGTATATCTTCTATGCCATGTCTTCTTGATGGATGTATGCTTAGTTTATCATGTAATGCTCTGTAGTGAGTGCATTGAGCTCTTAAACATGCCTACTTGTTATCTGTTTTTGCCATGCCCTGTTGCTGAATCTGTTAAGAAACTTGCTATATTGACATGGGTGTTACTATATTTTCTGATCCTTTTTGGCTTATGGTCAGTAAGGGACTTTTGTTCTATGCTTTGAATTGATTTATGCCATGCCTTTTTTTTCTATTATAAGTTCCTGTAGCATGTCGTTTTCTTGCTCTGAACATTGCTACCTGATGCTGTTTTTGCCATGTTCAGTAATTTCACTAAGACTGTGAAGCTGATATGTTTTGCACTTTTGCCATGCTTGTTTGGACCTGTTGTGGTGTGATTTAGCCGTAGCTCAGTGTTCATATTTTGTCAAGCATCTTGAGTAGATCACTGCCATATGCTTTTCTGGTACGTTTGGCTGCAGTAGCTTAATTTCTTGTTGCTTGCAAAGTGGCATCATGCTCTTAATGGCAGATTTGTGCCATTCTTGTTTTGCTTGTCATTTGCAAACCGTGCATCCGATTCCGGTGATCTTTATATCGATTTCAACCGAAATCATCTCATCTTTCCAGCGGCATACTTGGTTTGCCAAGTTGATGCCTGGTTCATCATTTTCCTTCCGGAGCATGCATACGCATTGCATATCACATCTCGCATATCATGTCATGTTTTGCATCATGTTGCTTGTGCATTGCACCGTGATTTATTGTGGTTCCTTTGTTTGTGTTCTTGCTTTGGGTAGAGCCGGGAGACGAGTACGTGAACGAGGAACCTGTTGAGAACGCTTACGAGGATCAAGCTTTCGACAACTCTGAGAACCTTGCAGGCAAGATGACCATACCCTCGAAATCACTTCTATCTTTGCTATGCTAGATGCTCGCTCTTTTTCTATGCCTATGCTATGATGCCTATCACTTGCTAATCATGCCACCCATATTGCCATGTCAGCCTCTAACCATCTTTTCCTAGCAACCGTTGATTGGCTATGTTACCGCTTTGCTCAGCCCCTCTTATAGCGTTGCTAGTTGCAGGTGAAGATGAAGTTTGTTCCTTGTTGAACATGGAGATGTTGTTCCTTGTTGGAACATGTTTACTTGTTGGGGATATCACAATATATCTGCTATAATTAATGCATCTATATACTTGGTAAAGGGTGGAAGGCTCGGCCTTATGCCCGGTGTTTTGTTCCACTCTTGCCGCCCTAGTTTCCGCCATACCGTGTTATGTTCCTTGATTTCGCTTCCTTACACGGTTGGGTGATTTATGGGACCCCTTGACAGTTCGCTTTGAATAAGACTCCTCCAAAGAAGGCCCAACTTTGGTTTTACCATTTGCCACCTAAGCCTTTTTCCCCGGGTTTTCGCGAGCCCGAGGGTCATCTTTATTTAACCCCGGGCCAGTGCTCCTTCGAAGTGTTGGTCCAAACTAGAGCACCGCTGGGACCATTCCTTGGCAACTTGGATTACATCGTTCTCAGACGCTTCGCTTATCCGGTGTGCCTCGAGAACGAGATATGTGCAGCTCCTATCGGGATTTGTCGGCACATTCGGGCGGCTTTGCTGGTCTTGTTTTATTGCTGTCGAAATGTCTTGTAGTCCGGGATTCCGAGATTGATCGGGTCTTCCCGTAGAAGGAATATCCTTCGCTGACCGTGAGAGCTTATAATGGGCTAAGTTGGGACACCCTGCAGGTATTATCTTTCAAAGCCGTGCCCGCGGTTATGAGGCGATGGGAATTTGTTAATGTCCGTTGTAGAAAACCCGAAGTTGATCTTAATTAAAATACACATCAACAAGGCGTGTGTAACCGTGATGGTCTCTTCTCGGCGGAGTCCGGAAGTGAACACGGTGTTGGAGTTATGTTTGATGTAAGTAGTTCAGATCACTTCTTGATCGCTACTAGCTTCACGTCCGTGCCTTTCTTCTCTTCTCGCTCTCTTTTGCGAATGTAGCCACCATATATGCTAGTCGCTTGCTGCAGCTCCACCTTACAACTCTGTCCTTCCTATAAGCTTAAATAGTCTTGATCTCGGGTGTGAGATTGCTGAGTCCCCGTGACTCACAGATTCTACCAAAACAGTTGCAGTGCCGCGATGCCAAGGCAGGTGACGAACCGAGCTCAAGTGGAGTTCGATGAGGAACGTGGTCGTTACTATGTGTCTTTTTCTCGATGATCAGTAGTGGAGCCAGCTTGGGACGATCGGGATCTGTAGCATTTGGGGTATCTTCTTTTATTTTGGTTCCGTAGTCGGACCTTGAGTGTAATCTGAATGATGGATGTTTATTTATGTATTGTGTGAAGTGGCGACTATAAGCCAACTATGTATCTCTTTCCTTATGTATTACATGGGTTGTGTGAAGATTACCTCACTTGCGACATTGCTTTCAATGCGGTTATGCCTCTAAGTCGTGCTTCGACACGTGGGAGATATAGCCGCATCGAGGGCGCTAAGTTGGTAATCGAGCCTTCCCGACTTAGGAGCCACCGCTTGATTGTTTGTCATGCGTTGTTGAGTCTAGAACAAAATGTTTTGAGTCTTAGGATTATATATATCGGAGAGTAGGATTCTTTTACTCCCCAGTCCCTTCGCGCTCCTCGTGAGGTCTCCCGACGAGAAGTTTTGACTCTCCTCTCCTCAAATTTCACTAAAAAATTTTTAGGATCACGCTGGTATCTTGGAATCGTTCGATGGTTTTGTGACAAGAACATTGTTCTTGGTGCCTCCCGACATTTAGGGGTTGTGGCGGTGTCCCGGGAGTTGAGCTCCGAGGTGTTGTCGCCACAATTTTATCGTTGCAGCTTCGAATACCTGAGATTTGCCGACATCGAAATCTCTTTTGTGCAGTTGTTGGTGAGATAACCCGATAACCCAAAGATCGAGGCGAGCTCGAGTATTGCCATGACTCGTATAACGGATGCTTTTCAAGGTCGAGGTACACGATTTCGAAGGTTTCTTGGTTATGTGTTGACGGATGGATACAATCGGATCTAGGTATTGTTAGTTTGGGTGATATATTTTGTGTCCCCTGTATCCCCAACACCGATTGCATAACCGTAAAGTTTCGGAGTTTATAGGTGGGATTCAAGTAGCTCCTAGCATTTCTTCCCGCAGATATTTGGTTTGTGATTGGGTAATCCTTACCACTTATTTGTTCCAACGTACCTTGTTATTTTTTTCATCAACCCTTAATCAAGTGGCTTCTCACCTTAATGGACGTGTGATGTTAGCTTTTGGAATTCATTCGCTCATCCTTGTTCAATGTTTATTGTGAAGACTATATGTTGCAATTTCTATCCGCTGATTCAACTTGTCTTTCTGTCTATCAAGTGCTAACGGATGTCACCTCTTCAGATGGCTCCGCCAACGCCGTAATCCGGAACGAAATGATGGGAGTCACCGAACCTCCACCTCCACCTCCGCCTCCGAGGCTGGCAAGCTATCATGGCAGCCACCAATGCCAATGCTCGATGATTTTGCAACTCTTGCAAGAGCGCACTCAAGGGCAAGGCAATCAAGGAAATCAAGGTCAAGGCAACAACCAGCCGCACTTTGCTACCCTCAATCGGTTCCTCGCTAATCAGCCAAGTCTTTCGCCAGGTGTCGAGGCCACGAGGCGCCGACGATTGGCTTGTGGACATCTGCAAACATTTTGAATGTAGCAATGTCGACCTGAGGACTTTGTCAAGTTTGCATCATTTCAACTCAAGGACCAAGCTGCTGAGTGGTACCAAAGAATACAAAGATTCCAGAGGAGGTCGTGTCATTACCGGGATGAGTTCCGCGAGACTTCAGAGCTCACCACATTCAAAAGTGTTGTTGAGAGCAAGCGTGAGGAGTTCCGCAATCTCAAGCAAGGCAACATGTCTGTATCAATACAATATCCAGTTCCAGAAACTCGCTTCGCTTTGCTAAGCAAGACGTCCCGATGAAAAGAGTATGATCTATCAATTCAGAGGTGGTCTCAGAGAAGATCTGCAATTAGCTCTTGTGCTTTTGAGCCGTAAAAGTATGATGAATTCTACAACATGGCATCAAAGCAAGAAGCTGCCCAGCTCAAATGTGAGGCTTCTAAGAAGAGAATCAGGGATGAAGTTCAGTCTTCTTCTTCCTCTCAAGTGGCAGCTAAGCAGCAGAAGTTCTACCTTCCTCCTCCTCCGTTCCGCCAGCCTTATCGCCAGAAGAACTCAGGTGGTCGTGGATCTTCCCACCCGCCCAACCCAAGCTATCGTAACAAGTCTAATTCTCAAGCTCCAAGGTCAAATGCTCCTTATCACCGTCCGCCTCGAGGTGACTTGCAACAAATGTCGCAGAAAGGTCACTATGCTAACAAGTGCTTCAACCAAAGGCGCCTTCCGCCTCCTCCTCCTGTGAAATCTTCCAAGAATGCAAAGGTCAAGCATAATCCCAAGTCTGCAAAGGTGAACATGATGAATGCAGCTCAAGCGGAGGAATCTTCCGATGTGATAATGGGTAATCTATCGCTTAATGATATTCCTGCAAAAGTCTTATTTGATACCGTGCATCGCATTGTTTCATGTCAAGATCGTTTTTGCAAAGAATGATTTTTCTTGGTCTTACCTGGATAAACCTTTGGGTATTGTTTCTCCGGGGAAGTCAATGAGAGCCAACTCAATAGTTCATGATGTCTCTATCAAGATGGGCGATTATAGATTTCTATCTAAACCATTTGTTCTTGGTGACTCGGATATTGATCTTATTCTCGGATGGATCGGCTTTCTCAAAGACAAAGCTCAGCTTGATTGTGCTGCCGGAAATTCAATTGACTCACTCTTCTAATGATGTGATCATCTATGCCGCTGTGATGAAACCATTCGGTTGTTTTCTCTCAATGAGAAGGGCTAATTGATGCTATCTCTCGATTCCAAATGCTTGTGAGTACCAAGATGTCTTTCCGTAAGAGCTTCCAGAATGCCTCCTCACCGCCAGTTGAGTTCGTTATCGATCTTGAGCCCGCATCGAACCCGCTTGCAAGCGCCCATACAAGCTTGGACCTGATGAGCTGAAGGAATTGAAGAAGCAGCTCGATGAACAAGAGCGTCTGGTTTGATCGCATCGAGTTCATCTCCTTGGGGTTGTGGTGTTCTTTTGTCCGAAGAAGGATGGCACGGACCGACTTTGCGCCGACACCGCCCATTGAATAAGAAGACAATCAAGAACAAGTATCCACTTCCCAACATCAATGAGCTTTTCGAGCAACTCAAAGGTGCTAAAGTGTTCTCCAAGCTTGACCTTCAGATGGGTTATCATCGATTCGATTCGTGAACAAGATATTCCCAAGACAGATTCGTAACAAGCTTTGGTTCTTATGAATATACCGTCATGTCTTTCGCCTTGTCAATGCTCCTCCAACATTCTCTCGGATGATGAACTTCATCTTCAACCCCTACACCAATGAATTCGCCTTGGTCTATCTTGATGATATTTTGGTCTTCTCCAAGAATAAGAAGGATCATGCCAAACATTTGCGATTGGTGCTAGACAAGCTCGAGAGTATCAATTCTATGCGAAGTTTTCCAAATGTGAATTTTGGCTTGATGAAGTTCTTTACCTTGGTCATATCATCTCCGCCAAGGGCATCGCTGTTAATCCCGAGAAGGTGTCCGCAGCCAGAATTGGGAACCTCCTCGTAATGTCAAGCAGCTCCGCAGTTTTCTTGGTCTTGCAAGCTATTGTCAAGATTCGTTGAGAACTTCTCTAAGATTGCAAAGCCTCTTTCCAACCTCCTCCGTAAGCATGTGAAGTATGTCCGGTCTCCCGAGTGTGACGTTGCTTTCAATACTCTCAAAGAGAAACTCGTCACAGCTCCCCTGCCTTGACTCCTCCCGATGAATCCAAGCCATTCAAGTTTTCTGTGATGCTTCTCTTCAAGGTCTCGGTCTGTGTTAATGCAAGAGAAGAGAGTTGTGGCCTATACCTCTCGCCACCAAGCCCAACGAAAAGAACTACCCCACTCACGATCTTGAGTTGGCGGCAGTTGTCCATGCATTGATAACATGGAGACATCTCTTGTTGGGAAGGAAAGTGGACATATTCACCGATCACAAGAGCCTCAAGTATATCTTCACTCAACCCAACCTCAACCTCAGGCAGACTCGATGGGTCAAAATGATTCAAGAGTACAACCCAAGTATTGAATATACTCCGGGCAAGGCCAATGTCATTGCAGATGCGTTGAGCAGGAAGGATTATTGCAACAGTTTAATTCTCAAGCCCTTCCAACCGGATCTCTGTGAAGCTTTCCGCAAGCTGAATCTTCAAGTTGTTCCTCAAGGCTTTCTTGCCAACCTCATAGTCTCTCCTACTTTGGAAGATCAGATTCGTGAGGCTCAACTCCTGGATACCATGGTGAAAAAGGTGAAACGTGGTATCGACAAGGGCATTTCCAAGTACAAGTGCTTCCACATTGATGACAAAGATACTCTTTTCTTCGAGGACCGGATTGTGGTTCCTAAGGGTGATCTACGAAAGTCATTATGAACGAGGCACACAATTCGCTTCTATCCATTCATCCCGAAGTACGAAGATGTACCATGACCTCAAGCAGTCAGATTGGACTCGAATGAAGCGAGAAATTGCTCAATTCGTGAATGAGTGTGATGTCTGCAGAAGAGTGAAAGGTAACACCAACGACCAACTAGTCTCCTCCAACCTCTTGCTATTCCGAATGGAAGTTTGATCATATCGAAATGGACTTCGTGACTGGATTTCCAAAGTCCAAGCATGGAAATGATGCTATCTTCGTTGTCATTGACAAGCTTACTAAAGTGGCTCATTTTCTTCCTATCAAAGAATCCATCACAGCAGCTCGCTTGGCGAGCTATACACATCCAGATTGTCTCCTTGCACGGCATTCCACAAGTGATCTCTTCGACCGTGGCAGCATCTTTACCTCCAAGTTTTGGGATTCTTTTCGAAGGCCATGGGCACCAACATTCGCTTCAAAGACAGCTTTCCATCCTCAAACAAGTGGCCATGTCGAGCGAGTCAATCAAATCCTTGAAGATATGCTCGTGGCTTGTGTCATTTCCTTCGTATGAAGTGGAAGATTTTCTTCCATATGCCGAAGTTCTCCTACAACAACAGCTTCCAAGCGAAGTTCGGCAAGGCCCCATTCGAAATTCTCTATGGAAGAAAGTGTCGACTCCTCTCAATTGGTCCGAGACAGTGAACGCCAACTTCTTGGCAACGACTTGATCACGTAAGTCAAGAAATGTGCAAAGTCATTCGTGAGAATCTCAAAGCCGCGCAATCGCGCCAGAAGAGCTATTATGATGACAAGCACCGTGATGTGGCTTTTGAAATCGGAGACCATGTCTACCTCCGCCTCTCCAATGAAAGGCACTCGCCGCTCGTATCAAAGGGAAGCTTGCCCCTAGATACGTGGGTCCTTTCAAGATCATTGGCAAAATAGGCGATCTCGCCTATCAACTTGAGCTTCCGTCCAACTTCGCGAACGCATGATGTGTTTCACGTGTCACAGCTTCGCAAGTGCTTCAAGACTCTGAACGCACTATCAACTTCAAGAAATTGACCTTCAAGAAGATCTCTTATCATCACGAGCACCCTGTTGCTATTCTTGAAGAAACCGAGCGCAAGACTCACAACAAGTCAATCAAATTCCTGAAAGTGAAGTGGTCACACCATTCCGACCGAGAAGCCACCTGGGAGCGCGAGGATCACCTCCGTTCCGAATATCCGGAGTTCTTTCAGTCCTAGATCTCGGGACGAGATCCTCTTGTAGTGGTGGAGTGTTGTAACACCCCGGATGTAACTTTCCATATTTGTAACTCCAACTCTTGCCATTTTCGGCATTGTGATATGATATTCCCTCCATGGTTGGGTTTTTGTCTTCGCTTTTGCATTTTGTCCATGTCATGCATTTTATATCATGTCATCATGTGCATCTCATTTGCATACGTGTTCGCCTCATGATTCCGAGCATTTTCCCGTTGTCCGCTTTTGCAATCCGCACTCCTATGTCCCCCGGCGCCCCTTTTACGCTTTTTCCGTGAGCGGGTACTAAACTTTCTCGAATGGACCGAGGTTTGTCAAGTGGCCTTGGTATACCACCGTAGACCACCTGTCAAGTTTCGGTCATTTGGAGCTCGCTTGGTACTCCAACGTTAACCGCACTCTCGCAAAAGCCTCTTTTAAGTTGCAGCCCAACACCCTTTCAAAACAGCCCAATAACCCATCTAAGTCACTTCCATGCTCTCCGTCGTCGGATCACGATCGTGGGCGAAAACTACACTCCATTTGGAGCTTCCTAGCTCCTTCTACCTATAAATATGCATCTCCTCCAAATCCGGATCATTTCCCCGAAACCCTAGACGAAATCCTCTCCGCGCCACGGACACGTCCGGATCGGGCCGGACGCTGTCCGCGCCAAGCCCGGCGAACCAGGGGCTGCCACGTGGCACGCCGCCGCCCGCACTGCCCGCCCCGCTGGCCTCAAGGCTGCCCGCCTGCTGGCCGCCTCCTGCCGCCTGGCCTCGCCTCCGCCTCCGCCGACCTCGCCTCGCCGGCTGGCCCTGTCGCCGCTGCCGGCGCCTCCTCCGCCTGCCTGCTCCTGCCTCCGGCGAGCCGCCACTGCCTCGATCCATACGCCCATCGGATCTGAGATCCAAGGCGGTTGACTTCTTCTCCCCCAAATTCATCCAAGTCTTATTTTTGTGATAATTTGTTGCATTTTCATCGTGCATAACTCTGCACTCAGAGTCTGCTTTCGTATGTGTAATATGTCAAAATGTTCGCCTCGATGAGTAGATCATTTCATCTCATTGCATCATTTTCATTTGAGCTCATCTTGATGCCTGAAATGCTGTTAGAAGAGGGCTATGTGATGTTAGTTCTGCTTTTAATGTAACATGCACTTTTGTCATTTTTGCCATGATTGATGTGTGCACCCTATGATCTTGAGTCCTACATGTGTTTTGTAATATGCCATGCCATCTTTCCAGAGGTGTATGCCATGTATTTTTGTAATCTATGTCGTGACTAGCACAAGCATGCAAACTAGGCTTCTTGATGTTGCTGATTTCAGCCCTGCTTTGTGATATTTTTATGCCATGTTAACTTGATGCTACCGAGAGATCCATGCATATTTTGAGATACTTCATTAAGGATGTTTTGAACATATGGTTATGCTCTATCCATCCATGCCTTTGTTTGCAATTATGGAGTGCCATAGCTTGAGTCAATCGAGCTCTACTTTTGCTATAAAATGTTTCTGCAGATTGTTTACATGTTATTCAATTTTGCCAAGGTTGTTGTAGTTGATCCGTATGCTATGATGTTGTTCTTGCCATGTATATCTTCTATGCCATGTCTTCTTGATGGATGTATGCTTAGTTTATCATGTAATGCTCTGTAGTGAGTGCATTGAGCTCTTAAACATGCCTACTTGTTATCTGTTTTTGCCATGCCCTGTTGCTGAATCTATTAACGAAACTTGCTATATTGACATGGGTGTTACTATATTTTCTGATCATTTTTGGCTTATGGTCAGTAAGGGACTTTTGTTCTATGCTTTGAGTAGATTCATGCCATGCCTTGTTTTGCTATTATAAGTTCCTGTAGCATGTCGTTTTCTTGCTCTGAACATTGATAACTGATGCTGTTTTTGCCATGTTCAGTAATTTCACTAAGACTGTGAAGCTGATATGTTTTGCACTTTTGCCATGCTTGTTTGGACCTGTTGTGGTGTGATTTAGCCGTAGCTCAGTGCTCATCTTTTGTCAAGCATCTTGAGTAGATCACTACCATATGCTTTTCTGGTACGTTTGGGTGCAGTAGCTTAATTTCTTGTTGCTTGCTAAGTGGCATCATGTCGTTAATGGCGATTTGTGCCATTCTTGTTTTGCTTGTCATTTGCAAACCGTGCATCCGATTCCGTGATCTTTATATCGATTTCAACCGAAATCATCTCATCTTTCCAGCGGCATACTTGGTTTGCCAAGTTGATGCCTGGTTCATCATTTTCCTTCCGAGCACGATACGCATTGCATATCACATCTCGCATATCATGTCATGTTTTGCATCATGTTGCTTGTGCATTGCACCGTGATTTATTGTGGTTCCTTTGTTTGTGTTCTTGCTTTGGGTAGAGCCGGAGACGAGTACGTGAACGAGGAACCTGTTGAGAACGCTTACGAGGATCAAGCTTTCGACAACTCGAGAACCTTGCGTGCAAGATGACCATACCTCGAAATCACTTCTATCTTTGCTATGCTAGATGCTCGCTTTTTGCTATGCCTATGCTATGATGCCTATCACTTTCTTATCATGCCACCCATATTGCCATGTCAGCCTCTAACCATCCTTTCCTAGCAAACCGCTGATTGGCTATGTTACCGCTTTGCTCAGCCCTCTTATAGCGCTGCTAGTTGCGTGAAGATGAAGTTTGTTCCTTGTTGAACATGGAGATGTTTTTCCTTGTTGGAACATGTTTACTTGTTGGGATATCACAATATATCTGCTATAATTAATGCATCTATATACTTGGTAAAGGGTGGAAGGCTCGGCCTTATGCCCGGTGTTTTGTTCCACTCTTGCCGCCTAGTTTCCGTCATACCGGTGTTATGTTCCTTGATTTCGCGTTCCTTACACGGTTGGGTGATTTATGGGACCCCCTTGACAGTTCGCTTTGAATAAGACTCCTCCAGCAAGGCCCAACTTTGGTTTTACCATTTGCCACCTAAGCCTTTTTCCCCCGGGTTTTCGCGAGCCCGAGGGTCATCTTTATTTAACCCCCGGGCCAGTGCTCCTTCGAGCGTTGGTCCAAACTAGAGCACCGTGCGGGACCATTCCTTGGCAACTTGGATTACGTCGGTTCCTGTACGCTTCGCTTATCCGGTGTGCCCTGAGAACGAGATATGTGCAGCTCCTATCGGGATTTGTCGGCACATTCGGGCGGCTTTGCTGGTCTTGTTTTATTGCTGTCGAAATGTCTTGTAGTCCGGGATTCCGAGATTGATCGGGTCTTCCCGGTAGAAGGATTATCCTTCGTTGACCGTGAGAGCTTATAATGGGCTGTTGGGACACCCTGCAGGTATTATCTTTCAAAGCCGTGCCCGCGGTTATGAGGCAGATGGGAATTTGTTAATGTCCGTTGTAGAAAACCCGGTTGGTCTTAATTAAAATACACATCAACGCGTGTGTAACCGTGATGGTCTCTTCTCGGCGGAGTCCGGGAAGTGAACACGGTGTTGGAGTAATGTTTGACGAAGTAGTTCAGATCACTTCTTGATCGCTACTAGCTTCACGTCCGTGCCTTGCTTCTCTTCTCGCTCTCTTTTGCGAATGTAGCCACCATATATGCTAGTCGCTTGCGCAGCTCCACCTTACAACTCTGTCCTTCCTATAAGCTTAAATAGTCTTGATCTCGCTGGTGTGAGATTGCTGAGTCCCCGTGACTCACAGATTCTACCAAAACAGTTGCAGTGCCGACGATGCCAAAGGTGGTGAAGCAACCGAGCTCAAGTGGGAGTTCGATGAGGAACGTGGTCGTTACTATGTGTCTTTTCCTGATGATCGTAGTGGAGCTCAGCTTGGGACGATCGGGATCGTGTAGCATTTGGGGTATCTTCTTTATTTTGGTTCCGTAGTCGGACCTTGAGTGTAATCTGAATGATGGATGTTTATTTATGTATTATGTGAAGTGGCGACTGTAAGCCAACTATGTATCTCTTTCCCTTATGTATTACATGGTTGTGTGAAGATTACCTCACTTGCGACATCGCTTTCAATGCGGTTATGCCTCTAAGTCATGCTTCGACACGTGGGAGATATAGCTGCATCGAGGGCGTTACACCAGGGCTCTCCGGATAAAGGGAGAGACTTTAGTGAGTTCAGGATGTCGCCAAAGGGTGAGTGCTGAAAGATGTCCGCGTCGCGTGAACTCCATAACGGGCGCCCAATCGGATTCGATTGGCAAGGGCACGGAGGGTTCGAGTCCCGAGAGGAGTCCGCACCTCGAGTCGAGGTCTTCGCAGCGAGAGGATGGAGTTCGCTCGATCGCCAGAAAGATTGTAGCCTCGAGGCGGTGCCCAACCACTCATCCTCAATCGGGGAATCCGCCCGGATTAAGGGTCGGAGCGGATATCGGTGCGGCCTCCGTGGCACCGCTCGCTGCAAAGCTAGATCATGCCCATCGAGACAAGGCGGCGCTGCTATTGCGGCTCGAATCCGTCAAGATCAAGTCTCCGCGATATCGGCCGATAGTTTAAACTTCCAAATCTGACCTGATGGCCAGGGGCGAAGCTGATCTGCTCCAGATGGCTGCTTAATTGGCCCGTAGTGCAAAGCCACCGAACACGAAGATCTGTCCAGGAGAAAAGTCTCACCTCGACCGCGCCATTGTTGATGATCAAAGGAGCCATCGGGCCTATCGGTGACGCATACGCAGGAACTCTCAATGAAAGCACCAATGTCGGTGTCAAAACCGCGGATCTCGGTAGGGGGTCCCGAATCTGTGCGCCTAGGCAGATGGTAACAGGAGACAAGGGACACGATGTTTTTACCCAGGTTCGGGCCCTCTCGATGGAGGTAATACCCTACTCCTGCTTGATTAATATTGATGATATGGGTAGTACACGAGTAGATCTACCACGAGATTAAGGAGGTTAAACACTAGAAGCTAGCCTATGGTATGATTGTTGTTCGTCCTACGGACTAAAACCCTCCGGTTTATATAGACACCGGATAGGTTAGTGTTACACAGAGTCGGTTACAATGGTAGGAGATCTACATATCCGGATCGCCAAGCTTGCCTTCCACGCCAAGGAAAGTCCCATCCGGACACGGGACGAAGTCTTCAATCTTGTATCTTCATAGTCTTGGAGTCTGGCCGTGACGATAGTCCGGCTATCCGGACGCCCCCTAGTCTGGGACTCCCTCACCTGGCGTCGCCCCCGGCTTCGAGGACGGCCCCCTCGTACGCCAGCAGGAAGGCCAGTGGATCAGTCGTGGCAAAGTAGCGCGGTGGCGTCTCCATCTTGAACTTGTTCGGTCACTGCACCTGCCACAGGGCTGGGGCCAAGGCTGTCAGGACCCCGATTCCAAGTCACATCGATCTAGCCGGTAACACCTCATATCACTTTGCGGCCTCACGCACGGTATTCCCACGGGTGTCACCTTACCATGGCCCGGGACCGTTTGCACCTTTTGGCTCACGTATATGGTAGTGTCGCTAGCATCCATATGACAGAGAACCCGGGCCGACATGACTAGTCGTGAACCCAAAGTGCCACTAACTTATAGGTACAGCATACATGAATCAACATCGAGCATGTCGGTCAGCAGCGCGCGAACTGGCTGTAGCACTGGCTAACAGGACTCGGAACCCGGCTGTAGCAGGCTAGAAGGACTCTTATGTCACCAAGTGACATTTCCCGAAGGGATGTATACAGAACAAGTGAATCACATGCCGCCACCAAGTGTTCAGAGCAGAGTGCTGGGCTAGCAGGACTCCGTGAACTGTCTTTGAAGGACTATTATGGCTCATGGAAGCACAAGACTACATTTCCCCATAAGAGAGGCTACCAAGGATAAACAACTAGGTTGTCGGATCCCACATAAACCAAGCATTTCAATCATACACACAATATGCTCGATATGTGTAAATACAACATGGCATCACAACATAACCCTACGACTCAAGTATTTATTCATTAGGCTCCGAGGAGCGAGATATTACAAGCATGGGTCTCATGACCCAACATTCAGAGCATACAAATCAAAGCACATGCGGAAGCTTAACATGTCTGAGTACAGACATCTACAAATGTAAAAGGCTTAGAAGCCTGACTATCTACCAGATCCTGCCGAGGGCACAAGATCGTAGCTGAGGTATCAAGCTAAACGTCGAAGTCCACATGGAAATACTAGCGAGACCAAGTCTCTCGCAAAACATAAAATAAGCAAACGTGAGTACAAATGTACCCAGAAGACTTACATCGTAACTATCTACATATGCATCGGTATCAACAAAGGGTGGTGGAGTTTAACTGCAGCAAGCAAGCTTTGACTCAAGGCTAACCTGAACTACGATCGCAAGTTTACTCTTTTGAGGTGGCATACGAGTCCACATATTCACCAATCAATACACCACTATGGATCCGCTCCCGTCTACCTACGAGAACGCCATCCATAGCACTCACGCTTATCTTGCGTATTTTAGAGTATCCACTTTCACTTGTCTATGAACTGTTATAGGCAACCCAGAAGTCCTTTACCGCGGACACGGCTATTCGAATAGATCAGTTATAAACCTGCAGGGGTGTACTTCTTCACACACGCTCTCGCCACTTACGACCATGTACACGTTGTGTATCTCGGCAACCTTCAAGCGGAAGCCTGGCGAGGGAGTCGGCCACGACCTGACTAACCACACAAGTCTCTAGTCCAGGTTTATCGCCTATTCGGGTTCCATCCGCAAGGAGATCCGGCCGGAGTTTCGCTCACAGCCCCAAACGATGTGTGCAGGGTTGTCGAGACACCAAACGGGCACCCGGTACACCGTTCCACAGTGTATCTACGGCATCATAGCCCACCCCTAGGGTCAGCGCTACGCACGGCCTCCAACACATATCCTACAAACACCAGAAACTAGTTGCAACTCCTGGACAGAGGGCAAGGGCAATTAATAAGTCGAGAGGGTCCATTGGTTTCAGGCCCAATGCGTGGTAGTAGCTGTTCATGGATCACAAACACAGAACTCAGTTCCTGAGGAAGGCTTCAATGAGAGAACCCACCACGTACTCCTACATGGCCTCTCACTGATACCTTTACCAAATCGTGTTCACACACTTAGCTCACACTCAGTAGGACATGTTCACAAGCCTCTGATTCATCCCCGATGAATCAGACCTGACTCAACTCTAAGCAGTAGCAGGCATGACAAACAAGCATCAATGAGTAGGCACAACAGGGCTCAAACAACTCCTACTCATGCTAGTGGGTTTCATCTATTTATCGTGGAATGACAGTCATGCAGAGGATAAGGGGTTCAGCTACCAAACAAGTAACAGATGAATCATTGTTGTCCTAATGCAGTAAAAGAGAGCAGGAGTGAGAGAGTGAGATTATATCGGAATGAACAAGGGGGTTTTGCTTGCCTGGCACTTCTGAATATAGCATTGAGTCTTCATCAGTGTCGACGATCACAACATCGGTACAACGTCTACCGAGGGGCAACAACACCGGCAAACAGAGAAGAAACACGATCAATGCAATGCACAATATGATGCATGCTATGACATGGCAATATGAATGTGTTGGCTAATGCAAGCTAGAACAGATTAAGATGAGTCCATTTGAACCAAAGATTCAAATGCAAACCCATTTTAAGAGGTCATAATAGTGCATTAACTTGTTTCACCTAAACAACAAGGTTAGTGTGTTCTAACATGCATGAAACCAGTACAGATGGACAGATTGGATTTTTCTGATCATTTTCCATATATAATTTATTTCATTCTGAGCTACGGTTGATTTTCTATGATTTTTAGAAGTTTTCGCTATTTTCCGAATTTCAGATAAGAATAATTCCAAAGAAAAAATTATCTGATCAAGATTACGCCGTAGACGCTGGGTCAACGGACGGTCCAGGACAAACCTGACAGCGGGTCCCGCGTGTCAGTGCCATTAGTTTTAACTAACTATAATTAGTACTAACCCTAGATTAATTAGCCGGCTGGCCCCACCTGTCGTTGACCCAGGGGTCAAAACAGGGCCCACCCGTAGTCAAACGGGGTCAAACTCGCCGGCGTTTAGCCAACGGCGAGGCCAAACGCGGTGGTGCAGGTGTGGGTTTCATCTACATGGCACCGTTCGAGGCGCCGTTAAGCTCTACGGGCAGCTGGGAACGAGCCGCGACGGGTGGTGCTAGTGTTTGGGCTCGGGGTCGCCGGAGATGACGCCGACGATGAGTTTGGCGGCGACCGGAGCTCGGGTGAGCTCGGACTCGTCGCTAGGGTGCACGGCGAGGCGCGTGGGTTAGTGCGTTGAGCTCCTGGGGGTGCGTTAGGGCTAGTGGACAAGGTGGCGTGGCTGTTGGGGCCGGAGCCTCGTCGGCGACGAGCTCCGTGGCAGCGCGTGCGGGTGATCTACGTGCAGTCGCTACGGGGCTCGAGAGAGGGAACGGGGAGGATGGGGAGGTAGCTAGGCTCATGGCGGTTGCAACAGAGCTGACGGCGAGGTCGGGGACGGCCTGCTGCGATGGTGATGGCGAAGGGGATCTCCGGCGGTGGCGGAGTCGGGCGAGGTCGATGCGGTGGCTTCGGGGCACGCGAGCGCTCGGGCTCGGCCTTCTCGACGTATGGGAGGGTGGCGGAGCTCATGGACATGGTCGGGCGACGCAGAGTCGACGGTGGCTACGGCTACGGCGGCGGGACGGTGACGGCTGCTTCGGCCATGGAGGAGGGGAACGAGGGAGAGAGGCAGGGGAGAGTGGACGTGTCCAGGGGGTCGGGGCGTGACGTGGAGGTCGTCTAGCCCGTCCAGTGGCGAAGCGGCAAGCCGGTGGTGTCGTGGCGAAGCCACGCTGTCGGCGCACCTCCTACCGCTCAAGGGGACGGCAATGGTCGGCACGGGCCAAGACAAAGGTTGGGCCGCCAGGTGGGCCGGGGCGTGGGTTTGGCCGGGTAAGGGGTTCTCATTTGTTTCTGTTTTAAATATTTCTGCAAGTTTGTGGATTTTCTAAAAATACCTAGGCACTTCCAAAAATCACCAAACTGCTCATGCTCACTGTATGGATTAAACACAACATGGAACATTTCAGTTTAGGATTATTTGGACATTATTTCTTATATAACAGAAATAATTCCAACCCAAATATATTATTGATTTAAATCAAAGGCCCAAATAATTTATTTCTGTGACTCCAAAAATATTGGTTTGAATTTCACCTCATGCCAATATTTTCACAGAATAACAGGAACATTTTCTTGGACTCATTTGATGAGATTTAAATGTTGGTTCTTTTTAGGGGTTTTCTAAGGCTTTGAAAATTCCTCAATTCAAATTTCATTTGAATTTAAACATGATGCTCACAAGGAAACTAGCCTAGGTCAGACCAGAATTAGGGATGTGACAACTCACCCCCACTAAACAAGAATCTCGTCCCGAGTTCAAGACGTGAGGTGAGAAGACAAAGGGGACACTAAGTATCACAAACTTCATGATCCAACTGTCTTCTTGAGGGTTTTGATTTGTTGACTCAAATCGATCTTGACGTCTTTGCCTGCGAGGTCTTCGTCCAACACGATGACGACAGAAGGAGACTCTACAGAAAACGATCTCCTCGAAGATCGAGTATTCAAGATCAACTCATGGAGTGAGAGGTAAGAACATCTCCCAAGCTGAGATACGAAGCTTTCATCCAAAGGGATGGAGTGGAACAGATGTCGAAGGTTCACTAGGTAGGCAACAATTACACACTTAAGAAGGTGGTGATCGGTTGTCAACGTAGCGAGGAGTTGAGTTGCCATGATACCACAACAAGACACCTTAGGGATGGTGACTCGTAGATAAATCCCCTTAAGTGGCAAAAAGAATTACCTTTGATTTAGAGATCATTGAAACTCTTCATACCAGCTTAAGGCAATTTACAATTGATCGATTGAAAGACCTTGAAGGAATGGCATACTCGGACTAGGATGGATGATGTGGACTACCTTGTTGAATACAACGCAATGGATGATTTTTGCTTATCATCGGAAATGGATGGGACCCAAGGTAGGGCCACTTTTGATGAAGATCCTGAACAAGAGTTACTAAGAAGGCAGCCCATAGTGAAATGGCACAAAGACGGTGCAAGCTTGGAACAAAATGCAAATGCCGGGAATGTTCCAGCCATCATATTTGCCTGAGATTCGGATCTAGCTGGGAACAGGATATTTCAGACAGCATGTCTGGGAAAGAAAGTTTGCAACACAAACCAACGAGATAACGCTATGGATTCTCGTGAAATGAACTACGATAGCAAGCTCCAAAACATGAGCGAAGTTTTATACAACATGTGAACACGCTGTCCTGCATAAGCATGACCACATAGTAGTCTTATAATAAAATACTACCGAAGTTCGTTGGGAACCATCCTCGAGGATAACGGAATCCTGTGCATGATCTAGAATTAGCACAACACGCTCCTTTTCCTTGAGAAAATCAATCAGTGGCTTGGTGTGCTAGGAAACACATATGGAGTGGAGGCGGCCAACCTATCAAACCATAGGGCACTTCGCACGTGCATGACTAACTTGGGACGATTCCAGAGGAAGTAAAAACAAACTTTCTCGGATTCATGGCGGCAACTTACATCAAATGCACGTGAATTAGAGGAAGTCACTTCTTCCATCCAAGCATAAGCTTCATGAACGGAACACAAAGGCATTGCTTACAAAGTTTTCAACACTAGGTTGATGTTCAACATGAATCATGGGGGAGACAAAATGCTACTGATGGGCTCAACAGCAATTCATCGGAATTTCCATATCACTGGACTTCCACCATCATGTGAACACGGTGATAACATTGATCAGACCACAAGATGTAATGGTGTATGCTCGAGGGATCAACCACGAGTAAGACAACATTACGAACATCACTAGTTCTGATTAGACTTGATGATAGCCCATACTCAAGTCAAAGTTTTGGCAAGACAACAGATCCAACAACTGATCCCGAGGACCAATTGGTGAAGGTATCATCGTTCTTCAACACACACACAAAAGGATATCCCTTAAAATGAACTAAGTCAGACAAGCTTTTATCTTCCACCTCTCCAAGTTGTTGTTTGGCTCAACCAACTAGCTCAGGGGTATCCAACACAGATTCTCGGAGAATGGGTGGTTTGGAGAAAACGAGCATGATCACGAACTCAACATAGCGGTCAGGTGACAACCTGGTAATACCTCCGAGAAGATATTCGGAACATCACAAACCACCGATATGTTACTAAGCTCGAGAACAATCTTTCTTTTCAGAGCAAGACGATATGAACAATAAGCAAGGGATTGAATAATCCTAACTCATTGATCGAAGAGTGCACCGGAAATAAGGACTAGGTAGCACGATCAATCTCATGATGGTAATTCAGTAACCAACACACTAAGAATGAGATTTTCATCCATTAACCACTAAGCAACATGGTTGCTAGGGGTATTTATTTCACACATCATGATTCACTTGTCGGCATTCCGGTTGCGACAACACGGGACCGAAGAATGAATAATGATGGTGAGAAGTATCACTGCATCAAGAATTCATAAGAAGTTGTGAAATTCCCATGACATTCTTGACATAAGATGGCAATACTCCAGGGTGGAACAGAATCAAAACTGAGTTGCATTTGACCTGCGGAATACAACTGTTTTGTCCCAATCCTAGAAATGGATAAGGTACTGAAGTTTGTTTCTCCTAGTCATTCTGAAATAGAATGGCTTAACGGACCACAAGAATATTAGGCATCGATAACACGAATGCACAATTACTCCTGACTATCAATTGATAGACGAAGGTCGGAATACAACTGAAGAGGGACAACTCAAAGGAACATATAACTTTTCGAGTTGTGGAGGCATGGATTAGTATGCCGAACAAATTCAACATATTTCTTCCGGATAACCCATGCAAAGAGGTAGGATTGGCAGTGTCACAATATAGAATGGGGAACTCATCGAGAGCACTCTTGTTGTGACCTTTTGGTTCAACGAGGAAATTCTTCCATAAGCGGTTCATAGTATTTGGAAGAAGGAAATACCACGGACCTCGAGGACTACCGCTAAGTTACTAATATCCTAAAGGAACTAGCAAACACTATCAACATGAGGTAAGTAGGGTAAATCTCGGGTTCAAGAACCCAGGAATAGAATACCTACTACTAAATGGCATCACAGGATGCTTTCGAGAATAATGGCCAGAATCATCACACCGGGAACACAAAACATGGCTAGATTACTAGGTGACTCCCTAAAACACCTAGGTTCATAATAATAGCTCCAACATATATGCCGAGGCAGCGGAGTACCTCAACACACTAATTTGTGTGATTAATCTGGCCCAAATGAACATTAGAAACGAAGAGAAGGGATTTGCAAATGCATCAGACTATTTAGAAATCTGGGATGACTCAGACATCATAACGGCTGTAAATGCTCAAAATGATTTGAGACATCCTGCAAAATAGTGGCATGACCACTCAACATCACAATATCAAGGTTCTGAGACCAGCTATGAACATACGGAAGTAGTAAAAACTGAACTGAGATTTGAAACTATCAATACTATAAGTCTATGGATTAGTAACACGTCATCCTGATAGATAGATGAGAAGGCCTAGTTCTTAATCCCCGTAGAATAGAAGAGGATGACTCAGATCGAAGGCCATGAGGTATAAGGAGTAAAAAGAACCTTACGCTCCTTCCACAATCAATTCCTTACATAACTAAAGCATTTCTAGACACAACTTCACCAGCTTTGGCTTGGTAATCCTATAGGTAGTCGCTCGATACCAAAGCTGTCAGACCCCGATTCCAAGTCACATCAATCTAGTCGGTAACACCTCATATCACTTTGCGCCTCACGCACAAGATTCCCACGGTGTCGCCTTACCATGGCCCGGACCGCTTATGCCTTTTGGCTCACGATATGATAGTGTCGCTAGCATCCATATGACAGAGAACCCGGCCGACATGACTAGTCATGAACCCAAAGTGGCACTAACTTATAGGGACAGCATACATGAATCAACATCGAGCATGTCGGTCAGCCAGCGGCGAATCCGGTTGTAGCACCGGGCTAACAGACTTCGGGAACCCGTCTGTAGTAGCAGGTTAGGCAGACTCGGATGTCACCGCGTGACATTTCTCAAGGGACAGATATAGGAACGAAGTGAATCACATGCCGCTAGTCAAGTGTTCCGGAGCGAGTAGTCTTTGGGCTAGCGTGACTCGTGAACTGGTCAGAAGTGACTATTATGGCTCATGGAAGCACAAGACTACATTTCCCCATAAGAGAGGCTACCAAGGATAAACAACTAGGTTGTCGGATCCCACATATACCAAGCATTTCAATCATACACACAATATGCTCGATATGTGTAAATACAACATGGCATCACAACATAACTCTACGACTCAAGTATTTATTCATTAGGCTCCGAGGAGCGAGATATTACAAGCATGGGTCTCATGACCCAACATTCAGAGCATACAAATCAAAGCACATGCAGAAGCTTAACATGTCTGAGTACAGACATCCACAAATGAAAAAGTCCTAGAAGCCTGACTATCTACCAGATCCTGCCGAGGGCACAAGATCGTAGCTGAGGTATGAAGCTAAACGTCGAAGTACACACGGAAATACTAGCGAGACTGAAGTCTCTCTGCAAAAACATAGAATAAGCAAACGTGGGTACAAATGTACCCAGCAAGACTTACATCAGAACTATCTACATATGCATCGGTATCAACAAAGGGGTGGTGGAGTTTAACTGCAGCAAGCCAGCTTTGACTTAGTGGCTAATCTGATCTACGACTGCAAGCGACTCTTTTGAGGTGGTGCACACGAGTGCACATATTCACCAATCAATACACCACTATGGATCCGCTCCCGTCTACCTACGAGAACGCCATCCATAGCACTCACGCTTATCTTGCGCATTTTAGAGTATCCACTTTCACTTGTCTATGAACTGTTATAGGCAACCCAGAAGTCCTTTACCACGGACACGGCTATTCGAATAGATCAGTTAGAACCCTGCAGGGGTGTACTTCTTCACACACACTCTCACCACTTACCACCATGTACACGTCGTGTATCTCGGCAACCTTCAAGCGGAAGCCTGGCGAGGGAGTCGGCCACGACCTAACTAACCACACAAGTCTCTAGTCCAGGTTTATCGCCTATTCGGGTTCCATCCCCGAGGAGATCCGGCCGGAGTTTTGCTCACAGCCCCAAACGATGTGTGCAGGGTTCTCGAGACACCAAACGGGCGCCCAGTACACCGTGCCACGATGTATCTACCAGATCATAGCCCACCCCTACGGTCAGCGCTACGCACAGCCTCCAACACATATCCTACAAACACCAGAAACTAGTTGCAACTCCTGGACAGAGGGCAAGGGCAGTTAATAAGTCGAGAGGGTCCATTGGTTTCGGGCCCAATGCGTGGTAATAGCTGTTCATGGATCACAAACACAGAACTCAGTTCCTGATGCCGCCTTCAATGAGACAACCCACCATATACTCCTACATGGCCTCTCACCGATACCTTTACCAAATCGTGTTCACAAACTTAGCTCACACTCAGTAGGACATGTTCACACGCCTATGATTCATCCCCGATGAATCAGACCTGACTCAACTCTAAGCAGTAGCATGCATGAGAAACAAGCGTGAATGAGTAGGCACAACAGGGCTCAAACAACTCCTACTCATGCTAGTGGGTTTCATCTATTTACCGTGGAATGACAGGTCATGCAGAGGATAAAGGGGTTCAGCTACCACAACAAGTAACAGATGAATCATTGTTGTCCTAATGCAGTAAAAGAGAGCAGGAGCGAGAGAGTGGGATTATATCAAAATGAACAAGTGGGTTTTGCTTGCCTGGCACTTCCGAATATAGCATTGAGTCTTCATCAGTGTCAACGATCACAACGTCGGTACAACGTCTGCCGAGGGGGAACAACACCGGCAAACAGAGAAGAAACACGATCAATGCAATGCACAATATGATGCATGCTATGACATGGCAATATGAATGTATTTTGGCTAATGCAAGCTAGAACAGATTAAGATGAGTCCATTTGAACCAAAGATTCAAATGCAAACCCATTTTAAGAGGTCATAATTGTGCATTACCTTGTTTCACCTAAACAACAAGGTTAATTTGTTCTAACATGCATGAAAACAGTACAGATGGATATGTTGGATTTTTCTGATCATTTTTCATATATAATTTATTTCATTCTAAGCTACGGTTGATTTTCTATGATTTTTAGAAGTTTTGGCTAGTTTCTGGAATTTCCTGTATAAGAATAATTCCAAAGAAACAAATTATCGCATCAAGATTACGTCAGGAGACGCCATCGTCAACGGACGGTCCAGTCAAACCTCGACAAAGGTCCTGTGTGTCAGTGTCATTAGTTTTAACTAACTATAATTAGTACTAACCCTAGATTAATTAGCCGGCTGGCCCCACCTGTCATTGACCCAGGGGGGTCAAACTGGGCCCACCCATGGTCAAACGGGGTCAAACTCGCCGGCGTTTAGCCGCCGGCGAGGCCAAACGCGGCGGTGCAGGTGCGGGTTTCATCTACAGGGCACCATTCGAGGCGCCGTTAAGCTCTACGGGCAGCTGGGAACGAGCCGCGGCTGGTGGTGCTAGTGTTTGGGCTCGGGGTCGCCGGAGATGACGCCGACGACGAGTTTGGCGGCGACCGGAGCTCGGGTGAGCTCGGACTCGTCGCTAGGGGGCACGGCGAGGCGCGTGGGTTAGTGCGTTAGGGCTAGTGGACAAGGTGGCGCGGTCGTTGGGTGGTCGGAGCCTCGTCGGCGACGAGCTCCACGGCGGCGCGTGTGGGTGAGCTACGTGCAGTCGCTACGGGGCTCGAGAGAGGGAACAGGGAGGATGGGGAGGTAGCTAGGCTCACGGCGGTTGCAACGGAGCTGACGGCGAGGTCGGGGACGGCCTGCTGCGACAGTGATGGCAAAGGGGATCTTCGCCGGTGGCGGAGTCGGGCGAGGTCGATGCGGTGGCTTCGGGGCAAGCGAGCGCTCGGGGCTCGGCCTTCTCGACTGATGGGAGGGTGGCTGAGCTCGTGGACACAGTCGGGCGACGCCGAGTCGACGGTGGCTACGGCTATAGCGGCGGGGCGGCGACGGCTGCTTCGGCCATGGCGGAGGGGAACGAGGGAGAGAGGCAGGGGGAGAGTGGATGTGTCCAGGGGGTCGGGGGTGCGACGTGGAGGTCGTCCAGCCGTGGTAAGCTCAAGGCCGTCGGCGCCACCTCCTGCTCTGCTCAAGGGACAAAGCAATGGCTGGCACGGGCCAACACAAGGTCTGTCCGCCGGTGGGCGGGCGGGGTTTGGCCGGTAAGGGGTTCTCATTTGTTTCTGCTTTTAAATATTTCGCAAGTTTGTGGCTTTTCTAAAATACCTAGGCACTTCAAAAATCACCAAACTGCTAATGCTCACTGTATGGATTAAACCCAACATGGAACATTTCAGTTTAGGATTATTTGGACATTATTTCTTATATAACAGAAATAATTCCAACCCAAATATATTATTGATTTAAATCAAAGGCCCAAATAAATTATTTCTCTGACTCCAAAAATATTGGTTTGAATTTCACCTAATGCCAATATTTTCATAGAATAACAGGAACATTTTCTTGGACTCATTTGATGAGATTTAAATGTTGGTTATTTTTAGGGGTTTTCTGAGTCTTTGAAAATTCCTCAATTCAAATTTCATTTGAATTTAAACATGATGCTCACAAGGAAACTAGCCTAGGTCAGACCAGAATTAGGGATGTGACAAAGGCTCGAGCCCTCGGCGCTCAAGGCCAAGGCCGGGCGATCGGAGCGCGGCGCGCTGCTCATCATAGGGCTAATCGCGATGTTGGCGGAGAGCGGTCGGTGGAAGGAAAGTTCGGCGCACCCCTACCGGGCGCCAAATGTCGGATTCCGGTTCCGCAGACCCTCTAGGTTCAACTCTGGGTGCACGCGAGATCGCACCTTCAACCTACCTACGCCTCACCGCCTCGCAAGGATCTAAACTACACAAAGAACAACACAAGGGACACGAGGTTTATACTGGTTCAGGCCACCATTGTGGTGTAATACCCTACTCCAGTGTGTGGTGTGGTGGATTGCCTCAGAGGCAGATGATGAACAATACAAGGAAGAACAGCCTCGCGAGGGTCTGTTCTTGGGCGGTGCTATGAACTGCTAAGGGAGTTCAGTCGCCTCTCTTTCTCTCTTTCTCTAGATGCCGATCCCTCTACCCTGTGGGTGGCTAGTCCTACTTATAGGCAGAGGCCCTGGGCCTCTCCCCAAATATTGAGCGGGAAGGGCGCCAACAATTGGCCATTTTGAAGGGGAACATCTAGTACACTTATCCTGACTAAAGCCGGTCCTCGCCTGCCAAAGACTCTGACGGTGATGCCCGCTTGGGCTCCACGATGACCTCCTTCCTGCCGTTGTGATGGTCTTGGTCTTGTTGCACCGAAATGGTTGCCTTTGCTTGATGCTCTCGCCTGCACTTGCCCCCTTTGCACCAAAGGGGAAATGAGGACACTGCGCGGGCTGGCGCCCACCTGGCGCCCTCGGTCGTCATGGCTTTGCTCATGGGCACCTCGTGAGGTACCCCTCCTTGATCTCTCCGCCTCCTCGCGAGCCGGCCTGACGAGGCCGTGCCTGAGGAAGCTTCCTATCGTCCGCCCCGCGAGGGTCTTGAGCTTGTGCTGATGGAGATGGGCCGTACTGGGCCACCCCTTGAGCCACGCCGCAGGCCACAAAGTGCAAGTCCGGGTACCCCTGCTCCTGCAATGCCGGCGGCTTTAAATCCGCTTTTGCGGCACGCCACACCCTCCCGATCAACAGACCCCGCTTTCGACCGTAGGAGGTCCGCTTCTCCGCTTTTAGCGGCACGCCACACCCTCCGTATCAACAGACCCTGCTCCAACGTAGGAGGTCCGCTTCTCCGCAGCGGTACGCCAGCCTCGCTTCCATCGCCTGTTCCGCCCAAGCCGGTTGGCTCCCTACACGCCTGCTGCCTCCCGGCGAACACGACGCATTCCGCTGCCTCCCTTGAACACGACGCACTCCGCTGCCTCCCCATGAACACGACGACGACGTTGTTTCTCCGCTCCAACCAAGCCATGTACACGAGCCCGGCTGTACGTGATGCGCGCGAGTAGGCGCCGAGACCCGCCCAGATGTACACATACGTGGGTCAGATTTTCTTTCTTGCACCCTCGCCGCTGTACGCGCAGTACATGCTACATGCGCGCCTCTACTACGACACGTCGCGCGCCTCTACAATGACCAAGATGTACGCACACATCGTCAGGACCGAATGACAACGCCACGCACCCTTTCGACCAGTGGGTCCCGACCGCCGAGCACTTCCTTGCGTATGAAGATGTAGCTGGTGGGTCCCAGCAGTCGGGGCGAATCATTTTTTTTGCCCGGACGCACTTCCTTGCGTGTGAAGATGTAGCCGGTGGGTCCCAGTAATCAGGGGGCGAATCGTTTTTTTTTGCCCGGACGCACTTCCTTCTGTGCGAAGATGTAGCCGGTGGGTCCCAGCAGTCAGGGGGCGAATTGTTTTTTTTTGCCCGGACGCACGTCCTTGCATGCGAAGATGTAGCTGGTGGGCCCCAGCAGTCAAAAGGGCGAATCGTTTTGGTTTTTTTTTGTCCGGACGCACTTCCTTGCATGCTAAGGTGTAGCTACTGGGTCCCAGCAGTCAGGGGGGCGAATCATTTTTTTTTCCGGACGCACTTCCTTGCGTGCGATGGTGTAGCAGGTGAGTCCCAGCAGTCGGGGGAAAATCGTCTTTTTTCTCGGACGCACTTCCTTGCATGCAAAGATGTAGCTGGTGGGTCCCAGCAGTCAGGGGGGCGAATCGTTTTTTTTCGGACGCACTTCCTTGCGTGCGAAGATGTAGCTCGTGGGTCCCAGTAGTCAGGGGGAGAATCATTTTTTTCGTGAAATACGGTGGCCCGTCCGGTGGGTCCCCGCTGTCAGGTGGAGGAATAATTATTTTGCACGTAATAAGGAGGCACTTCCTTGCGGCTGCCGTGGACCCTGCTGTCAGCCTCTCCACGTACAATCCACATCCGATGGAAGTCATTCCTTGACCACGTTGCACATGACGCGCCGAGAGCACCACGGCGGTGGACGACGGTGAGGCCTAGGAAGGGATGACGGGAGCAGGGAAGACGCGCAAAGGATGCACACGCGAGAGGAGTATGAGGGTTCACCGCTTCGCATGTAATAACAGGGGTGTGGGTGAGTGGAGGGATGGCCTGCCAGCGGTGGGTGTAGTAGGGGGCGGTGAGGCCTCATGACAAAGACAGCCGCCACGGAGGCAGGAGCAAAGCGGCACGACCGCGCTGCTTTGGGCGGCCGGAGCAAGAAGACTAGAGGTTGAAGAAGCACGACGGCCGTTGGATGGACATCGACGGTCACCGCAGCTAGAATCGTTTATATTGACTAAGTTGACAAATCCTTGGTACGCCAACTTAGTTGGCCCACAGTCAGCTTCTCAAATGGTGCGCCCGGATGTGAGGGGAGGAATCATTTTTGGGCGGGTGAAGCTAGAATATCCGAGATTGAAGAAGAAGCAAGATCCGTTGGATGGACATCCAACGCCATCGCTGCTAGAACCGTGTGTTGACTATATGTTGACAAAGCCTTGCATACACGCCAACTCTATTTTTTAGGGACGCGTCAACTTAGTAAGGCCGTAAGTGTGTGGCGAGAACTTATAGCCCATTTGAGATTTGTAAGAATGTGTAGCCCATTTTTGAATTCTAATGGAATTTACAACGGCCCATTTACAGTTTGTTAAAAGTAAAGCCCATTTCAACCAACCGTTCAAAACAGAATTCCATAAAATTTCCCACATTTTGATGGGATCTGAAATATTTTTATCCCGAAATTTCTAGTCAGATTAAATACAATTTCAATATAAATTTATATTACGTAAAAAACCAACGAAACATTGTGCTCTCAACAATTAATGAAATTAAAATTTTCAATATCCAAAAATAATAATTTATATAGTAATCACGTGTTTGGTGCATTTTTTTATAGTTACTGCCCAGTTTTTACAATTACATCCCCTTTATTATTTCTTAAAGCCCATTTTCTTGTTAAGCCTAATGCATCCCTCCTAGGAAAGATTTGCAGCCCAGCGGGGCGGAGAATAACAACTTGACCTTGCCTGGGTATTCCTATAAAAAGTATAGCTGGGCTAGCCATTTTCAGCTTGAAAAAAATTAAGATCTGGGCTGGATATCTGGCCTGGGCTAGACAGGCCACAGCCCGCCAAGTTAATACCTGCAGCGATGTTTTCGTTGTTGTTCAGAGGAGAAAAATTAATATCTGGGCTAAACATCGAAAAACTCTGCACAAATACTGCTTGGTCCCAGCTGTCGGCCGCTTCTTGTGCAATTCTCTCGTTTATTGACTACTCCAGGAGGTTAACAATGGTGTGGGACCATGATGTCAGGAAACTAGGAGGAAGCAAAATAAATTATAGTTATATATATATATATATATAATAAGGAGGCACTTGCGTACGTGACGCTATGGACCTGGTGGGTCCCCATTGTCATCCTCACCAAGTAAAGTCATCTCCTCGCCTGCTCGCGCTTTCCGCCCAAAACAGTCAGCAACGCCCGCCCCGCTTCCCGGTGCAGGCGATTGCTCTGCCTTCAAACAACACAAGTGTCGTCCGCCCGTCCATCTGCCGCCCACATTAATGATACGCGGTTGCCGAGGCGGCTACTCCGGCGCCACACGTCCGTCCCTCCGCCCGCCCACCATTGCTATATAAACTGCTGCGCCGGCCATAGCCGCAGTCATCCGCATATGTTCCCTTTCTCCTGTTTACACCAGTACTGCCCATCATGGCTTCCTCGTGCTCCAGCGCTCTTCGGGACGGGTGGACGACGGACCACAAGGAGATGGAAGCCATTGCTACCGACCGGCTGGCCGGCAGGAGCCGGAGGACGACGACGTCCCAATGAAGAACATGGTAGTCGACGATCCAGCGCCAACCCCCTCCTCCGCGCCATCCTCGCCGGTGCATTGCACCATGACCATTGGCGAGGCCCGTGCCCAATATATAGACAGGGTGAGGCAGATGCGTGAGGAGCAGTTCCAGGAGGCGCAGGACGACGCCACCTACAACCACCATCTCCTCCAGGAGCACCTGCAGGCGGAGGAGCAGATCGCCGCGGGGCGGGCGGAGTAGGAGGCGCTGCTCGACTCGTACCGCTCCGCCCACAAGGGCCGCCTCGAGCGCTAGTGGTACCGCATGCGGGTGGCAGAGGCTGCGGCTGCCTACAAAGAGGCTAGCAAAGATGGTGATGAAGCTGGTGAGGCACTATTTTGAAAGACCGAGGACGAGGCAAAGGATGATGCCGGCTCCGACTAGTCCCTGCTCCGCTGGCGTCGACGAGGCAGAGGACATCGCCGGCTCAGCCGAGGCCCCACCCTGCCGGCAACGTGGGGGAGGATTTCCACCGCTCCGCTGAGGCGTCGCCCGCCGGCAACGAGACAGAGGACATTGCCAGCTACGCCGAGGCTCCTCCCCGCTGCCAACGAGGCCGCGCCACATAGAAAACGAGGAAGACTAGAACACGGTAGGTCGCCGCCGCTCGGGTCCAAGTGAGGCCACCGCTGTTATCCTCCGGTTGAAGCCAAGCTAGGCGGGTTGACCATTGACGGTCAGTTAGCTTCTTGGCGGTGACGTGGAGTTGGAGAGCTGCGCCGAGAAGAATGTTGCTTATTTTAATCGCTGGTGCGTTGGCTGATCGACACGTGGGCCCCAACAGGCCACATGTCAGTTACGCAACTGCACCTGCAGTTAAGTCACTGAAGCTTCTTTTCGGCTCAGCGGGACATAGGTGGGTAGCTTCGGTTAATTAATTATACCTCCAGCGCACCCCTTTTTAGTTGAAGAATGTATGAAATGTAATGAAATCCGCATGTTTATATGAAATCCGACCGTATTAATGAATTTATTTCGATTAGTTCAATTCTGTATCATCGGCATTGGATGAACATGCAAAACAATACGTACTAGCATTATTCCAAGGATGATCACCTCATTTGTAGCGATTTCACATGTACTCCTCCGTCCTTCTAGTCTGCATACAAGTTTTATCTGCAATCAAAGTATCTCTACTTTGACCAATCTTATACAAAAAGTATGCACTTTCACAATGTGCGAAGTAAAAGGAATGTATGAGTACAAAGAGTTTGAGCAGCTTTTAGCGTTTTGTACATTACAATCAAACACACAGCCTCGGCAATTCATAGAAAACATTCAAAACAATCGATGATTATGCATCTCAGCGACTCACATGTCAGAGGCAATATTTACTTCACAACTAAAGAATAAAGAAAAAAATTGATCAACGCTGGTGACAGCAAAGGGAGTCCCATTCGAAAATATATGCATGTCTTGCTAAAATCAATGAGCAAAATGTGACAAGGTTGTCCCATTCCAAAATATCAAATGCCTACGATTGTGGAATGGGCAGGGTTTGCCATCGATTCGACATTGACATGGCACCTCGTGCTAAATAAACCAGCTGTTCTTTTTGTGCGTTCCACCAAAATCAACCAAATTCGCCAGTAGCTTGTATGATTTCGCCCTTATATGTTGCAACACCTTGAACTTATCGGCACCTCCTTTCTTGTGGTGGAAATGAATGATTCGATGTATTCATGAACATTTTGTGCAGTTCCCATTGAAATCAAGTTGAGCACCCCTGTTTGCGCAAATACAAAAAAGTGATTAGTATAAAGCAAATTGTACTATGATTTGACAGTTTCAACAGGCACATACATGGTCCATGTAGAGCACACTTTTAGAAAAATGGAACTCACCAGAAAGAATCCTAGAACAACATTGTACTTGTGCATCACAGCAAAAAATGTAGATTTGTTAGTCCTTCTGAGCTGAAGTTAGTTTGGTCTTGTAGGGAGTAATGTAACCATCCTTCAACTGCTCCTTCTGATGAGAAGATAGACAGGGCTTCTTCATCCTGGCATAATCGGAACTAGTCACTTCATGTACTCCATATTCTTCTTCAGAGGAAGATGATCCTGTTGTGCAAAGACAAGAGGACTACTAAATGCTAGCATCCATGTTTGCTCAAAAAAAAGGAAAGGAAATATTTAAAACAGCATAGATGAAGCACTTCTCAAGGACGATACCACTTTTTCATGACAAGATCTAAACAGTAGCACAACACCAATAGAGATGAAAAGCTCAATCATATGGATGAAATCAGTGGCTAGTACCAACCTTTGTCGAGGCTGATTGTGTAGAGCATACAGATGAAGCACTTCTTCGAACCATCCGTTGCTATCTACGGGGTGGCCATGCTTACTATATACTCCTCGATTAGTTAAATGTTTCCAACATCTTCTTGTGCCGCTCCACTAAAATATATGGTATCTTCAAAGAAGATCCCTGTTTGCACAAGTAGAGATAATTACGTATGGCATCAAATCGGTGGCAAAACAATTGCTCGCTCCAGCCATAGCAATAAATTAAGATGCAAAACTATATCATTACTTGTGTCATCACAGTTCCAAAGGTTCATTACAGCACCGGAGTTGATTTTTGTTTTTCTTCCGCTTGTTCTTCCCTTCATCACTTGGTTCAATAATGCATAAGCTTCGCCTTCAATGTAAGATTTGGCATGTCAATTAGGGAGCACAAGTATAGTACTAAACTTAATTTTCTGATGAAAGTGGCAAAATACAGGGCAGCAGTTGTGAAATATCCTTATCTTACCTCAATGGGATATTACGGTGCACATACAGATTGGAAGTCTTGTCTCCATTTGTGCAGTTCACTAAAATCAAGCAACATTATCGTACAAGTAGCACAACATATGAAAGCACACCGCAGAATCATGTGAAAGAAGGCTAGTACTGACCTCTCATGATGCGGAATTCAAACAACTCACAAGAAGAAGATCTGAACCAAATTCGCCTTAACGGATAGGAAGTAAGATCTCCTCTTGTGCAGTTCCACTAAGATCAAGTAATCAAGCAATGTTGTCGGTGTGACATTTTGGTTGAACTGCACAAAACACTCTTAAAACAAAAGTGTTTTGTGCAGTGCAACAAAAGGTCACAATGGCAACAAGGTGAAGTAGATAACCCTGTTTACATAGAGGTGCAAAGGAAACAATTAGTGGTCAATAACGGTGGATGACACAGAAGCCAACAAAAGGAATCATCTACCTTATCTAAATGGGAAAGAGAGCAAGACAGTAGCATTTATCAAATGGGGGCATTGATTAATATTAACATAAAGATTATATTAACAATAAAATTCGTTAAACTTGTAATTTGTTTTTAACTATGGCATTGCATCAATTTTCCAGCGGCATTATTAGAGGGTGTTTGTTTACAGGGACATTTTGGTGTAGGGACTAAAAAAACTCTGTGTCAGTCCCATCTAAACCAAATAGGAGGGACTTTTAGGGACTAAAAGTGGGCATTTGGGACTAAAGAAAGAAGACCCCGAGGGAGTCTTTTTGGGACTTTTTCCAACAATTGCCCCTGCCACGCATTGCACCTTGTTTCTATTAGTTCATTACTAGGGGTAACATGGTATTTTAGCATGTCATTTAATAACCTCTAGTCCATGTTTAGTCCCTGGAACCAAGCAGGTAGGGACTAGGGAGTTTTAACCAAACAGGCCTTAGATTAACAACAGCTAATGAGTTGCACGGACAGTGGATGCACCAGCACCATGTGCATCTATCGATGTATTGTGGTCATGCACAATGTTGCAACAAAGAACAAACAACCAAGGAGCATATTTGTGTTGGTCCCAGTTTTGTTATCTTTAGACACCTTTCCCTATGTGAGCGCAGCAAATCTAGTCCTGCTCAAACTCTACAGCCTTGTCCCTTCCTTTCCTTTTTGAACTAGTACTTTCGCCTTCCTTTCCTCTTTGAACCACGCCCTAGATTTATGCGATACAACTTTCCCCACTACTTTCCCACATTCCTTTCCTCTTTGAACCACGCCCTAGATTCATGCTATACAACTTTCCCCTTCATTTCCTCTTTGAAACACATCCTAGATTCATGCTATATATACAACTTTTCCCACTACTTTCCCCACTCCTTTCCTCTTTGAACCACGTCCTAGATTCATGGTATACATGCAGCTAGAGCAATGCATGTGGAGTAAGTAAATTATACCTTAAGGTTCTTGGGGCGTGGTTCGGTGGGCGACGGGACGGCGACGAAGAAGAAGGGGTCAGAGGCCCTCCCGCGCCGCCGCTGGGTGGAAAGTGAACAGCTGCGCTGGTAGTGGATTCCCTCCCTCGTCGACGGCGACAGTGTTAAGCCTCCTTCCCTCCCCGGCGGACGGATCCTGCCGGCTCTTTGAGCAGCAGTGAGGGGAGAGAGAGAGAGGCCAACGAAGTCTTGTTTAGATCTGGAGAGCGTGAGAGAGTGTGAAGAGAGCAACTACAAGCGCTGAGGCTCCAGCAGGAGAGGGCGAGAGAGTGTGAAGAGAGTAACAACAAGCGCTGAGGCTCCAGCGTGTATATATATACTGGAGAGAGAGTGTGAAGCGTGCAAACCCTAGAAAACATTTTGACCAATCAAAGAATCCTCATGGCAAGGATTATGCTCAAGTGTAGTTATCGAACCCGAGACCTCAAGTTTGATGAGCGAACAGGCTTACCGGCTACACAACCCTCCTGTTATGTTCAACGAGAGGAAAATAACCTTTTATACATTCCTGCATTCGTGTGACAAGCATGCCATGTTTTTTTGTGTGTGTGGGAGTCATTGGGATTTCAATCATAATCGTGTCATGTGGCTTTGGTGGTAAGACTATCCACAGTGGTGCAGAAATAATGCAGCCTTAGTCACCTTACTTCTCTCCACGTAGTACGCTGGGTCCCACCAATGAGGGTGAAACAAACAAATTAATAAGAAAATTAAAAGCGCCAATGTGTATCTTACCTCACACATCTCGCCATCGCTCAGAACACCGTCCAATTGATCCTCTGTTCGCTCATGTACTATTTTAAGTGAATCCTTATTATAACATGCACACGAATTTTGGGCACTTGTATTCGACTTAAGTCAATGTGCCACCGTATCTCGTATACTTACTACTCCGTCCGTCTAGGTGTAATAAGTCACGTTAGAAGGTGCAACAGGACCAAGGTGCGTGCGTGTGCGTGTGTGTGTTTAATAGCATGTGTGTGTTAGAGAGTGCGACAGATCGACCTACTCCTACAGTGAGATGGTGTGTAGTGTATGATTTTAGCCGCAAGAGTCGGTGCATCCTCTCGTTTCCAGGCGTGTCCGTTATGGACATGCGGACAGCTGCCACGCCCGCTCCTGACCAGCCTGGCCCACCCAAAGCCCCTCCATCGCCCGCGCACGCTTCTCGCCCAAAACGGTCAGCGTCGCTCCAAAGAATCGGTGCCGCATTCATGCCCGGGCAGAGCGGACGCGACCTCTCACTGGCGCAAGAGTGATGGTTGCTTCGTCCGTCCAACTTACTGCTGGGTCTTTGTGATTTGACGGCTCATTGGTCTTTATTACTGAGGTCGTAGGTTTGCTGGATGTCCCACACTTTCGGCATACTAGATTACAATTTTCTCCATTCTTACAGTGGAGGAGTGCAAGAGTAGTGAAAACATGCAGGCTCAGTGATTACATGGCCCACCTCACACTATCACCGTGCGACACCTAACTCTTTACATAGTACTCCCTCCGTTCCTAAATATTACTAGATGAGTCCCCGCGAGTTGCCGCGGAACAGCGGTATATCTCTCTGCGCAAAATTACCGATTTCATAGAACTAAAAAAAACTCTATAACCGCATGACAAATGTGGTAGCCAAACTAAATAAACTCCCATCATCATTTAGATCATCCCACATAAGGAAAAAAGATCAGCCAACTCCTACTGCATAATGGTATTATATTTTTCTTTTTGACATGTTAATGGGACTTAAAAGCTCACTTACATGCATGCTACCGGTGCATGCTTGCATGCAGACATGTTGATGTGATTTAAAACCCACTCACATGCATGTGCCACGGTATTTCTGCATGCTTGCATGTGGCTTAGTGCGGAGCCTCTCAACGTCTAGATCAGACGGCTATTATGGACTGATTTACTTCATCTAATGGCTACATCAGTTTTGATGATGTGGCTCAAGGAGAGGATAGAGAATTCCTAGTAGTGGGGGCTAGCTATTACTAGTAGATAAGTCTTTGTAGATATTCCACTAGGTAAACTACATACGGAACCAAATGAATGAATCTACACTTAAAATGCATCTATATACATCCGCATGTGGTTCATGGTGAAATCTCTACAAAGACTTATATTTAGGAACGGAGGAAGTACTAGTATAGTACGTACTGTAATTTATCAGCGAGATAAATTTGTACAATGCTATGAAGCTTCCAGCTTTTGTTACATGTATATTGCGTCCAAGGTTGCCCGTTGCAACATTTCATCAAATACAAAGGAGACTAACATGCATGCTATTGCATCTCAATGATTAACAGATCATAGGAAATATGTACTCCCTCCGTTCCAAAATAAGTGTCTCAACTTTGTGCAAAATTTAGTACAAAGTTGTACTACTACTAAAGTTGAAACTTATTTTGGAACAGAGGCAGCTGAAGAAAAAACCGATCCATGTAATCCCTAGCCCTTGAACCGTGAACCCTGACCAACCTTCAATTTGCTGGCAACGTTCGAGCTTCCTAATAAATGAAGTTTGCAACCTTTTGACCATCGGATCATTTTGTGCAGTTTCACCAAAATCGAGATGAGCATCCCTGTGGCAAAGAAATTGAAGAAGCGTGATTAGAATAAGATTATCGGGACTAGTTGATGAGACATAAACTCATCACAAATACAAGACGTAGAAGTCAAGAGAGGTTTGTGCCGGGCAAAGAAGTAGAGAAATATCCACAGGAGTGATGTGGGCAGTTAGAGCGATGGTGCAAGCCGGCTGTAAAGGGAGTTGTACCGAGGGACGAGCTCAACCTTGAGGAGGGCAGCGGAGGCGGCAACTGCCCATGTCGCGGCAAAGGAGCAAGGGACAAAGGCAACCTCACCGGCTTTGTGAGAGAGAACGGCGGGGACCACTGATCGGGACGTGCCGACAGTGGGTTTTCGCCGTCGGCGATGGCCACCGCATCTACACTAAGCATCCACCCTTTCCCCAAGCGGACGTGATCCTCCGATATGTTAGAGATGTGGCCACAGTCGTTTTGTGCGAGAGAGTGTGAAGAGAGCAACCCCAGCAAGCAACCGTGTAGGCTGGCCCGTCCTGACTATGTATATAGTGGAGCGGTTTCCTTTTCTCTCCATATGAACCTATCATATTGCGTGTGCGTGCATCAAGAAAAAAACTTTATTTATAAATGACACGGCACCTACTACTCGTTCTCCTATAACCTTGCGCTTGGCATCTCCAAAATATTAACCTTGCGATTGGCTCTTCGCCTCTTGAAGTCGAGCAATAATGGTAGTGCAGATATATCGCTCGCTATATGAGACCGAATGAATTGCTGCACGTCCACCACGTGGGCGAGGGTCGAGGGGCGAGGGAGAGTGCTACATACGGAGCAAAATGAGTGAATCTACACTCTAAAATATGTCTATATACATCAGTGTTTGGAGTATGTACTAGTAGTTCATATTGAAATCTACTAAAGGACATATATATTCCAAACAATATGATATAATCTCTATAACCAAGGTAGTAGGGACGAGGAGTAAACGGAGGGAGTAGTAAATTTTTCTCCTCGTCCTGCGAGCCACCAGCAGCATGGGCGAGGGAGCGGGCGTAAGGCGGAGCAAGCTTCACCTCATCCTGCGAGCCACCGCGCCTGTGGGCGACAGGCAGTACTAAGCAAGCTTCTCCTCGTTCTGCGAGTTGACGGGATACATCAAAAGTCTTGCCTCTAACGTAGGCCCCACATGGTTTGCCTCTTTTTTTAACATAACATGTCAAGTCGCAATTTGTTTGTTCACCCATGGTAGACGATCCTCCCTCCACCAAGTGGACAACCAGTACACGTGCCAAATTACCACGTGGGCTGCATTTTTCGTACATAATTGAGCTCCACCGTGTACCCGCGCGGGTGTGGTTGGGAAAGAGACGGGAGTACGTGCGCCGTGCATGCACCTCTTCTCTTCCTGCACGCCCCCCACCTACGTGGGTGTGTGGGAGAGATACAAACCACGTTCGTGAGTGTTTTTTGTTTTGGGGTGGGGTGGGGGTGGGATGGGGGTTGATTTCGTGAATTATTTGTGGGAATATGTGTCGATGACATCTCAAACAAAATTTTGCATGCAATGTGTGTGAAATGGAGGCCTATCCATATCATACATAGAGGGTCGGGCAATCCACGAGAAGAGAGGAGGGGTCATAGCTATCGATAGAGTCAAGAGAGGATCAAGTGGGTGGGTGCGAGATCGATGAAGAGAGCCATCGAAATTGTGTGTGTGTGCAAGTCAAAGATATAGGGCGACTGGCTACTGAATGTTAGAGGGCACATGTCAAGTTTGTGTGTGGTAGGGAGACATGACTAGAGTGCTCGATGTATTGGTGTGTGTGGGGGGGGGGGAGGGGTAGGGAGAGGCCTAACTATAGAGGTAGAACGACTCGTATATGTGTTGAGAAGGAGAGACCCAGCTATGTCTTGAGGGAGATCGGCCGACATCCATACCTAACTGAAGGACGGGAAATATGATGGGACAGAGAGAGAGAGAGGAGAGAGAGAGGGAGGGAGAGGGGTAGAGTTCTGGATGGGTGATGGAGTTGCTTCTCGGAGATGGTGGGAGAGGCCTACTAGACAAACTAAGGGTGGAACTGCAATGTTATCAACAAGAGTGGGGATGTGGTTCTGTGTGTGCCTGTGCGTGATAGATCTATCGGGACGCATCCATGGATGATGAAGGGGAACCATGTGTTTGGTAAGCAAACCTAACTAGATCGGTAGATCAATTGTTGTTTGTCGGGGGAAGGGAGAGACACAACTAATGAGGTAGATCGATCGATGTGTGGGTAAAAACGAGTTATAAGGACCTAGCAAGCTATATGTATAGTGAGAGACCGGTCGGTGTACGTCCATTTGTTAGAGGCAAATAAGGCCCAGCGAGACGAATAGACAGAGAGAATGGAGCTAGGAGGTGGTGCGAGAGGCCCAACTACTAGCTAGATAGGGGCCGGAGTGTGCTGTTGTGAGATCGATGAAAAGAGGGGCAAGAGTTTACACGTGAGTCTGACCGTATGAGAGACACGAGGCAAGGACACATAAAGGAGGAGATTGAAGGTGTGTGTGTATGTTGTAGGCAGGCATCGCTGGAGAGGTTTATCGATCGGTGTGTGTTGGAAAGGAGTTGTGGAGACTCTGGGAGAACGACCTAAAGAAAAAAATGAATGTGCCCGGTGGATAGAATGCTGAGGGAGGGGGAGGGTGAGGAGGGCGTGTGCATGCACGAGAGAAAGTTAGTGGTAGCTACAAAGGTTAGAGGATTGTGTGGGTGTAAGAGACTAACAAAGATCATAATTTGATATGAAAGCGGATTCATATATTTGAACAGGAGATCATAGTGTTTTAAACATTGCATGCATGAATATAGCGGTGATACACGTGTTGTGCACGTGTTATACCAAAATGTGATAATGCATGGCGTTTGCAACTCACAACTAAATGTCGAACAATCTAAACCATACTATACATCAAATAATCTCACATTTTATTTGAATTTGTGATAATGTGTATGCTTGCAGCTTACAACTAAATATCGAACAATCTAAACAATACTATATATCGAACATTCTCACATTTTATTTGAATTTGTGGTAATGTGTGGTGTTTGCAACTCACATCTAAATACTTGTAGGCGTAGGGGGCGGGGCACCATACATAATGTGATAAACACATTATACATATGAGACATGGTTTAGATTATGAAGATCTAGCTAGAGCAAGAAATGTAATGTGATTTGAAATCAAAATAAAGTGGATTCAAAATCTAGTTCGAGTTCATATAGTACACATAGTTCATATGTAACTCGAGACTAATCATGTGGTGTGCTGTGAAGATAATACACAAATGATGGTTTAACTTGACAATAATGATGATTGTAGATCTTATTAAAACTGATAAACGAATTCAAATGCTTTGACTTCACAACAATCATTACTATAGATCTTATTCAAATAGAGAAACGAATTCAAATTTAGTTCATATTGAAGCGGTAGTATATACGTTTGGAATGCACTAAAACGTTCATTTGAGTAGTAGGTTGCATGCATTATACACGTAGCGGAATATTTTAATTGAACATAACATGACTTCAAAGTTTTGAATGACATTTGTAGTGCACATTGATTTGGTACAGTACATGTTAGGCTTGTCCGGAAATTTAAACCTGCGCCTTGTTAGCCCGAAATATTTAAGATATATCTTTGTCTCATTGTGCTCCGACAACTCCCTCCATCTCAACCCGCGCCTTGCTATTCCGAAATTACAACACGCGCGAAAATTCCCAACTCCTGTGAAATCCCGACACGCGAAATGCCCGTGGTACCCTTGAACCAAAAGAACCGCCTCAAATCAGTGGGGGGTACATTCGTAACTTACCCCACATTTCGGACAAGCGCGTCTCCAAGCCATGGTTCCCCACTGCTACGTCTTGAGCTTGCGTTGGTTTTCCTCGAAGAGGAGAGGGTGATGCAGCAAGTGTAGCGTAAGTATTTCCCTCAGTTTTGAGAACCAAGGTATCAATCCAAAGAGGAGGCTCCTCAAAAGTCCCACGCACCTACACAAAAAACCGAGAACTCACAACCAACGCAATAAAGGGGTTGTCAATCCCTTCACAGCCACTTCATGAAAGTGAGATCTAATAAATATAGTTTGATAAGATAAATATATTTTTGGTATTTTATAATATAGATGCAAAAAGTAAAGATGCAAGTAAAAGTAGATTGAAAGCAAATATGATAAGCGATAGACCCGGGGGCCATAGGTTTCACTAGTGGCTTCTCTCAAGATAGCATAAGTATTACGGTGGGTGAACAAATTACTGTCGAGCAATTGATAGAAAAGTCCATAGTTATGAGATTATCTAGGCATGATCATGTATATAGGCATCACGTCCATAACAATTAGACCGACTCCTGCCTGCATCTACTACTATTACTCCACACATCGACCGACTCCTGCCTGCATCTACAGTATTAAGTTCATAAGAACAGAGCAACGCATTAAGAAAGATGACATGATGTAGAGGGATAAACTCATGCAATATGGTATAAACCCCATATTGTTATCCTCGATGGCAACAATACAATACGTGCCTTGCAACCCTTTACATCCATCGGGTAAGGACACCGCAAGATTGAACCCAAAGCTAAGCACTTCTCCCATGGCAAGAAAGACCAATCTAGTAGGCCAAACTAAAATGATAATTCGAAGAGACTTGCAAAGATAACTCAATCATACATAAAAGAATTCAGAGAAGATTCAAATATTATTCATAGATAAACTTGATCATAAACCCACAATTCATCGGATCTCGACAAACACACCACAAAAAGAGTTTACATCGAATAGATCTCCATGAGAGAGGGGGAGAACATTGTATTGAGATCCAAAAAGAGAGAAGAAGCCATCTAGCTAATAACTATGGACCCGTAGGTCTGTGGTATAAACTACTCACAACTCATCGGAGGGGCAAGGATGTTGATGTAGAGGCCCTCCGTGGTTGATTCCCCCCGCAGAAAGTGCGGCAAGGCTCCAAGATGAGATCTCGCGAATACGTAAGGTTACGGCAGTGGAAATTGTGTTTCGTGGTGCCCCGGATGTTTTCGGGCACGAGGTATATATAGGAGGAATAAGTACGTCGGTGGTCGCTGAGGGCCCACGAGACAGGGGCGCGACCTGTGGGGGCGCGCCTCCTATCTCGTGGGGTCCTCGGAAGCTTCTTGACTTGCACTCTAAGTTCTCCGGATCACGCTCGCTCCAAAAATCACGCCCCAAGGTTTCATTCCGCTTGGACTCCGCTTGATATTCCTTTTCTTCAAATACTGAAATAGAAAAAAAACCAGCAATATGGGCTGGGCCTCCGGTTAGTAGGTTAGTCCCAAAAATGATGTAAATGTGTAAAATAAAGCCCATAAACATCCAAAAGGGGTAATATAATAGCATGGAACAATCGAAAATTATAGATACGTTGGAGACGTATCAAGCATCCTCAAGCTTAATTCCTGCTCGTCCTCGAGTAGGTAAATGATAAAAACAGAATTTTTGATGTGGTATGCTACCTAGCATAATTCATAATGTAATTTTCTTTATTGTGGCATGAATGTTCAGATCCAAATGAATACAAAATAAAAGTTCATATTGATAAAAGAAATAGTAATACTTCAAGCATACTAATCAAAGTAATCATGTCTTCTCAAAATAACATGGCAAAAGAAAGTTCATCCCTACAAAATCATATAGTTAGGCTATGCTTCATTTTCGTCACACAAAGATGTTCTCAACTTCTATACCCCCGATGACAAGCCAAGCAATTGTTTCATACTTAAATAATCTCAAACGTTTTCAACCTTCACGCAATACATGAGCGTGAGCCATGGATATAACACTATGGGTGGAATAGAATATGATGATGGGGATTGTGTGGAGAAGACAAAAAAAAGAAAGTCTCACATTGACGAGGATAATCAACGGGCTATGGAGATGCCCATCAATTGATTTCAACATGAGGAGTAGGGATTGCCATGCAACGGATGCACTAGAGCTATAAATGAATGCTCAACAAAAGAAAACTAGTGGGTGTGAATCCAACTTGCTTGCTCACGAAGACCTAGAGCATTTGAGGAAGCCCATCGTAGGAATATACAAGCCAAGTTCCATAATGAAAAATTCCCACTAGTATGAAAAAGACAACTTATGAGACTCACTATATGAAAAACATGGTGCTACTGTCGGTGTAAGGAACGACACCTATGGGATCACAAGAATCCCTACTACGGTTGCGGGGCGCGGGGTCGTGAGAAGAGCGGATCAAACAGATAGCACACGGTCTCTTTATCCAGGTTCGGGCCGCGAGGATGCGTAAAACCCTACTCCTGCTTTGTTGGTTTGTTTATCTGTGTTCTTGAACTAGCAATGGGGCGTGAGGAGCTCCAAAAAGCCAAATCCTCCTCCTGGTCGCCTTGGGCCTCCTTTTATAGGGAAAGGGGTCGCCAGAGTGGCACATAGGAGGTGGAAAGGGTACAGTGATGCGAGTTTATCCCTCGCATTACATGATAAGGCGCTTTTAATGCATCTTTCTTAGGTGTCCTTGCTTTATCGGGGACGGGGAGGGCCCTGTCTCGTGACACCCCAAAAAAATTTATTTAATTTTCAGCAAAAACCTTGCTTGATTTGAAGAAGGTCATTTAAATCCTTCCTAAAACCTTTCTCTCTCTCTCAAAACTTTTCCCCATGGCAAGGATTTCTTTTTTTTTCTTTTATCTTCTTCAACCCTGGTGTTTGGTTGTTAAAAACCTTTGTTCTGAGTTTCCCATCTCAACAATATTATTTTTTGGAATTTATTTTCTTTTAAAAAGAAACCCTAAGGGTTTTGGAGCTACTCTTTTGTTTTGAACCATCCTTGGTTTTACCATGCCTCATGTGGTACATTCTCCCAAAACCCCTCCCTACACTTTGGGGCAACCTAAACATTCTGTCCCAACAAGTTCAATCCATTTTTGGATTTTAATTCTGTTATTTTACTCCCCAAAACAATTCTGTCATTTATTCTAAGCCTAGATGATTTACAAAGGAAGTGCCTGATTTATTTTGAGTTTTGATCTCAAACCAACTCCTCTGGATAGTCCTTAGCAACCCCAACCTAGATCCATCAAGATACACTCTTCCTCTTTTCAAAATTTTCAAGTTTCAACCTCTGCAAGTTTGGACCAGATTCATCAATTTTGGTGAAATTTATATTTTCCTTTCTCCAAAAATTTCACAAAAATTCAGGCAGTCCCCAGGTGCTTTGAGAGACCACCACACCAAAGATCAGCCCCAGATAAATTTTTCTCATGCTTGAATCATTTCATCAAACACTTGGCCGGCACTGTTCCTGTACACTTTAAGTAAAATTCAGAGTTATCTTCAGTGTCGTTTTCGTCAGTGACTTGTCACCGATCACCCGTGCACCCTGGCGCATTGCGCACGGCCCCTTCTCCCTGACCAGAGCACCGCACGCCCTCTTGGACGGACGCAGGTGTCGGTGGCAGCGAGCATCGCCGACGCCGGCAGCGTCTGTGGTGGCAGAGCCACCCGTGGCGGCCAACGGAGCGCCGCTGCTCGCTCGCCGCTCGGTGCTGCCTAACGCTCCCTAGCCCTCCGCGTGGCCTCATGCACGCCAAAGACACACCGCAGCACCGTCGCCGTGGCCCGGCAAGCACGTGGCACGCCCTCTGCCGCCGGGGCCCGTGCGCCCGCCTGCTCGTCGAGACCTCCTTGCGCACTAAATCCAACTGGGTTAGCCTCTAAATGGAGCCCGTGGACCTCCACGTTGATGCTCAACCCCTAAACACCCGACCAAGCACTGCGCCGCCAGAACCATCGCCGGAGATCCCGTTCTCGCCACCGCCGGATCGCTTATAAATGGAGTCCCGAGCTCGTCCTCGAGCACGCACCACCACTGCACCCCACCAGAACCCCGCCAAGCCACTAGGAGGACCTCGAGGAGGTCTCCTCCCCCAACTTCGGCCGCCCCGATCTGCCTCCGCCACCAGCTCGATCCACTCAGGTGAGGCCATCCTCGCCGCCCTATCCTCGTCAGTAGTCTCCTCGGGAACCCAGTGATCTAACCTCGGCTTCAATTTGACCTCCGCAGCCCTCCCCGACGAGATCCAACTCTACCCGAGCTGCCGTCCGCCGGAGCAAGCACCGCCGTCGATATAGTGCTCGCCGACGACCACCACCACCACCCACCGATGCAGAAGGACACAATGAGCACGTAGGTACTCTCCGATCCTCCCAACTCGCCGTGGATCGCCACCGGCGACCACCGCAGCTCTCGGGCGCCGACGAGCTCTGTTCCTCCCCGTTTGAAATTTCAAACATGACGGGTGGAACCCCTCGTCGGTGTTTTCTTTTTATTCGAATCTTTTTTTGAAAACGCCTTCGGGCAGAGTACGCTTTCCTTTGCAGTTGAAGGCTTTTAGCCGAAGCGTTTTCTGTTTTTATAAGTTGGCCCCTCGAAACTTTCTGTTTCATTACAGATGAGTCCCTGGATTAAAATCTTTATAACTTTTTAACAGAAACTGATTTTTGATTGATTCTTTTTCTGTCATCTTTATTTTTCTGTCTAGTTTTTTTCCATATTTATTTGAAAAATATTTGGAACACTTTTCTGTGCACTCACGGTATTTACGATAAGTACGTATTTTCTTATACCGTAGATACCGGAGGAGGTGACGGAACCGCGAACTTCGCCAAGCTAGACTCCGACTACTCCGAACCAGGCAAGCATGTTTGAACTTTTGATATGATGAGTTTTCGTTGCATGTTTGCATTAAGTAGTTTCATGGCATGTTTATGAGCATTTCGATAAATGTTATATTACATGCAAAGTTGAGACTAGTAAGTTTCGGAAATCCATATGTTGTTGGATATAAGTTTGCATGGCCATGTGATGGCATGAGAATGGGTGAGATGGCAGTGTTGTAGCATGCCAGACTATTTGACTTCAGTGTCAACGTGAATCAAGTCACGTTCCCATTCGTTTCCCTTCCTGTACTACCACATGTTTTCCGCAAGGGATATGGCTTAGTAAGTTGCAAACAGCTTTCCTGGTACACACCAAATAGAGAGGCCGTGATGAGGGTTCCATGGCCCTGGATTAAAGCCCGTCATCCGGTCAGGGAGCATGGGTTTTTTCGGTTGGGACCGAGAGGGGGGCACCCCTTAGAACGCGCGTATATAAATTTGATCTCATGCTATTCGAGGTGATCTCCACGTCTCAAAGTTTTTCTTGTACGTTTCCTAGGGTGATTCCTGGCACCGTGAGGTGGGATGGGTGTGTACTGGTTAGATGTGTTTCTACCGAAATACCGTAAACGGAACTAGTCGTCGTGACTACGGAAATCCGTTGGCTGTGGATAATTAGTACAAACTCTGCAGAGTCAAGATCCTTTGAATCATCTTATCCATGTCCAAGTATTGTGTTCAACTTACCTTGTCAGGTGCCAGTCTCAGTGACAAAAACTCCGGTGAAACACTTGAGTGTTAAGTACTTATTCCTGTGGATGGACTAACCTATTTATTATTATGTGTTGAATGTTTCCTATGAGTGTTATATCTTCGTGAAATTATCAGATATGAATAATGCAATTTAAGCCCTTTTCGCGATGTCGCTCAGACGTCCGACTGTGGCACACTTGTTATTTACCTTCACTATAAGCCCTTTTTGCTATGTCGCTCATACGTCCGACTGTGGCACGCTTATTATTTACTTTTAGTAAAAACCCTTTCTGTGATGTCGCACAGACGTCCGACTGTGGCACGCCTGTTATTTACTTTCAATATAAGCCCTTTCCGTGATGTCGCTCAGACGTCCGACTGTGGCACTCTTGTCATTTACTTTGGATATAAGCCCTCTCTGCGATGTCGCTCAGACGTCCGATTGTGGCACGCTTGCCATTTACTTTTCAATATAAGCCCTTTATGTGGTGTCGCTTAGACGCCCGACTGCGGCATGATTATTTATTCGTTTACCCTTCGAGGCGTAGCTCCAGACACCCGATCGGTTTTTATTTTATTTTGTTGGGATTTCGGGAGGACTACCGCCCGACTTCCTTTTTACATACCATGTTATGCAATATTTATTATTTGAATGTGCATTGTTATTTTGCTCATGATGCATTCATGCATGCATTTGTTATATCTTATGTTCGAACTGTCTTGCGAGTACTTTCAAAGTACTCACCTGGCTTGTTGATTTGGCCAGATGTTGATCAAGGCGATCTCATGGATGAAGAGTTCGATAGCGAGTCCGATGCCTAGAGGAGTCCCAGTCAGTCTCGTGCGATCCTGGATTTGGTCATTGTATTATATCCTCTTCCGCTACCCAAATAAATTCATCGAGCCTCACCTCGACGCTCGATGAGCTGCCAGTTTAGGAGTTACGTTATGCACTCCACTGTGATATATCCACCACCACTTTTATCTCGAGTCAGTAGCATGCCACCACGTCCTTGTGTCTTGACCGCCCTTATGTACAATATCGGCGTGTTTGTAATAAATTCTTGAGCAGCCTCAGCTCAACCCTGTAATATATTCAATGCTACTGGCCTTCTGTATCAAGTATTTGTATACCAGTAAAGATAATTCTTCTTATACTGGGACCTAAAGATCGGTTTCTCAATAAGTATTTTGTTGAAAATCCGGTCGTGACATGTCTCGTCCGTCGCCGCTCCCTTTCGTGTCGACACGCGCCCTGGCCAGCGGTGCCCGCGGTGCCATGTAGGCAGGCAGGCAGCTGAGGTGGCACAATGGTGGGTCTCCACGAAGATCCGCTTTCCGCCACGCAGGTTCCTGCCCAACTGGTTGGGTCGGCAGCTGCATGCGAACGGTGGTTGAGGTTTGATGGGCGTGGGCCTGATGGTGGCCCTATGGGGGTTCTTGGCGAGGGCCTTGCCGTAGCCCCGGCAAGGGTCTTGCCGGGTCCTCGGCAAGGGTCTTCCCGTGGTGCCTGCTGTCATCCCCGACAAGGCTCTTGCCGGGGGCCTTCTGGTCTTCCTTGGCGGGAATCTCGCCAAGGTTCGTCATCTTCTATGGTGTGTATCTTATCTTGAATGTCTTCACAAAGATCTGCATGCCACCACGGGGATGTCTCCCGAATCCTTGCCCCATGGGGGCAGTGGACTCAAGGGTGATTCGCTCCGTGGGTGTGGGCGAGCCGCCCGGCAAGGGTCCCGCGGGTTTGCTAAACCGCCTCCGGCAAGGATCTTGCCGGGAGTCCGCTTCGTCCCTTTGCTCTTTGTGGTCTTGGTCTTGGCGCTGTTCGCTCCTTTCGAGCTTTGGCCTTACTTTGGCTCACCTCCCTTGCCTTGCTCAGTGCGGTGGTGCCCGCGGCTCAGATTGCCCGTGCACGGTTATAGCGGTACAAAAAGTGTACCCCTCTTTTTGTACACCGACAGGAGCCCCCGGGTCTGGGCCACACGTAAGCGCAATCGCATCGTTGGGCTAGGTCCAAAAACGGTGCGCGGGCAAGCGGGGTGGTTGTTACCGCGGTAAATCTCTTCGCGCCTGGCGCTTCCCATGCCTCCCGCGCGTGGCTCGGCGTGGGGAGGCGTGCGTGACGTGGGCGACATGCGTGGGGCTGAGCTCTACGCGCATGCGTCACGTCGTAGTAAATGTGAAAGGAGGCGGCCCCCGTTTTCCCCCATAAGAAGGAATAACCGTGGGCGCGCTGCTCGCTTTCTTCTCTTCTCTCGTACCTTTTCCAATCTCAGAGCCGCCGTTTCTTCTCTTCCTTCCTTCCTAAGCTTTCACCGTCACCCGCCGTTGCTGCTTCGCCACCCCTCTTCCTCAATCCTCTAGACTTCTCGGCCGCCATGGCGCCCAAATCCGCCAAGGGCAAGGGGGTGGCTAAGAGCTCTGGGACCGTGGAGCCGCCGAAGAGCGCGATGTCGGGGGACCGGATGAAGTCCGCCTTCTTCTTCCCCTCGTCGATTGGTGTTCATGAGCTCCGAGCCTCCTTCAAGCCCTTATGGGGAGTGAAGACGGGGGGAGAGAACTCGGGGCACCCGGCGACGTGCGTCATTCCTGCCGCTTGCGCCGATCCTGCTCCAAATCAGTATCCCTTTTTTGTCGATTACCTTTCTTGCGGGTTATGCCCCCGTTTTTCCGACTTTTTCTGCGACATCATGCACACCTTCGGCTTTCGCCTCTTGGATTTCACTCCAAATGCGGTGGCGTGCCTGGCTCTCTTCGCGCATCTTTGTGAAGGCTTTGCCGGAGTGCAGCCCAACACGGCACTCTTCCGCCATTATTTCTCCCCTCGAATCTAGCCCGGAGGCGCCGTCTCCGGATGCGTCGCCTGGATCTCAAGATCCAAGGGGGCGTACCCGGACGGTGCCATGAAGGAGAGGTGGGATGAATGGCGTGGTCGGTGGTGCTGGATTGAAGACGAAGACCCGCTGGAATTCTGCAAGGTCCGTCGAGTGCCGCCGGTCCGCGGCAGCGATTGGGGTGATGTCGATGCTGCCGACGGGAGGCTTACTGTCGCCACCACCAGGATCCTCCGGCTGAGCCGGGCTGGGCTCACCTTGGAGATGATCGGGGCGGACTTCATTCGCCGCCGGATCGCCCCATTGCATAACAAGGGGAGTCCAGCCTAGCTTTTTACGAACCCGGCTGACATTATGCGGCTCCACCCTGGCCTCGACCACAACTTCACAGTGATGGCGCATGCCCACTTCTGTCAGCGGCTTTTCCATCTTGATGTGGGTCGCGACGGCGAGATTGAGCGGACCGGCAAGGCCGCGAGGGCTGCCGCAAAAGTCGGCAAGGCCGTCAAGGGGTCGTTCTTCAGGTTGCCAGCGGGGGTGGTCCCGTTGTGCAATAACTCACGCCGGTCCGAGATCATTGCTATGATGCCGGATTGCAATGCGCACGGCCCTGTCCCGAGCTGGAAGGAGCCGACGGACACAGATGTGCCACAATTCTTTGACTCCTTGATCGAGGTATACGTCAATGCTGATGCCGAGCGGCGACTTGTCATGGACACCACCCAGGCGGAGCTGGACTACATTGCCACCAGGGCGAGGGAGGCACAGCTTGCCAGGGAGGCCGGCAGTGTCGGGGGCATGGAGGACAAGGCTGCGACGGCTGCGGAGGAGGAGCAGTTCACCCTGTGGGCGGCGGCCACCGGGGAGGTCGGAGGAGTCGTCGGAGGAGGAGGACGTGGCAGCGGGCTCGATGCCAACCAGGGGAAGAGGGTGAGTCCTGCGGCGGGCTGGCTCCGGCGAGCCGGTCCGGCCCGGCAGGGCTACGCGGCCTCAATTGACCCTGGAGGGGTCCGGGCGCCACACGAGGGCCACGGCAGCGAAGGGGCTGACGAAGGCCGCTGAGAAGAAGAAGGCGACGGCCCCTTCCTCATCCGGGCACGCACAAACCCCGCTGCCTTCTTCGCCTCCTCCGGCAGGCGTCGACTCGGATGATGATGTGGAGCTCCCTTTTGATCTCGGGCCTCTCAGCCCGGAGAGGAAAAGGAAACTAGTGGAAGAGGAGGAGACGGATGACGAGTAAGTACTCCGTTCCTTACTGTCATTTCCACTTCCCCGAATCAGGTCGCTTGTCTTGATCCATTTTTGCTTCTGCAGGGAGACAGAGACGTTGGCCCAGAGGGCGAAGAGGGAGAGGACCTTGGCGAGGAATCAGTCCCCGGCTGGGGCTTCAGAGACACCACTGGTGGTGCTGAGCAGCCCAGACAGTAGCCCCCGGCGCAGCCCCCAGCATAAGTTCGTCACCCTCTTCTTACTCAACATGTGGTAGGCGCTCGATGCTATGATGCTGACCTTGCCGGGTTCGCATGAGGGGAGCGGCAGCAGGAGGAGCCACAGAGGGCTACTCCTAACACACCACCCTCATCGACTACGCCGCCGCGGGGGGTGTCCCCGCCAAGGGCATCAGGCACGGAGCCCACACCCATGGAGGAAGAAGGGAACTTGGGCGCTGGTGACTCTGCTGCGGCGCCAAATGTCAAGGGAGAGGGACTTCGCTTCACACCGCACCGTGAGTCGCCTGTCCTTCGCCTCTGTTTTTCCCTTATTCTTTTCTTGGCTTCATTGCTCCCATTGCTGCCCAGGCCCTCCTTCAACAGACATGGAGGACGTGGACACTGTTGTGGGAGACATTGTTGAGGCGGCCGCAGCGAAGGCCAGCAGGATTGCCGCCGATGAGGCTGCCGCTGACGAAGCTGCCAAGGGTGCTGCCGAGGACGCCACTGCGGGGGCCGCCAAGGCGACCGACGAGGCTTCTGCCGAGGGCGCCAGCGGTGGACCTGCTGGTGAGGCCGGCAAGGCCTCCGCCGAGGAAGAGGTGGCGGGTGACCAGCCCCCCTCCTCCTCAACCTCGGGCCCCGGCAGATATCTGAAGGTGGGCCAAGATCTTTTCGTCCATCTTCCAGGGGCGTCAAGCCGAGCTTCCACCGAAGGGGAAGCCTTTGACGACGAGGTGCTTGCCGCCATCGGGCTTGAGGTGGTTGATGAGCCGGGCATTGGCGGCGACGGTTCTCCAGAAGAGCAGCTTTTCCGTGCCATGGGGGCCGATTTCCGGAAGCTCCAAGCGCTCTACCGTGCCCGCCTGGACAAGGTCAAGTCTAGGATGGCAACGGTGGACAACGCGGAGGTGGACTTCAAGGCGCGCATCGCTGAGACGCAGACCTGGTTCCACCAGACTCGCGAGGAGCGGAGGGCCTTTCAGGAGGAGTTGGCCAAGCGCGATGTGGAGCTCACGATGAAAATGGCCGACATCGAGAAGGCCCAGGAAGAGGCGGCGATCGCGAACTTGGCTGCCGCGGCTGAAGCCGCCCGGAACCAGCATCAAGCCGCCTTGGATTCCAAAGAAGAGGACCTCTCCACACGTGAAGCGAGGCTTATCGCAATGCTCCGTGGCAAGGATGAGGAGCTCGAGGCCCTTGTCGCGCGACGGACTCGCGAGCTGGAGCAGAGGCACAAAGAGTCACTCGATGCCCAAGCTCTGGCCCATGACGGAAAGGTGAAGGAGCTGGAAGCGGAGCGGGACGAGCTGAACGAGCAGGCCCTCAAGCTGTCCGGCGAGAAGAACACGCTCAACTGCACCTTGGTAGAGGCGCAAGGAGCAGTCATCAGCAGGACTGGGGAGCTCTCCGACGCGCAGAACTCCATCAGAGACCTCAAGCTGAAGCTGGAGGATCTCGAGAAGATGTTGCCGGAGAGCAAGGCTCGGGAGGAGACCTTGACCAGGAGCCTCGAGGAGGAGAAGCAGCTGCGGGCAAATGAGGCCGCCTCCCACCAGGAATATGTGGTGGGCGAGAACAGGTGGATCAGCCATCTGGAGGTCGTTGCCGGCAGGGTCACCTTGCAATTGGCCACCATGGGGTTGCCAAACGTGAGGTATGCCCCCGAGCGCAGCGGGACCGTCAACGCCAAGCTGACCCAGTTCTTCGAGGGCGTCCTCGGAGCCTTGGCCTATCTTCACTCCACCAGGACGGCCACACTGGCCGAAGAGGCCCGGCGACTTTGCCGGAGGGTCGTGACCAAGGTCCTCACCAAGGTGGCGCACTGGAATCCCGACCTTGACTTCGCGGCCGCGATGAAGAGCTTGTCGGATGGTGTTGACCTCATGGTGCTCAAGGAGCGCATCAAGCCCATCATCGACTGCATCGATGAAATCAAGAGGGTGGAAGGCCAGCGCCGGGATTAGGAATCCCGTTCTCCTTCGCCGCTGCGGGTTCCCGACCAACATAAATTTTATCTTTAGTTAGAACCGCAGCTATGACGTGGTGTAATATAACTTTGAAGTACTCTTAATTTTCATGCATGTTATTTCCCCGTTCAATTCCTCTTTGTATGTGTGCCCCACGTCGATCGGGTAGGCTTGCCGGCGCAGAAGCCCCTAGCGGTGTTTTGGGGACGGATCCCCGGGGCCTGCCGGGTACGCGTGCTGCCGGACGAGCCACCTTTCCGTTCCGAACGCGGCTGCTCGAACTGTCGAGCTTGACTCAAGTCAGAATCGAGGGCGTTGTCGATCGCGGAAGGTTACTCTGCCATTCTCGACACAGCCGCTTGAGCTGTTGAGCGGACTCGAAAAAGGGCAAGGGCATTGCCGATTGTGGGAGAGCCCCCTGGCGTGCAGGTTTATCATACAAAGGCGTGACATCTCCGGGGGGGGGGGGGATAACCTCAAATAAGAAAGGTAGCACAAATAACGGTTCAGTGCAACTTAGCTTCTGTTTGCGATCGCTCGAGCGTCGATCTTCTGGCCTCCTTTCTTCTTCAAGGGTCACAAAGATGAAGGAGTGCCGGGCCAACTGCTAGAGCTGATTCTCACAACTGCGCCCCCTACCTGGTGCGCCAAAGATGTCGGTGTAAGGAACGACACCTATGGGATCACAAGAATCCCTACTACGGTTGCGGGGCGCAGGGTCGTGAGAAGAGCGGATCAAACAGATAGCACACGGTCTCTTTATCCAGGTTCGGGCCGCGAGGATGCGTAAAACCCTACTCCTGCTTTGGTGGTTTGTTTATCTGTGTTCTTGAACTAGCAATGGGGCGTGAGGAGCTCCAAAAAGCCAAATCCTCCTCCTGGTCGCCTTGGGCCTCCTTTTATAGGGAAAGGGTCGCCACAGTGGCACACAGGAGGTGGAAAGGGTATAGTGATGCGAGCTTATCCCTCGCATTACATGACAAGGCGCTTTTAATGCGTCTTGCTTAGGTGTCCTTGCTTTATCGGGGACGGGGGAGGGCCCTGTCTCGTCCGTCGCCGCTCCCTTTCATGTCGACACGCGCCCTGGCCAGCGGTGCCCGCGGTGCCATGTAAGCAGGCATGCAGCTGAGGTGGCGCAATGGTGGGTCTCCACGAAGATCCGCTTGCCGCCACGCAGGTGCCTACCCAACTGGTTGGGTCGGCAGCTGCATGCGAACGGTGGTGGAGTTTTGATGGGCGTGCGCCTGATGGTGGCCCTACGGGGGTTCTTGGCGAGGACCTTGCCGTAGCCCCGGCAAGGGTCTTGCCGTGGTGCCTGCTGTCATCCCCGGCAAGGCTCTTGCCGGGGGCCTTGTGGTCTTCCTTGGCGGGGATCTCGCCAAGGGTCATCATCTTCTATGGTGTGTATCTGATCTTGAATTTCTTCACAAAGATCTGCATGCCACCACGGGGATGTCTCCCGAATCCTTGCCCCATGGGGGCAGTGGACTCAATGGTGATTCGCTCCGTAGGTGTGGGGTGAGCCGCCCCGGCAAGGGTCCCGCTGGTTTGTTAAACGCCTCCGGCAAGGATCTTGCCGGGAGTCCACTTCGTCCCCTTTGCTCTTTGTGGTCTTAGTCTTGGCGTCGTTCTGCTCCTTTCGAGCTTTGGCCTTACCTTTGCTCACCTCCCTTGCCTTGCTCAGTGCGGTGGTGCCCGCGGCTCAAACTGCCCGTGCACAGTTATAGGGGTACAAAAAGTGTTCCCCTCTTTTTGTACACCTACAGCTACTTTGAAGCACAATATATGAGACTCACTACATGAAGAACAAGGTGCTACTTGGAAGCACAAGTGTGAAAAAAGAGATAGTAACATTGCCCTTCTTTTATTTTCGTTTTTTTCTTTTTTTCCTTTTTTTTGGGCCTTTTTTCTTTTTGGCCTTTCTTCTTTTTTTTCTTTTTTTTCTTTGGGTAATGCTCTAATAATGATGATCATCACACTTCTATTGATTACAACATAAGAATTACAACTCGAAACTAGAACAAGATATGACTCTATATGAATGCCTCCGGCGGTGTACCGGGATGGTGCAATGAATCAAGAGTGACATGTATGAAAAATAATGCATGGTGGCTTTGCCACAAATACGATGTCTACTACATGATCATGCAATGGCAATATGACAAAAGTAAAGTATGTCATGATGATGAACGGAACAGTGGAAAGTTGCATGGCAATATATCTCGGAATGGCTATGGAAATGCCATAATAGGTAGGTATGGTGGCTGTTTTGAGGAAGATATAGGGAGGTTTATGTGTGATAGAGCGATCGTATCACGGGTTTGATGCACCGCTAAGTTTGCACCAACTCTCAAGGTGAGAAAGAGCAATGCACTGCATCAAGAGGCTAGCAAAGGCGGAAAGATAAAAGTGCGTATAATCCATGGACTCAACATTAGTCAAAAGAACTCATATACTTATTGCAAAAATTTAGAAGTCATCAAAAAAATCAAGTACTATGCGCATGCTCCTAGGGGGATAGATTGGTAGGAAAAGACCATCGCTCATCCCCGACCGCCACTCATAAGGATGCACAAGCCAAGTACACTTCATGTTTCAAATTTGTTACGCAACTTTAACCATATGTGCATGCTACGGGACTTGCTAAATTCAACACAAGCATTCTTTAAATTCATAATCACCCAACTAGCATGACTTTAATATCACTACCTCCATATCTCAAAACAATTATCAAGTATCAAGTTGATCATAGCATCCAATTCACTTCCTATGATAGTTTTTATTATACCCAACTTGGATGCTCATCATTCTAGGACCAACTTTATAACCATAGCAAATACCATGCTGTTCTAAAAGACTCTCAAAATAATATAAGTGAAGCATGAGAGACTAGAAATTTCTTCAAAATTAAGACACCACTGTGCTCTAAAAGATATAAGTGAAGCACTAGAGCAAAAACTATCAAGCTCAAAAGATATAAGTGAAGCACATAGAGTATTCTAGCAAATTCTAATCAAATAGGCTTCTCCCAAAAAGGTATCAACAGGAAGGACGATTGTGGTAAACTAAAAAGCAAAGACTAATAGAATACACGACGCTCCAAGCAAAACACATATCATGTGGCGAATAAAAATATAGCTCCAAGTAAAGTTACCAATGAACGAAGACGAAAGAGGGGATGCCTTCCCGGGGCATCCCTAAGCTTAGGATTTTGGATATTATTGAATATCTTGGGGTGCCATAAGCATCCCCAAGCTTAGGCTCTTGCCACCCTTTATTCCATAGTCCATAAAACCTTTACCCAAAACTTGAAAACTTCATAACACAAAACTCAACAGGAAATCTTATAAGCTCCGTTAGTGAAAGAAAACAAAACCACCACATAAGGTACTGCAATGAACTAATTACATCAAGATCAAATAACTATCATCCAAGAAGATCCTATAGGTATAATTGGCACAAACACTAATTAAAAGGTAAAAACACATCTAAACAGAAGGTAGATGCAAGATTTATTACTAAACAGGAGCAAAACAAAAAATATAAAGAAAATTGGGTTGCCTCCCAACTAGCGCTATCGTTTAACGCCCCTAGCTAGGCATAAAAGCGAAGATAGATCTAACGAGTGCCATCTTTGGCACTAAACTCATAAGTAGCACGCATGATAGATTCATAAGGTAATTTAAATTTCTTTCTTGGAAAGTGCTCCATGCCTTTCTTTAATGGAAATTGGAATCTAATATTCCCTTCCTTCATATCAATAATCGCACCAATCGTTCTGAGGAAAGGTCTACCAAGAATAATAGGGCAAGAAAGATTGCAATCTATATCAAGAACGATAAAATCTACGGGCACCAAATTTCTGTTTGCAACAATAATAACATCATTGATCCTTCCCATAGGCTTTTTAATGGTGGAATCCGCAAGGTGCAAATTTAAAGAGCAATCATCAAGATCATAGAAACCTAGAATATCACATAAAGTTTTCGGAATCGTGGAAACACTAGCACCCAAATCACACAAGGCAAAACACTCATAATCTTTAATTCTAATCTTTATAGTAGGTTCCCACTCATCATTAAGTTTTCTAGGTATATAAACTTCCAAATTAAGTTTTTCATCATAAGATTGCATCAAGGCATCAACAATATGTTTGGTAAAAGCTTTGTTTTGACTATAAGCATGAGGAGAATTAACTACTTATTGCAACAAGGAAATAAAACCATTTAAAGAACAATTATCATAATCAAATTCCTTGAAATCCGAGATAGTAGGTTCAACATTATTAGAAGTTGAGGATTCTCCAATCTCACTTTTACAAAATTTAACATCAAGATCTAAATACTCCGAATTCTTGGGATGCCTTCTAGGCAAAGTTGATTCATCATCAGTCCCATAATCATCAAAATTCATATTGCAAAACATAGATCTAATTGGAGACGCATCAATAACTTTAAGATCCTCATCATTATTTTCACGGAAACTAGAAGAACACGCTTTTATAAAGCTTTCGTTTTTAGCACGCAATCTAGCGGTTCTTTCCTTGCACTCGTCAATGAAAATTCTCATTACTTTGAGAGACTCATTGATATCATGCTTAGGAGGGGAAGATCTAATTTTAAGAGAATCAACATCAAGCGAAAGTCTATCAACGTTCCTAGCCAAATCATCAACTTTGAGCAATTTTTCTTCAAGCAAAGCATTAAAATTCTTTTGAGAAATCATAAATTCTTTCACACTATTCTCAAAATCAGAGGGCATCTTATTAAAATTACCATAAGAATTATTGTAGGAATTTCCATAATTATTAGAGGGGTTACTAGGGAACGGTCTAGCATTAAAATTTCCTCTATAAGCATTGTTTCCAAAACTATTCCTACCAACAAAATTCACATCCATAGATTCATTATTATTCTCAATCAAGGAAGACAAAGGCATATCAGTGGGATCAAGAGGAGTATTTTTAGTAGCAAACATCTTCATAAGTTCATCCATCTTTCCACTCAAAACATTGATTTCTTCTATAGCATGCACTTTTTTAATAGAAGATCTTTCGGTGTGCCATTGAGAATAATTAGCCATAATATTATCAAGAAGTTTTGTAGCATCTCCTAATGTGATTTCCATAAAATTGCCTCCCGCGGCCCAATCTAAGAGATACCTAGAAGGAAAGTTCAAACCGGCATAAAATTTTTGTATGATCATCCATAAATTCAAACCATTAGTAGGGCAATTGCGAAGCATCAATTTCATTCTTTCCCAAGATTGGGCAACATGCTCATGATAAAGTTGTTTAAAATTCATAATATCGTTCCTAAGAGTGATGATCTTAGCGGGAGGAAAATACTTAGAGATAAAAGCATCTTTGCACTTGTTCCAAGAATCAATACTATTTTTAGGCAAAGACGAAAACCAAACTTTAGCACGATCTCTAAGTGAAAACGGAAATAATTTCAATTTGACAATGTTGTTATCCGTATCTTTCTTCTTTTGCATATCACACAAATCAACAAAATTGTTTAGATGAGTAGCGGCATCTTCACTACGAAGGCCGGCGAATTGATCTTTCATAACAAGATTCAGCAAAGCGGTATTAATTTCACAAGACTCAACATCATTAAGAGGAGCAATCGAAGTACTAAGGAAATCATTATTATTGGTATTCGAGAAGTCACACAATTTGGTATTATCTTGCGCCATGGCAACAAGTAATCCAACGCACAAGCAAACAGAAAAACGGCAAGCGAAAAAGAGAGGAGGAGAATGGGAAAGAGAGGGCGAATAAAACGGCAAGGGTGAAGTGGGGGAGAGGAAAACGAGAGGCAAATGGCAAATAATGTAAATGCGAGGGAGATGGGTTTGTGATGGGTACTTGGTATGTCTTGACTTGAGCGAAGACCTCCCTGGCAACGGCGCTAGAACTCCTTCTTGCTAGGTCTTGAGCTTGCCTTGGTTTTCCTTGAAGAGGAGAGGGTGATGCATCAAGTGTAGCATAAGTATTTCCCTCAGTTTTGAGAACCAAGGTATCAATCCAGTAGGAGGCTCCTCAAAAGTCGCACGCACCTACACAAACAAACTAAGAACTCGCAACCAACGCAATAAAGGGGTTGTCAATCCCTTCACGGCCACTTGCATAAGTGAGATCTAATAAAGATAGTATGATAAGATAAATATATTTTTGGTATTTTATAATATAGATGCAAAAAGTAAAGATGCAAGTAAAAGTAGATTGAAAGCAAATATGATAAGCGATAGACCCGTGGGCCATAGGTTTCACTAGTGGCTTCTCTCAAGATAGCATAAGTATTACGGTGGGTGAACAAATTACTGTCGAGCAATTGATAGAAAAGCGCATAGTTATGAGATTATCTAGGCATGATCATGTATATAGGCATCACGTCCATAACAAGTAGACCGACTCCTGCCTGCATCTACTACTATTACTCCACACATCGACTGACTCCTGCCTGCATCTAGAGTATTAAGTTCATAATAACAGAGCAACTCATTAAGCAAGATGACATGATGTAGAGGGATAAACTCATGCAATATGATATAAACCCCATCTTGTTATCCTCGATGGCAACAATACAATATGTGCCTTGCAACCCTTTCTGTCACTGGGTAAGGACACCGCAAGATTGAACCCAAAGCTAAGCACTTCTCCCATGGCAAGAAAGACCAATCTAGTAGGCCAAACCAAACTGATAATTCGAAGAGACTTGCAAAGGTAACTCAATCATACATAAAAGAATTCAGAGAAGATTCAAATATTATTCATAGATAAAATGGATCATAAACCCACAATTCATCGAATCTCGACAAACACACCGCAAAAAGAGTTTACATCGAATAGATATCCACGAAAGAGGGGGAGAACATTGTATTGAGATCTAAAAAGAGATAAGAAACCATCTAGCTAATAACTATGGACCCGTAGGTCTGTGTTAAACTACTCACAATTCATCGGAGGGGCAAGGATGTTGATGTAGAGGCCCTCCGTGGTTGATTCCCCCTCTGGCAGAGTGCCGGCGAAGGCTCCAAGATGAGATCTCGCGGATACATAAGGTTACGGTGGTGGAAATTGTGTTTAGTGGTGCCCTGGATGTTTTCGGGATACATAGGTATATATAGGAGGAAGAAGTACGTCGGTGCCCGCCCGAGGGGCCCACGAGACAGGGGGCGCGCCCTACAGGGGGGGCACGGCCTCCTATCTCATGGGGTCCTCGGAAGCTTCTTGACTTGCACTCCAAGCTCTCCGGATCACGTTCGTTCCAAAAATCACGCTCCCGAAGGTTTCATTCCATTTACACTCCGTTTGATATTCCTTTTCTTCGAAATACTGAAATAGGCAAAAAAAACAGCAATATGGGCTGGGCCTCCAGTTAGTAGGTTAGTCCCAAAAATGATATAAATGTGTAAAATAAAGCCCATAAACATCCAAAAGGGGTAATATAATAGCATGGAACAATCAACAATTATAGATACGTTGGAGACGTATCACCCATTACCATCCCATCCGCCCACCCATTCGTACACCGAGGCCGCGAAAACCCGCGATGAAACCTAAAAGGGATCGAGAAGAGGTGTCTAGAGGGGGGGAGGGTGATTAGACACTAAGTACCAAAAGATGCAGTTTTTAACTTCTTTAAGTTTAAGTGGAGTTTAGGCACAAGTTTAACACTCACAATACATATCAAGCAAGCATGCAAAGAGTATATGAGCAGCGGAAAGTAAAGCATGCAACTTGCAAGAATGTAAAGGGAAGGGTTTGGAGGATTCAAACGCAATTGGAGACACGGATGTTTTTGTCATGGTTCCGATAGGTGGTGCTATCGTACATCCACGTTGATGGAGACTTCAACCCACGAACGGTAATGGTTGCGCGAGTCCACGGAGGGCTCCACCCACGAAGGGTCCACGAAGAAGCAACCTTGTCTATCCCACCATGGCCGTCACCCACGAAGGACTTGCCTCACTAGCGGTAGATCTTCACGAAGTAAGCGATCTCCTTGCCCTTACAAACTCCTTGGTTCAACTCCACAATCTTGTTGGAGGCTCCCAAGTGACATCTAGCCAATCTAGGAGACACCACTCTCCAAGAAGTAACAAATGGTGTGTTGATGATGAACTCCTTGCTCTTGTGCTTCAGATGATAGTCTCCCCAACACTTAACTCTCTCTCACAGGATTTGGATTTGGTGGAAAGAAGATTTGAGTGGAAAGCAACTTGGGGAAGGCTAGAGATCAAGATTCATATGGTAGGAATGGAATATCTTGGCCTCAACACATGAGTAGGTGGTTCTTTCTCAGAAAATGGATGTTGTAAGTGTAGGTTCGTTCTGATGGCTCTCTCCACGAATGAAGAGGAGATGGAGGTGTATATATAGCCTCCACACAAAATCTAACCGTTACACACAACTTGCCAAAATCGGTGGGACTGAATTGATAAACTCAGTCGGACCGATTTAGCAAATCTAGTGGCCGTTAGGATTTTCAGTGGGACCGAAATGCAACTGGGTAGGACCGATGTGATTAGGGTTAGGGCATAACGTAATCTCGATGAGACCGATTACACAAACATGGTGAGACCGATTTTGGTAATAAGCTAACCAGAGAGTTGGTCAGGTAAACTCGGTGGGACCGATTCGCTCATTTTGGTGAGACCGAAATGTTGCAAAAAGGAAATAGGTAGTTTACATTGAAATCTCGGTGGGACCGATCGCTCATATCGGTGGTACCGAAACTTTACGAAGGGAAACAGAGAGATTACAATCCCCTCTCGGTGAGACCGAGATCCCTATCGGTGAAACCGATTTGCCTAGGGTTTGTGGCAGTGGCTAAGACATTTGAACTCAGTGGCGCCGGATAGAAAGAATCGGTGGGGCCGAGTTTGACTTTTGGTTTAGGATATATGTGGATGTGAGAAAGTAGTTGAGGGCTTTGGAGCATATCACTAAGCACTATAGAGCAAGAAACTCATTAAGCAACACCTCATCCCCTCTTGATAGTATTGGCTTTTCCTATAGACTCAATGTGATCTTGGATCACTAAAATAGAAAGTGTAGAGTATTGAGCTTGGAGCTTGAGCCAATCCTTTGTTCTTAGCATCTTGAAGGGGTTCCACATCCTCTAGTCCATGCCACTCCATTGTTGAACTTGTCTGAAACATACTAGGTAAAAGTGTTAGTCCAACAAGAGATATGTTGACATTAATTACCAAAATCACCCAGGGAGCACTTGTGCTTTCAATCTCCCCCTTTTTGGTAATTGATGACAACATACATCAAAGCTTTAGATAAAGATATAAAGAATAACGAGTAAAGCTGTGGAAAGACATGTAACATGGATAGGCTCCCCCTACATGTATGCAATCATGTGGATATGGAATATAGAAGCATGTGAGAGCATAACCATGACAGAGTAAGCAATGTGTTACATGTATCTTGGCTATATGCATCAGAGCAAATGATGTGAATATGGGAAATGTACCTTCATGCTCATGAGTCCTTCTTGCAAACAGTATGTACATCAGCAAGAATTCCTCATACACATGACTGTGATGCAGATACTTACCTTGTGGTCTTGAGTTGGCTTAGGATGGAATGAACCTGTGAAAATAGGGTCAGATAACACAGATACACCTACTGGCCAAAGCAAGCAAAAGAAGCCACAAGAGTACCAAGACTGGGATGACATGTAGAGAGTGAGTACTAAGTACCACATTGAATATAGACATGTCCCCAAAGGTAAAGATGTGCAATGAATTTAAAGAATTTCTTTCCCTTAGATGTCTTGCTCCCCCTGAATCTAGCATGGGATACTAGGAGAAGATAGGGTGCAGAAAATTAGAGCAAAATGCAGAATCAGAGCTCAAAGAAACAAATGAACATAGCTAATGCAAATAAGCACATATGAACATGTCTTTCCCCTCAAGAAGACATGTGGCATCTCTCCTCTTGAACACCAAGCATCTGGGATCCTTGAAGATTACTCTTTTCTTGAGTATTCTCTCCCCCTGGAGATATCTTTCTCCCCCTGTTGAAGTGATAAGGCTTTGATGTGATCTCTCTCTCCCCCTTTGACATCAATGTACAAGAAGGGCCTTCTGGAATTTGTCGTGAATGGGTTTGGTCCTTGAGTCACAGTATAAAGCACTGATAAAAATGTGATGCTTGTAGAGGACAAGATTCATTTGAGTGGAGCTGGATCAAAAGTAATGCAGGAATGAGTGGAAAAATGTTTTTCCTGTAGTGAAATCGGCGGCACTGAGTGGTATGCTTCAGTTGCATCGAATGATTTCGGTTAGACCGAAGACAAGAAACCGGCGTGACCGAGTTCATCACAGAGAAAACACTTGTCACCTCAGCTCACTAGACAAGTAAGATCTCACAAGGATTTGCAAGGAATTAACTGAAAGATTTGCAATGAATTGGATGCAGGGAATGCAGAACAAATAGAAAAGAAAAGAAATATAGATGATGTTTTTTTGAAAGGGGAAACAAATATGCATGGGACAAATGCAAGAGCGCAAAAAAAAGTACACAAGAGAACTTCATCTAGAGATGGTAGGTGACAAAGTCACCTATGTTAGAGTATATTGACTTAGGAGTCAAGTGAGATCACTTGATTATAGGTCATACTCATCATTTAAGCTCAAAATGGGGTTACCATTTTTTGTTTAAGCATCTTGATGTATTCACATCTTGTCGAGTTGCTTTGACTCATGTCTTGGAGTAAATCTTCTCTAAGATGGAATATCATACCTTGGGTGGTGGTGTTGATCGTGATCATGTAGTTTAACTTGTGTAGGTTGCTCAAGGTTGATGTAGCTCATCAAGAGTTGGGAGCACCACTTGTAATTTGAGTTCATATACCTACATGGGTTAGTTCTTGCAAGGAAGAGCACTTGTGTATCCAAAATGACAATCATGAAACTCAACATAGAATTTGTCAAAGGATATGTTTGAATGGTTTCGTGCTTCCTTGTCTTCAACCACCATTGTGTAGAGACTTGGTGATGTAGAGATTGCTCAAGATGTGAGTGAGTTGCAATCTCATAGACTTAGATTCATCCAAGTACCTACAAGGGTTAGAAAACATGCAAGGTGCAAATATGTCCAAGATATAAGATTATCATCATAAGAGAAATATCAAGGATTAGTCATAAGCTCATGTCTTGCATGTATCCAATGGAGTTCCTACTCCAAGTTTGAAGCATCAATGATGTTCAATTCACCTCTTAACCTGCAAAACACTTTCTCATCAAGTGGTTTAGTGAATATATCCGCTAATTGCTTTTTGGTGTGAACATGCTTAAGATTAATGTCACCCTTAGCAACATGATCTCGATTGAAATGATGACGAACTTCAATATGCTTAGTTCGAGAGTGTTGCACGGGATTGTGAGCAATCTTGATAGCACTTTCATTGTCACAAAAGTAATGGAACATGTTTCACATATATCCCATAATCTTTAAGAGTTTGGGTCATCCAAAGTAATTGAGCACAACATGAACCAGCGGCAATGTATTCCGCTTCGGCGGTGGATAAGGATACCGAGTTTTGTTTCTTGGAAGACCAAGACACAAGAGATCTGCCAAGAAATTGACAAGTACCCAAAGTGGACTTCCTATTAACCTTGTCACCGGCATAGTCCGAGTCAGAGTAGCCAACAAGATCGAAAGAGGCCCTCTTAGGATACCAAATGCCAAATTTTGGTGTATGGATTAAGTATCTCACTATCCTTTTCACGGCCTTAAGATGACATTCTTTAGGAGCAGCTTGATATCATGCACACATGCACACACTTAGCATGATATCGGGACGTGAAGCACATAGATATAATAATGAACCAATCATAGAGCGATAAACCTTTTGATCGACCGGTTCACCATCTTTGGTCAAATCAAGATGTCCACTAGTAGGCATGGGTGTAGTCATACCTTTGCATTCTTGCATATTGAACTTCTTGAATAAGTCCTTGGTGTACTTTGTTTGAGAGAAAAAGGTACCTTCCTTAGTTTGCTTGATTTGTAAACCAAGAAAGAATTTGAGCTCACTCATCATAGACATCTCAAACTTCTCCCACATTAGCTTTCCAAACTTTTCACTAAAATGAGGGTTAGTAGAACCAAATATAATATCATCAACATAGATTTGGCACACAAATAGTTCTCTGTTGAACCTTTTAGTAAAAAGAGTAGAATCAATTTTTCCGATTTCAAATCCTTTTTCAATAAGGAACTTGGTCAAGCATTTATACCACGCTCTAGGAGCTTGTTTAAGACCATAAATAACTTTGTGAAGTTTGTAAACATGATCAGGTTTCTTAGGATTAACAAAGCCAGGAGGTTGTTTAACATAAACTTCCTCCTCTATTTCACCATTTATAAAAGCACTTTTAATGTCCATTTGGTACAAGGTGATATCACGGTGATTAGCATAGGCAAGTAAGACGCGAATGGACTCAAGTCTAGCAACGGGAGCATAAGTCTCACCATAGTCCATACATTCGACTTGTGTGTAGCCTTGGGCGACGAGACGTGCTTTGTTGCGAACTACTTGTCCATCTTCATCTTGCTTGTTGCGAAACACCCATTTGGTACCGATGATGTTGTGGTTGTTGTCGGGCTTCTCAACCAATGTCCAAACTTGATTTCTCTCAAAGTTGTGTAGCTCTTCGTGCATGGCGTTTATCCTATCCGGGTCTTCCAATGCTTCTTCAGCCTTCATAGGTTCAATGCTAGAGATGAATGAATAGTGTTCACAGAAGTTAGCTAAACAAGTTTTAGAGCGAGTGATTCTCCCGGTTTGGATATCATTGTAGATTTGCTCGACGGGATGGTCTTTAGTGATTCTTGCTCGAACTCGTGAAAGCTTTTGCTTGGGTCTTGGTTGAACATCTTCTTCATCTTGTTCTTCTTCTTGGCCTTCTTCATTGTTGGCGTTGTCGTTCTCTTGTCGTGGTGGAGAAGGAGGTTGTTGACGTTCATCTTGGTGCACTTCCTCGTTTTCTTCATCTTGGTGTGTCCCACTTGTGGATGCTTCCATATCTACTCTTGGTTCACCTTGTCGTGAGGTAGAAGCTTCCACTTGGACGGACGAGGTACTCTCCTTCATCTCCGTTGGACGAATCTTGCCAATAGACAAGTCTTGAATTACTTCCGAGGGGTCTTTGTCTCCTACATCAATTGGCAATTGCTCTACTTGCGAGCCGTTAGATTCATCAAACTTCACATCAACCATTTCTTCAACCTTTCGGGTGAAATTGTTGTAGACACGGTATGTGTGAGAGTTTGAGCCATAACCAAGTAGGAAACCTTCATGAGACTTAGGAGCAAATTTAGAACGACGATGCTTATCCAGAATGTAGCACTTTGAGCCGAATACTCGAAAGTATCCAACTTGGGTTTTGTTACCGGTGAGAAGCTCGTATGCCATCTTGTCGAGTATCTTGTGAAAATACAAGCGATTTGTTGCATGACAAGTTGTCTCAACCGCTTCCGCCCAAAAGTGCTTCGGCGTCTTGTACTCATCAAGCATCGTTCTCGCCATTTCGATGAGCGTCCGGTTCTTCCTCTCAACAACTCCATTTTGTTGAGGTGTGTACGTAGCCGAAAACTCGTGTGAAATCCCTTCTTCGTCAAGAAAGGTGGCCACATTTGCGTACTTGAACTCCGTTCCGTTGTCGCTGCGAACCTTCTTGATCTTTACTTCAAATTGATTTTGGGCCTTCCTAGCGAAGTTTTTGAAGATCTTTTGAACCTGCGATTTATCATCGAGAAAGAACACCCACGTAAATCTTGAAAAATCATCAACTATAACTAGACCAAAAGAATTTCCATCGAGACTCTTGTAGGCTTTGGTACCAAAGAGATCCATGTGAAGTAGCTCGAGTGGCCTCCTTGTGGTCATGATGTTCTTCACGGGATGCCTTCCTCCAACCTGTTTACCTGCCTGACAAGCGTTGCAAAGTCTATCCTTATCAAATATGACATCATTAACTCCAAGGATATGATTTCCTTTAATAAGCTTGTCAAGGTTTCGCATGCCAGCATGACCTAATCGTCCATGCCATTACCAACCTTTAGAGGATTTAGCAATAAAGCAAGTTCTAGGTTGAGCCTTTTTAGTGAAATCAACAATGTATAGATCACTTCTACGCACACCGGTAAAGACCATTTTATGATTATCTCTATGAAACACTTGGCAATCTACTTCAGTGAATAGGACATTAAAACCGAAATCAGCAAGTCTAAATACTGAAAGTAAGTTGTATCCAAGAGATTCAACGATCATGACACTTTGTATGGAGCTATCATGTGATATGGCCACCTTACCAAGGCCAACCACCTTACCCTTTGAGTTGTCACCGAAAGTGACATACTTTCGAGGACCATCATTTTCAGCAAGCTCCCGAAACATGTCTTTATCTCCGGTCATGTGATCGGTACATCCACTATCAAGAACCCATTCCTTTCCTCCTGCCATATATCCCCAAAGATTTGCCATAAGACCAAAGTGTCTCATTGCATCATCAAGATCAAAGTCACTATCATCATCCTCATCATAATATCCATGTTCAACATCGTTATGTGGTGGATCAAATCCTAGAGAGGGTGATTCGTTAGAGTGAGTTTGACAATGATCTTGCTTATGAATTTTTATAGCTTCGGAAATAATATCACTAATAATTCCAACATCTCCTTTGGCACGCATAAGGTTTGTAAGCTCAAACAAACAATCACCAAACATAGGATCACTAGAATTCATCTTACTCAAGGCAATAGACTTATGGAGAATTTCATCTAGATTTTTCAAGGAATAATTTGGAAAACGTTCTTCAAGAAATTTCCATATGGTGTAGGCACACTTAAGAGTAGGCAAACATCCTATCAAGTTTCTAGGCAAGCCTCTAGTGATAAGTTCAACAGTTCTAAGATTGTGAATCATGTCAATTAACTCATCAAGAGTAGGATGCATAGGATCAACATGAGGTGCACAAGGGCAAGCAATGTACTTGTTCAAATGATATTGATTTAAAATCACAAGCATCTCATTTTTACGCTCATGAAAATACTCTCCATCAAGTATATGCACTCTATGTCTAAGACTCCAAATAGTAGACTCATCCATCTTCCTCCAATGGTATTTAAACCAAAGCAATGGAGACCAAAGCTCTGATACAAATTGAAAGGGATCGAGAAGAGGTGTCTAGAGGGGGGGTGATTAGACACTAAGTACCAAAAGTTGCAGTTTTTAACTTCTTTAAGTTTAAGTGGAGTTTAGGCACAAGTTTAACACTCACAATACATATCAAGCAAGCATGCAAAGAGTATATGAGAAGCGGAAAGTAAAGCATGCAACTTGCAAGAATGTAAATGGAAGGGTTTGGAGGATTCAAACACAATTAGAGACACGGATGTTTTTGTCGTGGTTCCGATAGGTGGTGCTATCGTACATCCACGTTGATGGAGACTTCAACCCACGAACGGTAATGGTTGCGCGAGTAAACGGAGGGCTCCACCCACGAAGGGTCCACGAAGAAGCAACCTTGTCTATCCCACCATGGCCGTCACCCACGAAGGACTTGCCTCACTAGCGATAGATCTTCACGAAGTAGGCGATCTCCTTGCCCTTACAAACTCCTTGGTTCAACTCCACAATTTTGTTGGAGGCTCCCAAGTGACACCTAGCCAATCTAGGAGACACCACTCTCCAAGAAGTAACAAATGGTGTGTTGATGGTGAACTCCTTGCTCTTGTGCTTCAAATGATAGTCTCCCCAACACTCAACTCTCTCACACAGGATTTGGATTTGAGTGGAAAGCAACTTGGGGAAGGCTAGAGATAAAGATTCATATGGTAGAAATGGAATATCTTGGCCTCAACACATGAGTAGGTGGTTCTCTCTCAGAAAATGGATGCTGGAAGTGTAGGTTCGTTCTGATGGATCTCTCCACGAATGAACAGGAGGTGGAGGGGTATATATAGCCTCCACACAAAATCTGACCGTTACACACAACTTGCCAAACTCGATGGGACCGAATTGATAAACTCGGTCGGACCGATTTAGTAAATCTAGTGACCGTTAGGATTTTCGGTGGGACTGACATGCAACTCGGTAGGACCGATGTGATTAGGGTTATGGCATAACGTAATCTCGGTGAGACCGATTACACAAACTCAGTGAGACCGATTTTGGTAATAAGCTAACCAGAGAGTTGGTCAGGTAAACTCGGTGGGACCGATTCGCTCATTTCGGTGAGACCGAAATGTTTCAAAAAGGAAACAGGGAGTTTACATTGCAATCTCGGTGGGACCGATCGCTCATCTCGGTGGTACCGAAACGTTACGAAGGGAAACAGAGAGATTACAATCCCATCTCGGTGAGACCGAGATCCCTATCGGTGAAACCGATTTGCCTAGGGTTTGTGGCAGTGGCTAAGACATTTGAACTCGGTGGCGCCAGATAGAAAGAATCGGTGGGGCCGAGTTTGACTTTTGGTTTAGGACATATGTGGATGTGAGAAAGTAGTTGAGGGCTTTGGAGCATATCACTAAGCACTATAGAGCAAGAAACTCATTAAGCAACACCGTATCCCCTCTTGATAGTATTGGATTTTCCTATAGACTCAATGTGATCTTGGATCACTAAAGTAGAAAGCGTAGAGTCTTGAGCTTGGAGCTTGAGCCGATCCTTTGTTCTTAGCATCTTGAAGGGGTTCCACATCCTCTAGTCCATGCCACTCCATTGTTGAACTTGTCTGAAACATACTAGGTAAAAGTGTTAGTCCAACAAGATATATGTTGACATTAATTACCAAAATCACCCAGGGAGCACTTGTGCTTTCAATCTCCCCCTTTTTGGTAATTGATGACAACATACATCAAAGCTTTAGATAAAGATATAAAGAATAATGAGTAAAGCTTTGGAGAGACATGTAACATGCATAGGCTGCCCCTACATGTATGCAATCCTGTGGATATGGAATATAGAAGCATGTGAGAGCATAACCATGACAGAGTAAGCAATGTGTTACATGTATCTTGGCTATATGCATCAGAGCAAACGATGTGAATATGGAAAATGTACCTTCATGCTCATGAGTCCTTCTTGCAAACAGTATGTACATCAGCAAGAATTACTCATACACATGACTGTGATGGATATACTTACCTTGTGGTCTTGAGTTGGCTTAGGATGGAATTAACCTGTGAAAATAGGGTGGGATAATACAGATACACCTACTGGCCAGAGCAAGCAAAAGAAGCCACAAGAGTACCAAGACTGGGATGACATGTAGAGAGTGAGTACTAAGTACCATATTGAATATAGACATGTCCCCAAAGGTAAAGATGTGCAATGAATTTAAAGAATTTCTTTCCCTTAGATGTCTTGCTCCCCCTGAATCTAGCATGGGATACTGGGAGAAGATAGGGAACAGAAAATTAGAGCAAACTGCAGAATCAGAGCTCAAAGAAACAAATGAACATAGCTAATGCAAATAAGCACATATGAACATATCTTTCCCCTCAAGAAGACATGTGGCATCTCTCCTCTTGAACACCAAGCATCTGGGATCCTTGAAGATTACTCTTTTCTTGAGTATTCTCTCCCCCTGGAGATATCTTTCTCCCCCTGTTGAAGTGATAAGGCTTTGATGTGATCTCTCTCTCCCCCTTTGACATCAATTTCCAAGAAGGACCTTCTGGAATTTGTCGTGAATGGGTTTGGTCCTTGAGTCACAACATAAAGCACTGATAAAAATGTGATGCTTGTAGAGGACAAGATTCATGGAGTGGAGTTGGATCAAAAGTAATGCAGGAATAAGTGGAAAAATGTTTTTCCTGTGAGTGAAATCGGTGGCACCGAGTGGTATGCTTCGTTGCACGAATGATTTCGTTAGACCGAAGACAAGAAACCGGCGTGACCGAGTTCATCACAGAGAAAACACTTGTCACCTCAGCTCACTAGACAAGTAAGATCTCACAAGGATTTGCAAGGAATTAACTGAAAGATTTGCAATGAATTGGATGCAGGGAATGCAGAACAAATAGAAAAGAAAAGAAATCTAGATGAAGATTTTTTTTGAAAGGGGAAACAAATATACATGAGACAAATGAGACAAATGACGGACGTGTAGCCTCACCTTGCTAGTGCGTTCAGTTTCGACAGCAAAATTCAGTTTCGACAGCAAAATTCAGTTTCGACAATTAAGTTCAGTTTCGATAGTTAAGTTCAGTTTCGATAGTTAAGTTCAGTTTCGAAAGTTAAGTTCAGAGATGAGCGGCTGATGTATTTTAAATCTAGCACTTTGTGGTTATGTATTTTACGTTATGTATTAGAGATGCTATTAGAATTCCACTCAGGTTAACGTTGTTCGTTGTCTCTCTTGTCTTGCTTCAGCCTCGACGTCGTACAACTCACGGAGCTGCTCCAACGATTTAAACCCTCCATCACAGCGAGCAGTACTGGCTCCATCTCCAGACGCCAAAGATCTTCTTCCCTCCTCCGACAAGAAAGTCAGCCGGAGCATCCTCACCGCCAACCCAATCACACCGAGATCGACATGGCTTCGCCAAAGAGGTTGTACACTTGTTGCATCTCTTTTTTACTCTACATGTTATATATATTGTCCACTGAGCACACGGATTTGTTCCTTTAGTGTCTCCTTGAAAGAAAAAACGTAGGAATTAATTTTCACATGTCCTCCTTTTCAAATTCTTATTCATGAAGCAGAAGACTAAGAGATAGTAGCATAATAGCATTATAACCGTACATTTTCTTGTGGTTTGACTTAATCTCACCATGCTTCTTTGCATCCTGTGATCTTCCAATTGTTGTGAATCAAACATCCAGATTGGCAGAAATCCTGTGTTTTTAAATTCTCTGTTTTGCACGTGCATTCCAATCCTATTCCTGTGTATTTCCTATCCCTGCATTGTTGGAATCCTCCAATACAAATTTGCACTTACTGAATTACTTCTCTTACAGATAGTTGTCAAAGAAAACCTTGTGTGGTTTGTCCCGCTCCTGCTGCGCCGTCGTCCACCCCAGCTCAGCTGCTCCAACGACAAAAGGGTCTAGCACAGCAGGGATCCGGCCTCCAGACTGTCTTTTGCCGCCTCAGATCTTCTTCCCCGCCGCTGGCAGCCATGAAAACTGCATTACCATCATCAACTGAGCAGATGACCTCGAGGACTTCACGGGTCCGCAAGAGAGGTCGCACTCTTTCGTGTCTGCTTACGTTATGCATCGCTTAATATTACATCCTACTTTATCATACTGTTCACCGATTAGACTCTGAGTTAGCTCCAAACTAATGGTCAAACTTGAGTTTTTAAATGGTTGTGCGGTACATATCGGGGCCGCTATCAATAGTATCTATCTACTATCTGGTTAGTCTCCGGTGTCTACTATGAGTTTCATGTTGGGTGGGAAACAAACAAAGAAAGAAGCCATTATCTGTATTTTTAACCAAGCCATTATCTGCCTGCTATTATTGGTTTTGGGTCTATCCACAGGTTGCTACCATCACTCTGGATTTCTTCATACACTCCTTACATAATCTCACTATGTTTTATTCCTATGCACGACAGTTATTGTAAACAATGGAACTGAACATGTAGAGCAAAAGAGACGAGCCTTGCGTGGCAATAAAATTTCATGCAGACGTCGCTCCATGGTAGGCGCAAAGGCAGCCCCCCCTCCACGCATTTCAGATTGTAATCGAGAGGAAGATATCTGTTCTGAGGGGGATTCAGAAGGAGAAGACAACTCCTATTTACCCCCTGAGGTCTTCGCTCTAACTTGACATGGTGGTGTTGGTTATATCATGCATATGGTATCTTGCATTACTTACTTTATACATCAACTATGTCATCTGCTTAGTTTAGACATCCTTTGTGTGAATGCCATATGTTTAGTTTATTCATCGTTTATGTGAATTATGCAACGCCATCTTGTTTAGCTAGGCATCATATATGTGAATTTTGCAATGCCATCCTGCTTAGCTAGTCATCTTATATGTAAATTATATCAGGCCATCCTTTTTTTGTGCTACATATTACATTTGTCAACAATGTTAGTACATTCAACTGCTCTTCGTGTGCATCAGCCATTTGACACGGTGATGGCAAATTCTGGAGTGAAAACAAGGTCTTCAGAGAAGACTATGCTATCTGACGAAGCGCATATCTCGCTGGTTACGGATAGCTCCTCGAGGAGGATTCGAGACAGATTTACCAGTCCTATCCCCGAGGTGTATGCTCTAACTTGGCAGGGTTATGTTGCTCATATCGTGCGTATGGTGTCTCGCATTGCTATGTCATTTGATTAGTTTAGACATGCTTTGTGTGAATGCCACCTGTTTAGTGTCTAATTACCATATATGTGAATTATGCATTGCCATCTTGTTGCAAGACATTATATATGTGAATTATACAATGCTATCTTGTTGCAAAGGCATTATATATGTGAATTATGCAATGCCATGCTGTTTAGCCAATCGTCATGTATGTGAATTATATCATGCTATCATTTTTTTGTATTACGTGTTCCATTTGTCGACAACGTTTGTATATTCAACCACTCTTCCTGTGCATCAGCCATTTAAAGCGGTGATGGAAGTATCTGGAGTGAAAACAAGGTATTCAGAGGAGACAATGCTACTCGCCAAGCGTACATCTTGCTGGTTACAGAGAGCTCCTCAGAGGAGGATTCAAAGACTGATGACCAGTCCTATTTCCCCCCTGAGGTCTATTCTCAAACTTGGCAGGGTTATATTACCCATGTCATGCATGTTGTCTTGCATTGCTTAGTTTTTACATCATATATGGATTGCCATCTGCTTACTTGCTTAAAATATAAATCATATATTTGAATTATATCATGCCATCATGTTTACATAGTACATACACATCATCTATCTGAATCATGGCATGGCAACCCATTTAATAAAGACATCATATAGTTATATCATCTCATCTTGTTTAGTGTTACACTCATCATATTTTGAATTATGGCATTCTATCCATGAATGTATGTGAATTATGGCATGCCAACCTATTTAATAAACACATTACATAGTTATGTTATGTCATCCTGTTTACATAGTCTCATATTTTGAACTATGTCTTTCCATCTTTTTTAGTTAGCCATCATAATGTGAAATTGTGTCATGCTATCATGTTTCGTTAGCCATCATATATTTGAAATTGTGTCATGCTGTCATGTTTGGTTAGACAACATAAATATGAATTATTTCATGCCCTCTTTTATTCCCCACTATCCATTGCACCTGTCTATCATACAATGTCTATAATTTCAATTACTTTTCTTGTTTATTAGTCATTTGAATTGGAGAGCGTGATGGCAGTATCTAGGGGAGTAACAACACGGTCTTCAGAAAAGATAGTGCTACCAGTTGATGCAGATAGAACCACGGTTGTACTTGCCCAAGGACCAGATCCACCACACATAACCTGCACTCTCAGATTGTACCCCTACCCAGCTTGGACAGAGAACCAGCTACACCCTTCTAACCCCAACCCCGGCAGATAGTAACCTGGTTCCAGCTTGACACAGACCGTCTCCACCACAGAGCACCCAAACACGAGTAGTTAGTAAGGGAACTGCAGTGCCCAAAGCACGAGGACCACCACTTCAATCCCAACTCAACGCTTAAAGGAGAAGAAGATTTGTTCTCGTGTCAGGTTCAGAGCTATGGTTCATACTCCTTTGCTGTTGCATTACTTGTATTTACTCATACCAACTATTTTCAAATTTGAAGGATTGAATTGAAACTCCAATGGCGCAACAGGTATGTTTTAAACCTGTTTCTTTAACTGGTTTGCTGTTGTAACCTGCTCTATGTTGATTTCAGTTTCAATTGAATAAACAGTTATGTTCTCATGTCATGCACATTACAAGTGTTGTTATTACTCTATCGTTACCCACACTTATATTTTGTCTATTCTGCTTTGTCTTGAACAAATATTATTTGAACTGTGTCTCTATCTTGATTTGGCAACAAAAACTAGAATGATATAGACCATAAAGTGACCATGGTACATGGATATATGTTTGTTTCATGCTGTTATCCTGTCCACTTTACTACTGAATTCATTTACCAAAATGAGTTTCATATACAACATGGTAAACATGTGATGTGTCTGCTTGTTTCTCTTTTAGAATGCGGACAAAATATTGGAGAACAGTACCGCTTTATCCAATTGTAAAGGAAGTAATGCAGATAAGGTTCAAGATAGTGAGACATCCCTGTTGGTCTCCAAGAAAGCTGATAAAAACTATCTTGACGACAGTGAGGGAACCCAAAAGTCCTGTCTTGATGAAGTGTTCGAAAGTTCTCGCCACTATCTGCCGCACAAGCTCTTTGAACTCGCTGCCTGAATCAGTTCGTCTTCTTGAGTCTCAACTTCAAGTTGAAAGACATCGATCGATGTGTCATGACAGAAGTCGAAAGACCGAGGAAGTCCTCGCAGAATTCAGATGCATATTTTCGGTGCAACAGAAGTTACTGGAGGATTTAAGCGCCAAACAAGAGAAAGTTAATAAGCTTGCTAAGCATCTTGCCAGCATTATGGGTCCCTGTGATATTGTTTCTTGAGATCTTCAAGTGGTTTCAGTTCTGGATTTGTTTTGCTGCGGCGTTTATTTGCGCTGGTCGCCAACTTTGACAACCAGTGTAAATGATATGCTGCTTTGTTCTCTATATTTGCACTGGTGGCGAACTTTGATGCCTAGTGGATGTATATGTGTAATAGCCATGCTAGCCTAGCATAAGTTGCTTGCTTATTTATTTCCTTGTTGTCTTGTTTTTTTGTTTGCTTGTAGTCAGTGCAGTTCTTTTTCCGCAGTTTGCTAGTGGCTGCAATAACCTATTTTTTAAAACTAGGCCACAATAACCATGGGCTAATATTTACTGTAGTGACACTGGGCCTCCTACGGGTCGTAGAAACAATGGGCCTTCTACGGGCAGAGAAACGATAAGGCCTTCTACGGGCCATAGAAACAATGGGCCTTCTACGGGTCAGAGAAACAATGGGCCTTTTACGGTCGATCATCAATGGGCCTTATATGGGTTGTATGATCGACACAAACATGGGCCAATAACAGGCCGCATTATGGCCGTAAATGGGCTAGAGTTGGAATCGACCGTTCATGGGACGACCATAACGGGCCATCATTAATAGGCCGTATTTGATGACGCTATGAAAAAGGCCCAACGTATTAATGGACCACAAACGGGCCGACTCTAACCACGGGCTGAATTTGGCCCACAAGCAGAAAATGGCAGTAACGAGCTGTAAGTAAACGAATGCTGGAAATGAGCCCAAGAATAAATGGGCTCTGAGAAGGCCGAAAGATAACATGGGCTGGAAATGGCCCAACTGAATAATGGGCCCTTAATGGGTATAAAGTGATACACTGTTCATTATGGGCCAATTTCACCACGGGCCGTTAATGAGTGTAAAGTGATACACTGTTTATTGCGGGCCAGTTTCACCACGGGCCGTTAATAGGCCAAAGTTAATTAGGGCCTCATATGGGCCGAAAGACATCATGGGCCATACATGGGCCGGCGTGAAACGGGCCGAGTCATATTGATGGCCCGGATGACGCCATCGGGCCTAATTCGGATAGGGCGTAACAAGCCTTGGGTTAGCGGGCTGTAAATGGGCTATATGCGAACAGGCTGTTAACAGGCTTTCCATGGGCTGGCCCGCCACCTTTTGACCAAGTCAAACGGGCCGGCCTTTTCACAGGAATGGGCCTCTGTTGGGCCGTGCCACGTGTCGACGTATCATAGGCGCCTTCTGTCCAATGAGTGGATGACATCTGTCCCAACGATGAGCCGACACGCAGTTTCCTCCAGCCAATGATGATTTTACACGTGGAAAATCCCCATTAGTCGGGGCTGTTAACGGGTTATCGGATCCAAAACCCGACCCGATAGCTTAACGGCGTTCGTTATGGTGGATGCCACGTGTTGGTCACCCTTGACGAAAAGCACTTCGTGACGCGCGATTTATCGTCATGGAAGTGGACACTTCCGTGATGATAATTTTGGTAATGTCATGGAATACTTCTACGACAGCACAGGTATGACTATCTTGATTCTGCCATAAAATCGTCATGGATGTACATGCATGACAAAAAACGCGACCTACTGTGACAAACACGTATCATCACAGAAGTGTATTCTTTTTGTAGTGCTTCTACTGCACTATAAGTACCAGCAGAATCTGGACGGCAGATCCTTTTCTGTTTCACCCGACGAGTAACACCACTCCCTACTATATTATTTTCCTTGCTCTTTTTTGACTTTGCCATGTCAAGCCGTACCCACAACACAAAAGAATAAAATCGCTCTTCAGAACTCATTGATGCATGATACAGACAAGCAATACTTTGATGTAAGACAACCGTATGAGGATGGAATATGTAATAAAAATAGGACGGCATGACATATTCACAGCTATGATGTGTAAACTAAGCAGAAGGATTTTCAAGAAAATAGAAGTGATGCAAGCTAGACACCATATGAAAGATGCAACCAATATTACTCTGCCAAGTTAAAAGTGTCTTGTCATAAGTGGCAATTCGAAAAATTAGAAGCAGTACAACGTAGAAATCAATGCAAGACGCAACCACTATCAAACTTCCATGTTAAAAGTGTCCAATCATGAGTGACTGATGCGGGATACACAACAACAGTACTTTGATGTAAGAACATGGTATGATAGATAGATGCAGTGTATTCTAGACACAGAACGCCATGTCATGTGCACATGTATAACGTATGAACTCAGCAGGTGCAATATAATCAAAATAGAAGAAATACAGGCTAGACAATATATGCAACATGAAACCAATTATCACACTGTCAACTTAGAGCAAGCACCTGCGATGGTGGAGTACGGGAGATGAACTCATCATGTAGACTTGGGACTTCAACTTCATTAGCAGTAGCAGTGGCAAATCTAGAGAGTCTCTGTTTGCATCGGTGTAGAGGACCACCAACATACCCTAACTTACTCTTTTCCTTCCAATTTTCTGATATTGCCTTATGAAGTCAAAACCACAAGAAGATGAATAAAATTAGCTCTGCATAACTGGTTGATGCATGATATAGAAGAACACTACTTTGATGTAAGGCAAGGGCAGGATAGGAGGATGGAATATATACAAAAAAGACAACATTACATATTCACTCGTACGATAGGAGGACGGAATATGTATGAAAAAATAGTAAGCGGAAGGCATTTCAACAAAATTAGAAGAAATGAAAGCTAGGCACCATATGAACATGCAGGCATTATCACTCTATCAGGTAAAAAGTGTCTCGTCGTAGGTGCCATTTGAAGAAATTAGAAGCAGTACAAGCTAGAAGACAATGCAAGATGCAACCTACATCACAATCCCAAGTTAAATGTGTCTTATGGGTAAGTGATCGTTGCAGGTACAAGTTGTAAGCTACGCAGATGAAATTCAACATAATCAGAATGTCGGTGTACAAAAGTAGGGGCTCTGCTTTTGACCCCTTTACTTGTGCACGGGCAGTTAGAGCCTCCCGCCACGGCCACGCACAGACACGGCAGGAAGGTGGAGCTGGAGAGAAGCCTAGGCCACAGGGCAAATGAAGCAACGACAAGGACCAAGGCCACAAGGATTAGATGGGAGAAGTAGGTTTTCCCGGCAAGGACCCTTGCCAGGGCGGCCTCAGCGGCCCCGACAAGACCCTTGCCGGGGCAGCCCGCCCACACCAGCCAAGCGAGCCACCCTTGAGCCCACCAATGCTCATACAAATGCGTTGGGACAGGGCTCGGGAGGCACCTCCGTGGTGGCATGCCGATCTTTGTGAAGACATAGAATGCTCAAGATCAAATGAGGATAAGAGTGCAACCATCCTCACCGAAGGAACCCACAAGACCCCCAGTAAGACCCTTGCCGGGGAGGACCCTTGCTGGGGAGGCCAGCGCGCCACCGGCAAGACCCTTGCCGGGCCACCCGACAAGGCCCTCGCCAAAGCACACCAGCTGGGCCACTGCCAGGCCCGCACCAGATAAGTCTTCACCGCCGTTTGCATGCAGCTGCCGACCCAACCAGCTGGGCAGGCACCTGCGTGGCGGCATGCAATCCTTCATGGACGCTCCACCACCCGTGCCACCTCAGCTGCCTGCCTGCCTACATGGCACCGCATGCGTCGCTGGCCAGGGCACATGTCGTAGCGAGGAGGAGCGGCGACGGACGGGACGGGCCTCGCCCTCGTCCCCAATAAAGCGAAGGGACACCTAAGCCTCGCATTAAATGCGTCTTGTCCTGTAATACTAGCGATAGACTCGCGACACTGTAGCACTTTCCACCTCCTGTGTGCCACTGTGGCAGCCCCTTTCGCCTGTAAAAGGAGGCCCATGGCACACAGAGAAAGGATTCGACTCTTTGGAACCTCACAACACCTAGAGCTAGCTCGAGAGCTCAAGAACACTAAATACATCCACCAAAGCAGGACTAGGGTTTTACGCATCCTCGCGGCCCGAACCTGAGTAAAATCCCTTTGTGTTATCTGTTGGTCCCGCTCTTCTCACGATCCCCGCGCCCCGCAACCGTAGAAGGGATTCCAGTGATCCCATAGGTGTCGTTTCCCACCGACATCTTTGGCGCGCCAGGTAGGGGGCGCGGAATTGTGAGAATCTGGTCCAGCGGTTGACTTAGCTATTCTTCATCGCCATGGCTCCTAAGAAGAAGGCGACCACGGCGATCGGATCGTCCGGGACCTGGTTGGTACCGGCATGGACCGGAAGCGGGCCAGGCGCGGAGAGGACCCGTGGCATGGCCCGCGAACATCCACATCGCCCTGATGGTCCGGACCTGGCGAGCGGCGTCGTTCGCGCGCCGGGCGGCGAGCCACCAGTCGCGGGCTCCAGAGACGGAGTCGGGCCAGCCACAGGCGGCACGGGGCCCTCCAAAACGCCAACACCGGCGCCCACGGCGTGCTCCTCTCAAGTTGTGCGTGATGGGCAGCGTCACCCTGCTGGTGACCCTGCGCGCCGCCCTGGGAAGAGTCCCGCGCGTCTGTCACATGAAGGAGAGGGCCAGCATGCGCGCCGAGGTGCTGCTGGAGGTGGCGAACGGCTGCGGAGCCGCGACGCGGCTCCTTCTAACTTGGCTAGGAGTTGAGGCGCATCGCGGTCGACCCAGCTTTCGCTGCCATCCACGCCAGCAGAAGCCCTAGCGCGCAGCTGCTCCTCAACTTTCCTCCCGCCGCGGAGAAGCTCGACGAATGGAGGGCCACTGTCCGGAACCTCATCGGCATCGCCAACGATGACAGGCTGCGGCCGGCGGAACCCGTCAGCCGTCGCTCCGCCGGGCTGCCACCTGCGGAGGCCACGCCGGAGGCGACACAGCCATGGTGTACTCCCCACATCCATCCCAACTGCCCCGGGCGTCGGCCCGTCACAGCGATGCTCGAGATGATATCTCCATCGCGTCGTCCGACCCGCGGACCAACCGCGATCAGCGCCAAGTCCTTCGGGAGCGGGCTCACGAGGACGCTCGAACTAGGATGGAGCGCCGGAGTGACGCGCGCCACCAGTCGGACAGGCGGGCAGGGCCAGCTACGGACCACCCAGCGCCGGGAGGCTACGGTGGCCTACCTTACGAGGTGGGTTGTCCGGCCTTCACCCGTGAGCGGCGGCAGTTCCAGTGGCCCTCCAACCGTAGGTTCAAACCCGACGTTGGCGAGAAGTACAACGGCAAGACTCACCCGTCGGAGTTCCTCAGCATTTACACCATCGCGATGCAAGCTGCCGGGGCCCGCAACGACAAGATGCTTACCAACTACTTCCCGTTGGCACTCAAGCCTAATGTTATGTCATGGTTGATGCACTTGCAGGTGGATTCCATCTCTTCTTGTGCGGATCTGTGCCATAAGTTTGTTGGCGCCTTCACCGGAGGTCACCAAGCTCATGGCCTGGCGAGTGATTTACACATCATCCCCTAGAAGGAAGGAGGAAACCTGCGCAAGTACATCCAATGGTTCGTCCAGGTGCAGTACAACATCCCCGATGTTCATCCCGCCGCTGTGATCAGTGCATTCCATCAGAACATGCACAATCGCAAGATGCATGAAGAGCTGGCGATGAACAAGGTTAAGGATGTGGCCGAGCTCTATGTTCTGGCCAATCGGTGCGCTCGTGCCGAGGAAGGATGGAAGTACCCCGGCGAAGATGCCGGTGCGGAAACCGACTCCACTGGCGATACCGCCACCACAGCAAAGAAAGGCCGACGCCATAATAGGAAGCGCAAAGGCAAGGCCGTGCTTGACGTTGAGGGATCCGACGACACCGGTACCACCAAGAAGACCAAGGCAAGCGACCCCGGCAAAGAGATTGCTAGGTGTAACGCTTGCCGGGCCTTGGCGGTTGCCGACAAGCCAGGAGGCTCCGACAAGTAGTATTGCAAGATCCACCGCACCAAGGGCCATGACCTCCAAAACTGCCGGCAGGTAGAGCTGCTCGCCGGGAAGCAGAAAGCCGAGTATGAGCGGCGGGACAAGGAGAAAGGCCCAGATAGTGCCGAAGGATCCGGCAAGAAACGTGGCGGCCAAGAAGGCCGCCGCGGCAAGCAGAGACAACAAGAGAGGCCTGCCCGGGGCCGCGACAAGAAGCAGGAAGATGATGATCATGACGAGGACGATGAGTCCGGCGACCATGAGTTTCAGAAAGCCACAGAGGCCATGTGCGTCGATGGCGGCGCCTCGCTACACACATCCCACCGCCAACTCAAGCAGTGGGCGCGTGAGATCACAGCGGTGGAGCCATCGTTTGACACACGGAAGCCACTGAAATGGTCCAGCACGCCCATCATCTTCGACATCATGGACCACCCCGACCGCACCATCAAGGGTCGGGTGCTTGCCATTGTTGGTTTCACCAACAATCCGCAACCTCAAGGTGACAAAGATGTTGGATGACGGCGGGCCGGCCTGAACTTGATCTCGCCTGCTGTGGTTAGAAGGCTGCAGATCCCGATGGAGACCTTGAGGAGACAGTACGCTCCAAGGGGTTAACCCGGGAGGAGCCAGCCAAAGGAAAGATCATGCTACCCGTGATATCTCGAGGCGAGCTGAACCACGGACGGAGAGGATTGTTTTGATGTAGCCGAGATCCCTTGCCTTACAACGGATCTCGGCCGCCCGACTGCCAAGTTCTTGGCGGCTTCACACTAAGCCTACAACATGCTGAAGATGCCCGGGCCGATGAACATCATCACCGTCCCCTCCGACAAGAGAGATGCGTTGATCTGCGCCGACCAACTCTACCGGGAAGCAGTTGCAGCAGCTGCCGCTAAGGTACCTGCTCCTGCCAACGGAGCCCCGGGGGGGAAGAAGATCGGCGAGACCCCTAGCACCCACTCCGGCAAGTGCACCTCTTCGGGTGTTGCGCTCCCGTTGAGGACGTGCCAGAGAGCTCCGCCAGCAAGAGCAAGAAGTCCAGAGCCACGCCACCAGAGACCAAGAAGGTGCCCGTCAAGGAGCACGGTACGGGGGAAGTTTTTACCATAAGCTCCACCCTCGATGGCAAATAGGAAAGCGAGCTCATCGCCTTACTGCGGGCGAATGTCGATGTGTTTGCATGGCAAGCCTCCGACATCCCCGGCGTTCCCAGGGAGGTGATTGAGCACCACCTTGATGTCCGTCCTCATGTGCGGCCCGTCAAGCAGAAGGTCAGGAAGCAAGCTCTAGAGAGGCAGGAGTTCATCACGGAGGAAATCAGAAATCTAGAGGTGGCAGGCTTGGTGAGAGGAGTACTCCACCCAACGTGGTTGGCCAATCCGGTAGTGGTGTGCAAGGCAAATGGGAAATGGAGGCTGTGTATTGATTGCACATGCATCAATAAGGCCTGCCCAAAGGATCCTTTCCCGTTGCCGCACATCAACCAGATTGTTGACTCCACGGCTGGTGTGACCTCTTATCATTCCTGGACGCCTACTCAGGATACCACCAGATCTTCATGACAAAGGAAGACAAGGAAAAGATAGCATTCATCACCCCATGTGGTACGTATTGCTTTTTACGGATGCCTTTCGGGTTGAAGAGTGCTGGCTCGACCTTTGCAAGAGCAGTCCAAATTGGTTTTGAGCCCCAACTACATAGAAATATGGAAGCTTATATGGATGACATGGTGGTCAAAACCAAGGACAAAGCAACGCTCGTGCAAGATCTGGAGGAAACATTTGGGAACCTGCGCAAGATCAACCTCAAATTGAACCCTGAGAAGTGTGTCTTCGGTGTCCCGTCCGGCAAGCTTCTCGGGTTCTTTGTGTCCCAGCGTGGGATTGAAGCAAACCTAGATAAGATCAAGGCTATCGAGCAGATTGAGGCACCCAAACGGATCAAGGACGTGCGTCGGCTCACTGGCTGCGTTGCTGCCCTGAGCCGTTTCATCTCCAAGTCCGCAGAGCGTGCCCTTCCTTTTTTCAAGATCTTAAAGAAAGCAGGGCCGATGGAGTGGAACCCAGAGGCCGAGGCGGCACTGCAAGATTTGAAGAAGTACCTCTCCTCTACCCCAGTGCTGGTTGCGCCCAAACCACAAGAACCGTTGCTGCTTTATCTAGCGGCAAGGAATCAGGTGGTTAGCGCCACACTAGTGGCGCAGAGAGGGGCTGATGAGGAGACAGCAGCAGCGGCAGAGTTGACAGTTGGCGGGCCGGAACCCTCCCCGGCAAGGCTCAGCCTCGGCAAGGCTAAACCCCCGGCAGGGTCCGACCCCGGCAAGACTGGCGCCCGTGCGACGGGACCCACGTGACCAGGTGAAGTAGCGCAGAAGAAGAAAATGGTGCAGCACCCAGTTTACTTCGTCAGCTCCCTTTTGCAGGGGGCTAGGTTGAGGTACTCAGGTGTGCAAAAGCTGCTCTTCGGCCTCCTTATGGCCTCGAGGAAGCTGCGCCATTACTTCCAAGTTCATGAGATCATGGTGGTCACCCGCCTCCCATTGCAACAAATACTGCATAACCCAGATGCAACGGGGAGGTTTGTGGAATGGGCCCTAGAGCTGTCAAGCTTCAATTTAAAGTTCGAAAGTACCTTGACGATTCAGAGCAGAGTCTTGGCAGAGTTTGTTGTAGAATGGACCTCGACGCCCGACGAAGAGGTACGAGAGACCACTCTCCCCAGCAAGGAAACGAGTCGCAACTGGATCATGTACTTTGATGGTGCCTGTCGGTGTCAAAACCGGCGGATCTCGGGTAGGGGGTCCCGAATTGTGCATCTAGGCGGATGGTAACAGGAGACAAGGGACACGATGTTTTTACCCAGGTTCGGGCTCTCTCGATGGAGGTAATACCCTACTCCTGCTTGACTAATATTGATGATATGGGTAGTACAAGAGTAGATCTACCACGAGATCAAGGAGGCTAAACCCTAGAAGCTAGCCTATGGTATGATTGTTGTTCGTCCTACGGACTAAAACCCTCCGGTTTATATAGACACCGAATAGGTTAGGGTTACACAGTAGTCGGTTACAATGGCAGGAGATCTACATGTCCAGACGCCAAGCTTGCCTTCCACGCCAAGGAAAGTCCCATCCGACACGGACAAAGTCTTCAATCTTGTATCTTCATAGTCTTGGAGTCCGCCGTGACGATAGTCCGCTATCCGGACACCCCTAGTCCAGACTCCTCAAGAGCCCCGAACCAGGCATCAATGACGATGAGTCTGGGCGTTGATTGTCTTCGCATTGCGGCGGGTTCCTCCTCGAATACTTCATAGAAGGTTTTGAACACAAGGATAGTGTCCGCTCTGCAAAACAAGTTCCACATAACACCGTAGAGAGAATAATTTTTGCACAGATGTGCTGACGTATTCCATGGCGTGACATCACACCACAGCAAGGCCTTTATATGAATCGGTTTTTATTGTTCACACCTCAGCGTGTTTAGCGAGGCGGTTTCCTTGGCACGTCTTATCAAAGCATAGATCGTGCCCCCTTATTCCGGGATTCTCATCAATACGGACGTGGGTAACCCATCCGCGCCATTGATTACGGTGCTTCGGAAATAAGCAAGTTTTACCAGTTGGTGGGGGACGATAGCTTCGTCTGCTCTATATAAGGGATAAGGATCCACCTTTCACCCACGCCTTCTTCCTCCTTTGCTTATCCATTTCCGCAAGACTCGAGCTCCAGCGCCCAAGTCCGCACATCCCACCTCAACCTTTCTCCAATCATGTCGAGCGGGAGGCAGGTGGATGGCCTCCTCCACGGAGGGGCACATCGCAAGATCAGCGGAGGCCGGAACTTGTCCGGCAACATCGCGCATAGGCTTCCCGACGAGGGGCAGCTCATTCCGACCCCTGGGCCCCGTGAGAGGGTGGTGTTTCTCCCCCACTTCCTCCGCGGACTAGGTTTTCCTCTTCACCCATTTGTCTGGGGGCTCATGTTCTACTACGGCCTAGACTTCCATGACCTGGTCCTGAATTTCATCCTCAACATCTCGGCGTTTATCGTCATGTGCGAGGCTTTCCTCTGCATCCAGCCCCACTTCGGCTTATGGCTGAAGATCTTCAACGTCCGCCAAGGTAGTAGGCGGCCGCTGCGGAGTTGGAGGCGCCATGGTTGGCAAGATGGCCAAAGTCCCATGGCTCGAAGGCGCCTTCGTGGAGACAATAAAGGGGTGGCAATCAGGGTGGTTCTACATCACCGAGCCCCGCAACACCAAGTGGGTGGCGGCCCCCGAATTCAGATCTGGCTTCCCCACACGGCTCTCGTCATGGAAAGAGATGGGCCTGACATGGGGAAATTCGGACGAGACATCCGGACTTCAAACATGCGTCCGAAACTTGGTGGCCAAGAATCTTAGGCTTGTCGACGTAATCCAGGTGATGCTCATCCGCCGGATTCTCCCATGCCAACAAAGGGCCTTTAACTTGTGGGAGTTCGATCCGGCACAGCACCAAACCTTGAACCGGCTCTTCGACACTACGTACGAAGATACCTGGAAGGTGTTGTTCAAGGGCGCCGAAGCCCCAACATCCGCTACCAAAGATCGCGGATACAGCTCGCAGCGTCCAGCCGGCGAGGTAAGTTATTTTACCCTTTACGGGACTCTTTTTTCATAGATTGACTCTACGTGGGATCTAAAACTCCCTAATCTTTGACAAGACTAGCTGAAGACGTCCGGACAGATTAACTGTCTGACCCATTTGCCAGAAGATCCAGCGGACGCCCGATTGACGGGGCTGCTGGCTCCGGCGTCGTACGTGGTGCCGGAGAAGAAGGCCAAGAAGGAGGTCACGGGAACTCGAAGGAGCTCCCGACGCCAGGAGCTGTCAGATTCCGAAGCGGAATCTTCTCCTGAAGATGAGGAGTAAGAAGAAGCTCCTCCCCCAGCGGGGGAGGAGAAGAAAAGGAAGGCCGCCCCAGCTGGGGAGGCCAGAGGGTCCAAGAAGGGAAGAACCCTTCCTCCGGACTTCTCCACTAACATCGACGACGAGGAGGAGGACTGGCCTACAAGGGCCAAGCCCCTGGCGAGATCGTAAGTGTCTGGATACCCATGGTTTTTTTATTATTGCAGAGTGTTCTCTAGCGTTGAACAACCGTGTAGCCCGCCCAAGGGCGAGTTCGCTGATTCATCGAACGGGTCCCTGGGCTCGTCGGAAATGGAGAGTACTTCCTCCGACCGCCTCGCCTCACGCTGCGGGCGACGCCATGGCGGGGCCCCAAGAGGGGCTTGGTCAAGAGGAGGTAGCGCAGGAGGTGCCACAAGGCGACCTCCCGGACTCCAGGCGCGCGGGGGGCAAGATCCCCAGGGGCTCTAAGCCCGACCCTCGTCCGGACTCCATACCGGAACCATCAGCGGTTCCGAAGTCCGGACAGCGGATCCTTCGCAAGAAGGGTAAGATGCCGGTGTCCTCCGTCCAACCGAGGCACCGGATAGCTTACTGGAGGCGCTAACAAGCTTCCATCGAGGAGGTACACCGCCTCGTCATGAGTGCGGTGATCCGCATAGTTCACCGCCAAGAGCGGGCTGACTGAGCCTGTACCAGCCTTCTAACAGCTTTGAGGTAAGTTTTAGAATATGTAAAATATGACCGCATAGACAGAGCCCTCGATGCTTAGTTCGGTGTTCTAAAGAAAACTGGACTAAGGATCTAAAAAGATATACGCAGGAGTCTAACATAAGTATGTCAATATGGGAATGCAGTGCTGCGCTGCCGACCTCTCGCCAGACCGATCATGGAGATCAATGTATTGAAATGTAACTCGAAAGCAGTCCGAGAATGAGCTCGCATAAGCCAAGAAGGAGCTCGAGGACAAGGAAGGTAAGTAATACCTTATTAAAGAAATACCTTATAGAAAAGGTTTTGGTTGCAAAAATAAAGGAATAACTTGGTACTACAGGGCACACGAACGAGGTGGCGACTTCGAAGGAAGCGTGTGTCCGTGGGTCGAAAACAAAGCGGCCATGGAACGCACCGAGCGAGAGAAGGGGAGGCGGCTGGCTACAGATGCGGCAAGAGCTCCAAGCTCGTGGAAAACACGAGTTTTGGAGCGTGACTCAAGAATCGAGAGTCCGAGCTCGCCTCGGCTCTTGAGAGTGCCAAAGTTACAAGGCCGAGGCCCAAAAAGCCCTCCAAGAAATTGAATCTTAAAGTAGATAGCGGCGGTAAGGCATTCTTTATGGAAAGCAAGCATGTGAAAGTGAATTACCTATTACTTACCCGGATTCGAGCTCTCCAGAGCATTCACAGATTTGCCTCAGAAGCGCCCGATGCTGCCGTGATTCTACCGCACCTGTGAGGGGAGCTCCACGGAGAAGGTGTTCTGGTCTCAAGATGTCGAGGCCGACCATCCGGTGCCCCTGAGCGACCAGCTGAAACAGCTGGTCGAGCTCCATAAGGTCGCCGAACAGGCCATGAAGGGCCTTATAGCGCGGCTGTGGCCATCGGAGGCCATGCCCGGGAGCTACTTCGGCTTGGTGCGGCGGCTGGTGGATGCTTGTCCGTGGCTTGAAGTCATCAAGCGCTCCGTCTGCATTGAAGGTGTCCGTCGGGCCCTTGCCCGTGCTAAAGTGCACTGGGGCAAGCTGGATGCGGAGAGGCTTGTGATGGACGGGCCACCAAGGGCCATGAGCATCGTGACGCTGAAATGTACTACGAGGGCCTCTCAAGGGTGCCCACGAATAGCGGATGAGTGCTCCAGGATGTAATTTTCGAATAAACTCGCATTTGTTATCTTGTACGCTGAAAACTTGTTCATATGCGCTTAAGCAACGATTATTAATTTAAAATATTACCTTCAGGCGGCCATTTATCAAATTTGAGAGATGGCAAGTCGTTGGTTTCAGCCCCCATGCCACGAGTGCTGGGTGTTCGGGATAAACTTGAGCACTCTTGTTCCCATTCTGGGTCCATCTAGGAGGCGCCAACACAACGTAACAAGGCAACCGGACTTATAATGCTTGAACACTCTCACTTAGCCATAGAATTCTATAATTTTAAATTTCGGCGAAGCCCCTAGTATTCGGAAGACCGAGTTCGGGGTGCTATCCACACCTTGGCCGGATAATTCCGGTTCCTTGCTCTAAGCGGCATAAGTCTTTAGGGACCCGAAAAAACCTCTCGAACAGCGACCGGCTCTCGCCCTATCATGACGGTCATTTTTAGCTTTCCCATCGAGGTGCTCGACCCAGATAACTGGGGCACAATTGCGTGAGTTCTCCGGTGCTACCTTAGCCGATATAGCGGAACGTAAGGTACCAAAACACGGGAGCCGGGCAAACCCAACTATTGACCCAAGACATGATTCAGAGCCAATTCATATAATGCTATAAGTTCGGGGTGCTGCACTTGTGAAAGTGTTCGACTTATCAAACCATAATTTTGGGATACTTAAGCCCTGGTGTATTGGCCGCACTAAAGTGTATGGTTGCAACATGTCATGAAATGAACACATGTATATATAAAGGAAGTAGAGCAATAATAAGCAAAAGCTGTGTATTGTTTATTCAAAAGGTACTGCAATGGAAGCGTAACGATACAAATAGTGCGATAATCAAGGGATGGGACTATCTAACATGTCCTCTCCGTGGGTAAGCTGCTGGATGATATGTAAAACAGGTATAGTGCTCGAATAGAGACCACCAACACTGACGTGGCTTTCCGCTTCCTGGCTGTTGCATCGTGAGTTCGGCGATTCGAAAGTGCCGGACATGACTTCTCAAAGACGGAGTCCTGAAAGTAAGTAAAAAAAAGGAAGAAAAAGAAAAAAGAAAAATAAGTGACACAAACAGGAGCCCTTGGTGCGGTCGAGCCGCATTCTTGGCGTGCCGTTGTCTTGCCCCTCCCCATATGCCCATGGTATCTCTAGAGCGTAATTATGTACGCTGCAATACTACCTTCGCAATTTCGCGAGGGCTGGGGTTAGCCGGATTGCTACTAGTGCTTGAATCTTGCCAGGTGGTCTTGTTGCAGGTTACTCCGGCGCGCTTTGGCGGTGTCCGGACGGTTAGTGGCCGGACTCGAGAATTGCCGTGAGAGGCTGCTTTGCGCCCGCCATGAGGGTCAGCCAGATGCTCCTCCGCTCGAGAGAGCGCTCGTGTTTCCATTGACCATGATTACTCCTCGAGGGCCTGCATCTTGAGCTTGAGGTATGCGAAAGCGGCACCGCATTGAACTTTGCAAATGCGGTTCGCCCTAGCAAAGGTATGATAGCCGCCATGGAATGGGACGGCGTCAAGATTAACTATTCGCTTCGAAGTTATCCGGAGATCCGAAGACCACTTCGAGTGTGACCGAGCCTGTACAATTGGCCTCTACACCCGTATGACGCCTTTAAATGTCGTGTTTGTAGGTTTAATCCTTGAGGGTCTATGGCCATTTTATGACTTGTATCCTCGATAAAGCAGGTTCAGGTTGCTACCGCCGCCCATCGTGACTCGGTGAGGTGAAATCCGTCAATAATTGGGTCAAGAACCAATGCGCGGTCCGCCGTGACGGATGCTAGTGGGTGGTCCTTCGATCGAAGGTGATCGGGCAGAAGACCATGGGTTGAACTTTGGGGCGATCGCTCCATCGCATATACGCCCCGTAGTGCACGCTCCGCCTCCCTTTTGGGTATGTGGGTTGCGTATATCATGTTCACCGTCCGCACTTGTGTGGGAAAACCTTCGTCCTCTATGGTTCGGGCAGCGGGCTCTTCCTCTTCATCGCTATGTAGCCCTTGTCATTGAGTTCGCACTTAACTTGCTCGCTTGTTTGAACACCCAACAATCCCTCATGGTGTGATTGGCTGGTTTTCCGGGTGCCGTATTTGGCACAAGCGATCGAGTATGCGGTCCAAGTTGACGGCCCCGGGTATTTCTTTTGAATGGCTTCTTCCGCTGACCGGGTTTAGAGCTCAATCCGCATTGACGCCATATCTTCAGATATCGCCGCTAATGTGGCGCTGGTTCTTGTTGCGATGCGACCTGCCATCGCTGTCCTTGGTATCCGGACTATCGTGATGTTTGGCCAAGTTGTTGCTTCGAGCTAGCCAGCTGTCCTCTCCCGCACAAAAGCGAGTCATCGTGGTTGTGAGGGCTGCCATAGATTTCGCTTTTCCTGTCCTAGGTGCCGGGCAAGCCACCGTCATGGATGTTATGTTTGAAGGCTGCAAGGGCCTCTCGTGATCCGGACACCAATGATTTGATTTTTCTTTGTTAGGAACCGAGTCTAGAATTGTCCGCCGATTCTTCCGGCTGCTGAATTATGTGGCTAAGGTCATCGGCGTCGGTGGTCGCACATATGTGCCATGGAAGTTATCATGAATGCGGCTTCCGTGTCCTCCCAACAACCAATTGATTCTCTGGTAAGCTATTGAGCCAAAGTCGAGCTGGTCCTTTAAGCTTGAGCGGAGGTATTTGATGGCATGTAGATCATCACCGCAGGCCATGTGGATATGGAGGAGATAATCCTCGATCCGCATCATGGATCTGTGGTACCATCGTATGATTCGATGTTTACGGGCTTGAAGCCCTCGGGATTTGATGATCCATTACTTCATCTGTGAAGCATAGTGGGTGTGCGCGCCTCAGATATTATATCACGACGTAGCTCATATGAGCTTTGTTCTGTGTTCGCCCGGCCGTTTTGTTGTGGTCCGACGCGACGGTAATCATCCCGCGTTGTTACGCCCACGCCGATCCGTGAGATCGATCTTGTATGTTTTGCCTTATCCTCAAATATATCTCGCAAGTCCGGGCGATTTTCCCGCATTGGTACTTTTTGAGCGGTGGGGTGTGGCTTGAGCGGAGGGTCTAGAGGCCTTCTATCGCGCCACGGGTGGCCGGTCTGCCATGTCGTCGGCGCCAGTGACTTGGGTGGTTCCTCCTCTAGTCGAGGCAACGGCCGCGCTTGGGGTAGCTTTTGAGGGGCGCTCGAGTTCATACTCTTCGCCGCAAGGACTTCACCATCCGCCGCCTAGCAGTGTCTTGATTAGCTCTAAGCTGTTGCTGCTTTTCTTGAGGCTGCTTGCCGTGGCTATAAGCCCGCGCTTGAAACGCCTCTGTTCGGTGGGATCTCGTGCACGACAAATTTGTCGCCGCCGAGGCTTGCCTCATCTTTGGAGGGAGGCGATAATTATCGCCCTCGACCTTCTTTTTCGCTGCAGACCGTCAGGCGGATTTGCTTCTCCTCCTCCCCGCTGAGTCCCGCCGAGGGGTTCTCTTCGCACCGTCCGGGTGTTATTATCTCCCATGCCGAATCACTGTTTTTATTGTGGCGGATTTAGAGCGGCGCCATCGACGCCGGGCGCTTGGCTGTTTTTTGAGGGTCATCCTCCGTTGTTCCATCGCCGCTCCCATCTTTTGGGATGTCCACCATATATATGTCATATGACGAGGTGGCCTTCCAGCGCCTCGTAGGCGCTGGTCTTGGCCGCCTCCGCATCTCGCCCATACCGCCGATGTCTTCGGAGTCGAGTCTAGCATGCCTGCTAAATCATCGACAAGGGCTACAAAGTGGGTGGTGGGTGGGCGCTGAATTTCTTAGTCGTCCGCATCCCAACCTTCCCGCCCATAGTCCGCCAGGTTCTTCGGATAAAGAGAGAGACTTTAGTGAATTCAGGATGTCGCCAAAGGGCGAGTGCTGAAAGATGTCTCGCGTCGCGTGAACTCCATAACGGGCGCCCAATCGGATTCGATTGGCAAGGGCGCTGAGGGTCCGGAGTCCGGAGAGGAGTCCGCACCTGAGTCGAGGTCTTCGCAGCGACAGGGATGAAGTTCGCTTGATCGCTATAGAGATTGTAGCCCCGAGGCGGTGTCCAACCACTCGCCCTCGACCAGGGAATCCGCCCGGATTAAGGGTCGGAGCGATACTTGTGCGGCCTCCAGGCAATCGCTCGCTGCGCAGCCAGATCATGCCCATCGAGACAAAGGCGCGCGCTTATGGCGCGCTCAATCCGTCAAGATCAAGTCCCCGCTGATATCGGCCGATAGTTTAAACTTCCAAATCAAACCTGATGGCCAGGGGCGAAGCTTCGATCTGCTCCAGATGGCCAAGCTTAATTGGCCCGCAGGCAAAGCCGCCAACACGAAGATCTGTCCGGGAGAAAAGTCTCACCTGGACCGCGCCCTTGTTGATGATCGAATGAGCCATCGGGCTTATCGGTGACGACATAGAGGAACTCTCAATGAAAGCACCAATGTCGGTGTCAAACCGCGGATCTCGGGAGGGGTCCATAATCTGCGCGCCTAGGCGGATGGTAACAGGAGACAAGGGACATGATGTTTTACCCAGGTTCGGCCCTCTCGATGGAGGTAATACCCTACCCCGCTTGATTAATATTGATGATATGGGTAGTACAAGAGTAGATCTACCACGAGATCAAGGAGGCTAAACCCTAGAAGCTAGCCTATGGTATGATTGTTGTTCGCCCCACGGACTAAAACCCTCCGGTTTATATAGACACCGGATAGGTTAGGGTTACACAGTAGTCGGTTACAATGGCAGAGATCTACATATCTCAGACGCCAAGCTTGCCTTCCACGCTAAGGAAAGTCCCATCCGGACACGGGACGAAGTCTTCAATCTTGTATCTTCATAGTCTTGGAGTCCGCCAGAACAATAGTCCGGCTATCCGGACACCCCTAGTCCGGGACTCCCTGCCTTCTGCTGTAAGGCGCTAAGCGCTGGTGTGCTGCTTGTCGCACCCAATCAAGAGCACCTCAAGCACGCCGCATGATGCACTTCCCGGAGATGTCAACCAACAACACCGCCGAGTACGAGGGCTTGCTTGCCGTCTCGTGGATCACGGCGGACTCGGGTTAAAAAGCTCATCGTCAGGGCGACTCACAGCTTCTCGTCAGCAGATCAACAAAGACTATCAAACCCGCTGATGGAAGCTTATGTAGATGAGGTGAGGAAATTGAGGAACGCTTTTGATTCGGTATACAAGCGGAGCATGTCCCCGGGCGGAGAACGACATCACCGACACTGTCAAAGCACGCTACCCTCAAGCTACCTGTGGAACCATGTACTTTTGTGCTTCAGTTAACCCAGCCGTCCGTTGAACAATCGACCGGGCAGAACAAGCAGAGGAAGCTAGGCCCCGGCAAGTACTTCCCCACCGAGCTCCCCGGAGCCGCCGGCGAATATATTGCTACGGATGCCGATCCTACCACGGGGCAACCGACTCCGGCAGGATCTCAGGTCATGGCCGTGGAGGCGGCGCCCTGCAAGCGTAAGAGATGCCTTTGGTCCTTGTCGCCGAGCCGCAGGCTCCGCATGGGCACAGCACACCATCCAATTCCTTCAAAGGAGAGCTTCTGAGGAGCAGGAAGAAGCAGAAGAGTAGTCTCGCCGGGTCTCCTCTGCACTAATTCGCTGACAGCCAGACAGGCTGTAAGAAGACCGAATGGGCTGAAATTGATGTGCATCTCCCGGGAGGAAGGACTAAAGCTGTTGGCGGAGATACATGGAGGCATATGTGGCTCCCACATAGGGTCGAGGGCCCTTGCCGGCAAGGCCTTCCGGTAAGGTTTCTTCTGGCCCACCGCCCTCCAGGATGCGACGACACTAATAACCAAGTGTGAAGCATGCCAGTTCCATTCAAAGAAGCTTCATCAACCAGCTCAAGCCCTCCAAACCATCTCTCTCTCCTGGCCCTTCTCGGTCTGGGGGCTCGACATACTGGGCCCTTTCCCCCATGCCATCGGGGGCTTTGAGTACTTGTACGTCGCAATCGACAAGTTCACAAAGTGGCCAGAAGTGGAAGCAGTGAGGAAGGTGACAGCGCAGTCAGCCATCAAGTTCTTCAAGGGACTAGTGTGCCGTTTTGGGGTGCCTAACAGGATCATCACCAACAACAACACACAGTTCACAAGTCACGCCTTCATGCAGTACATTGAGGATCTCGGCAGCAGGGTTAGTTTTGCTTCCGTGGCACATCAACAGAGCAACAACCAAGCGGAAAGAGCGAATGCTGAAGTCCTACGAGGCTTGAGGACAAGGACTTTTGACAGACTGCGCAGAAGCGGGAGGCGCTGGATTGATGAGTTGCCGGCGGTTCTTTGGTCGATCAGAACGACGCCAAATCGAGCCACCGGCCATACACCCTTTGCCCTAGTTTACGGGGCAGAAGTAGTTCTCCCCATCAAACTCATATACGGGTCACCTCGAGTGCTTGCTTATGATGAGCTTGAGCAAGAGCGATTATGCAAGATGACGGACGCCTCTTGAGGAAGATCGCCTCCGGGCGGCGTGAGAGCAAAGACGCTATTAAGCAAGCCTTGGCGCCGCTACCATAGCCGCAAGGTTCATTCCCCGAGTTTTGAGGAAGGCGACCTTGTTCTTTGGCACGCTCACCGCCAAGAATTCCAACAAGTTGACGCCAAGTGGGAAGGCCCTTTATCGGGTAACACGAGTCACCAGGCCCGCCGCAGTCCGGCCGAGACCGAAGATGCCATCCCAAAGGAGTAACTCCGAACATCGAAAGCATCTTCGCAAGTTTTACCCATAAGGCACGGCTGTCGGGCCTCCCGGCAAGCCACCCTTTTGTGCAAGCCTTGCCGGCAAGGCATGTAACCCTTTGTACAAAGCCAGGCGCAGACCCTGAGCATAAATAAACGAAGCGATGGTGCCCTAAGTTATTGCATGCATGCTAGGTTGAGTCTCTTCCTTGGTTAGGGTTGATAGTGCTTAGCGACGGCTAACCCCTAGCTTAGAGGTTGAGTGCACGTCTCTCTGTTCTTCTCTGTCTCCTTTGGTTCGCAGGGCACGTAAGTATTCTTGCTGAGCTGTTTTGGAAGGAAGGGAACAGACCGGCACCCGGACCCCAGCAAGCCAGAGTTGCCGGGGGCTGCAAGAACAAGGGTCCCTCCGCGGCAAGCCAAGATCGCCGGGGGCTGCAGATCCAGATAAGTCCTTATCCTCTATCATGCATTTCGTTATGGATCGATACATGAAACCCCGTTTATCTCTCGAGCTACCGTGTTCCCTTCTCGGCACCCGAGGATTATCCCCTGGGTCCGGATTTGGTCGTAGCCGCGGCAGCAAAGTAGAGGAACGGGGGGCCTAAGCCCACCTCATCCCTGCCTCCGCCAAGAGCGTGAGAAAGATCGAGCGAGGTGGGGAAATAGCAAGGCCTGTTGCCGGGCGAGGAAACGTTTGTCTTAAAGATAACAAGGATTCACTCCCTGTCGTGGATTCCTCCCGCGAACGAAAATCCTGGCAAACATCCCTTTTTCATAAAAAAACATCCCGTACAGGTACAGTTCATACGAAATGAAAAACATGAGCAATGGGATTACAAGCTTTAAATTCTACTAAGGCCCGAAGGCTTACAAACTAAAAAGAGATATGGTGCCTGTCAGTGTCAAAACCGGCGGATCTCGGGTAGGGGGTCCCAAGAAGTGTGTCTTAGGATCAATGGTAACAGGAGACAAGGGACACGTTGTTTTACCCAGGTTCGGGCCCTCTTGATGGAGGTAAAACCCTACGTCCTGCTAGATTAATATTGATGATGTGCGTTACAAGAGTAGATCTACCACGAGATCAAAGAGGCTAAACCCTAGAAGCTAGCCTATGGTATGATTGTTGTATATTGTATGAGATTGTCTATCGACTAGCCTGGCCTCGGTTTATATAATGCACCAGAGGCCTAGGATAACAAGAGTCCTAGCCGAATACGCCGGTGGGGAGGAGTCCTTGTCTTGATCGTCAAGTCTTGTGGAATCTTCCTTGTATGCGGCAACTGTCCGGACTGGCCCATGAGTATGCGGCCCTCGGGGTCCTCGCCCATCTAACCGATCGGGGACGACGTGGTGCGTACCCCTAGTCCAGACACCGCCAAGAGCCCCCCGAACCGGCCCATCATCTTTGACATTGAGGATCACCACGATCGCATATCTGCGGTCGGGTGCTTGCCGATGTTGGTCTCACAACATCCATAACCTCAAGGTCACAAAGATGTTGGTTGGCAGCGGGGCGGCCTGAACTGATCTCCTCTGCGGTGCTCAAAGCTTCAAATCCTGACGGCGAGCTCGAAGAGCTGGTACTTTCAAGGAATCAACCCGGGAAGGAGCAAGCCCAAAGGGAAGATCACGTTGTGTAACATTGGCGTGACTCAACGAGCTGAGAGGGTCACGTTTGGCGTTGCTGATTTCCCATTGCCCTACAATGGCATACTTGGCGTCCAGCACTGCGCCAAGTTCATGGCAGCCTCTCATTATGCTTACAACTTACTCAAGATGCCCAGCCCGATAAGCGTCATTTCTGTCCATGGCGACAAGAAGGATGCTCTTATCTGCGCCGACAAGATTACGGGATGCAGCAGCGGCGGATGCAAACCACTTGCCCTGAAGCTCCGGGGAAGAAAACCACCAAGTCGCAAGAGCTCGATGCCCACTCAAAAGCGCACCTCTTGGTGCTGCGCTACCGTCGAGGGCGCACCATCGAGCTCCACCGGCAAGTGCAGAAAGATGATGGCAGCTCCGCGAACCAAGAAGGTGCCGCCAAGGAGGGCGGCGGTGGTACCTTCACCATCGGTGCCACGCTTGACCCTAAATAGGAAGGCGAGCTCGTTGCTCTCGCAGGCGAATGTCGATGTGTTTGCATGGCAACCATCGACATCCCGGTGTTCCCGGAAAGTAATTGAGCACCACCTGGCTATGCATCCTCCGCAGCGGCCCGTCAAGCAAAAAGTTAGGAAACAAGCGGTGGGCGCCAGAATTCATAGCAGAAAATCAAAGTTGGAAGCAGCAGGCCTTGTCGGAGGAGTCCTCCATCCGTGGTTGGCCAATCCGGTAGTTGTCACGTAAAGGCAAATGGGAAATGGAGACTTTGTATTGACTTCACAGATGTTAATACACCTATTGTGACAGCTTGCCGGCTTTCTCCATCGAGGTGCTTGACCATGCAAGCTGGAAGCACAATCGCAGTGGTTCTCCTTTGCACACCTAGCCGAACAAAGCGGAACGTAGGAGGCAAGCGCTGGAGCCGGCAACCCAACTATTGACCAAGACACAATTCAAACTGATGCATATATAGCAATATCCGAGAATGTTTTTGCCGAATCTCTAAAGGAGTCCGACGTTGCATCATGAGACTTGTGCTGAAAACACACAAATAGTTGAGAAGTGCCAAAATCTTGGTAAACCAAAAAGTCAAGAAAACATGACGTCCTAACAAGATCAAGTGTTCGTGCCAATCCAAAATTGACTGTAGAAGAAAAAAAGGTGCTTCTCGCGTGTTTGAACATGACACATCCTATCTCAAGACATCAAGTGGGTCAGCCTACGGATTAGGCAAGTTTAGAAAACGGAACTCTAGCGATTTCGAGAGAGAAATTAGGCTCCTCGGCTAGTGACCGCACACTCGTGTCGAGAAAAGGAGTGATAAATAATAAAAACTTTGCAAGGACTAAGAAGAAAAACACTTAGTATGAAACGGCTCAAATAACATAAGAGCCCCCAAGTGACTTGGGTAAAAGTTGATAATGTAAGGTGAAATGTAGAATGCCTTCTAGCCGGATTGTAGATCGTTTGTCATAGCGGACCTTTTCGCTTCAACCTCAGGACCCAATAGTCCGGAGTGTGTCCGAATACCTTCGTGGTTATATAAGAACCGTGGTATGCATGGAGACAAGGCGTAGCGGTCATTAGTGCTGTATCTGACAAGTGCCCAACTAGTTATGTTATATTACATGGGTAGTAAGAAACATCTTCCAGGGAGAATAGTTCCGGTAAGGGTTCCTTTCGCTGGGGTGCATGCCCTAAAGTGCATGTCAAAGCTGCTATGAAAGAAGAAAATCATCTGGGGCAGATGGGTAAATAATTAAAAATCATCTTTTAGTTCACCGACCGAGTATTCCCTTAAGAACGCTTAGCCGCTTCACCCAGTCGAGGTACACATCCGGCTGACCCGGCAGTAACAATCGCAGAGGTGCTCCCTTTACCACCTAGCCGAACAATCGGGAACGTAGGGGTAAGGACAGGAGCCAGGCAACCCATCTTGGCCAAAACTTAAGTCATATTGATGCATATAATGGTGAATAAAAGGTACATGCGGAAGTGTGACACATGTGTTGGGCATAAAGCTCAGATAATAAGCTTCATTAAAGAAGCCCTGTATAATGAGCGGGTAGCGATCAAGTGTAAAAGTAACAAAGTTTCGACAAGGAAAATTTGTACAAGCAACTTTTACAAAAAGTATAATTTTGGTCGAACCGAACACAAGTTAGAAATTTAAAACTTTGAGCATGAAGGCAACTTAGCTGGTTAATGTGTTCGGTATTGACGACGCTGTCCGAGCTTGATGCGGACAAGGTTCCATCCCCAAGCCGGTCCCGAGGTGGCGGAGCAAGGAGCTCGCACTCCAAAGTGGTGACATAGCACGGTCAATGCAGGATGGCAGAGTGATGCGAAGTCGCCGCATGGGGTAATTAATGTTGACGAAGCCCCGCCCAGCCGAGGTGACGCTAAAGGATATAGTCCGCTGGATCATTTTCCCGTGCACAAAAATAGTGCAGACCGGGATAATAGTAATAATAGGAATTAAAAAATGTTGCATAATAAATAATTTATGCAAAGTGAGTAGTAAAAGAAATATGTCCTGGCGCCAAGTTGATGTCGATGCAGGTCGTCGGCGTAATGCAATAAAGGCGGGCAAAGCCTGGATTCACAGTGTCGGTCCGAAGTTCGGATGCGGGCGTCACGAACTCGGTAATGAAACTGGCCGAACCATCATACGACCGCCGATAATGCGCCACCATTTGATAGACCTGTGTACGATGCTGGACTAACCAGAGTAATAATTCCTTGGGAAAAATTTAACCCAAACAAGCAAAAAGAAATGCTAGGATTAATAGCACCTGGTTTATTTGTTGTAGATATCCAAGGAAGGTGATTCCCAAAATTGGGACTCAATCACAGCACTCCATCGCCTGGTCGGCTAGTGACGCCAAGCGTCCGGAGTAGGTTGATGAAGAGATGGCGAAGCCCCGGTCCAGCCGAGATGTCGGCAAGTCGGCGTGATGGACACCAGCTTGAAGAAGCAATAGTGCGGCCCCGCCGATGCAGGTCATAACGTGGTCGATGCCGCTTGATGAAGCGACCGCGGGCGATGCCGGTATGCCCGCCCGTAATCCGTGGGGCGGCGTGTTGGTGATGATTTATCCTTCGCGATGCCGGATCTCGCTCGCTTGCCGAGATAATGATCCGGAGAAGTTGAGCTCGCTCAACAAAGTGACGACGGTTCAGCGCAGGTCGGCAGCCGTGGAGCAATATTGCCGGACTGGTTTGGCACCAGCATGATGTTGAAGATCATGTTCAAAAGATCTTAAAGTTAGTGGGATGTGTTCGGAAACAAAACACAATACCCCATACAAAACTTCCTTCGTAAAGGATGTCTGAAATCCCGTTCAAAAAAAGATTTAACTCGGGTCGGATTCGTTTTCGCGCAGAAAACAGATCCGAAAAGTGATGCACTAATCGAAAGGTTCCCGGAGTTTGGACGGTCGGATCGAGCTGAAATTTTGAGGGGTGGTAGATATAGGAATTCCGCAGCCGATCAACGGTTGGATCTTCCAAAGGAAGTCCGAGCTAGAAGCTGGACACCACGCCCTAAACTCGTCCGGATTCTCGTCCAGATTCAATGCGGCTCCGGTATATCGGAGATTGCCAGAGATTCCTCCATCGGAACTCGACGAAATTTTCCAGGGTTGTTGTAGACTCAATTCCGCACAATTCCACCAAAGCAATCGTCAAACCGACGCTCGAGGAGGCGCTGACGGCGGATTCGAGTTCGCTGTCCAGAAAAAACAGCACGGTCGCCTCGAGGGCAATGTTGACGCGGAGCCCCTGCTCTCTCGATGATTCCTCCATGATCTTGATAGAGATCGGAGGTGATGTTGATGAAGGCCCTCATCCAACATGACGATCGGAGGTGGGGCGAGTCCTTGGTCGAACCAAGGTGACGAGTCGAGCTGGTGACGAAGATGCCGGGTTGCAGTTGATCTGCAGGCGAGCCATTGATCCTTTCACGATCACACAGCGAACTCTCAATGAAAGCACCAATGTCGGTGTCAAACCGCGGATCTCGGTAGGGGGTCCCAAGCAGTGTGTCTTAGGATCAATGGTAATAGAGACAAGGGACACGTGTTTTACCCATGTTCGGCCCTCTTGATGGAGGTAAAACCCTCACGTCCTGCTAGATTAATATTGATGATGTGTGTTACAAGAGTAGATCTACCACGAGATCAAAGAGGCTAAACCCTAGAAGCTAGCCTATGGTATGATTGGTGTATATTGTATGAGATTGTCTATCGACTAGCCTGGCCTCGGTTTATATAATGCACGAGAGGCCTAGGATAACAAGAGTCCTAGCCGAATACGCCGGTGGGGAAGAGTCCTTGTCTTGATCGTCAAGTCTTGTGGAATCTTCCTTGTATGCGGCAACTGTCCGGACTGGCCCATGAGTATGCGGCCCTGGGGGTCCTCGGCCCAATCTAACTGATCGGGGGACGACGTGGTGAGTACCCCCTAGTCCAGGACACCGTCAATGCCCGTAATCCCTTTCTTGTCCCTCTCCTCAGGAAATGGAACAAGAAAAGCAGGAGGGCAAAAGGGGCGCCTAGGCGAGCTACAGATGGAAGAAGACACCAAGAGAACATCTTGGTGGCCGTCCAAGGGCTGGATGGTGATGGCGGCGCTGGAGGCAGAGCTCGAAGACGAGGCGGTAGGACGTCAAGATGCTGACGAAGGCGCCGGTGCCGCGCAGATTCGACTTGACGGCCTTGGCGGCCCTCCTCTTCCTCTCTTCCGCAGCCTCCCAACGCCACCACCAAGGAGACGCACCCCGAGAAGATCAAGGAGCAGGCGACACGGATGATGGGGTCACCGATGTCGCTTGGAGCGGGCGCCCGACGCCTAGTCGCACCTGGGCCATCCTGCCGCCCGCTAGCCTCGCTGTCGCTGCCATTGTCCTCCTCGCACTCGCCGAGGAGGAATCTCATCATCGAAGAGCTTCCACGCAGCACCTCACGCTGGTCCCGGCGCCCAAGATTTTGATGGAGAGAAGGCCGCCTCCATTAGTTTGAAATGGAGAGCGAGCCCATCTGTCAACCCGTGGAGGCGAAAGGGTCTTCCACCTCTCGTGAAGATACATGACGTGAGGGGCGGGGAACTCGACGTCGACCCACGTGCCACTGTTCCAACAACCCCTCATATGCAGCGGCAGCGCCTGTGGCGGATCCAGCTCCATCTCCCGTGCAAACAGGGTCGGAAGGCGAAGGCGACGGCGCGGCGGATGGCGCAGCCTGACAAAGAATTTGCAGGGGTTGTCCCCAAGCTGTGGGCCTCCATCGGAGGAAGGACTGCTGAGGGGCGAGGCAGATCTTCCGCCCGCTGTCCTCTCCTCGGGCACCATGGCGGCTCGACTGCCCCTCCCCCTTCTAACGAGCAGCTCCGGCCGCCACGAAGTTCTTGGGAGGAGTGATGCGCTGCCGGCCGAGACCTCGCCGCCACCGGCGAAGTGTCGCCGCCGCCCCTGCCATGACAGAAAAAAAGGAAGCAGGATGGGGAGAGGCAGATTATGAAGGTTGAGAGGCGCCGCCCTCCCGCCCCTCCTCGATAAAGGGCGGAGCGAGGCTCGGCCGCCTCTGGCCAATCCGCCTCTGAAGTGACAGCGAAGGGGCCGCCGACCGCCTCTCCCGCCCATTGAAGGTGCGAGTAATCGACCCACACGCTGCTGATTACCCACGCACCCTGCACTGTCATTTGCTCTCGCATGCAGCTTAACGTGGCGCAAGGGGCGGCGCGAATAGGACGCTGTGGAACGACGGTTCCCGAGTGAGGGCAAAGAATGGGAGGCGGCCCTGCGGTCTCAAAGACGCCGCAAGCCGCCTTTTACTATCCACCACGAGGTGACGCCAAAGATGCCCACTCATGCGCGCCAAGACGATCCCCACGCCGCTGCTCAACGCGGGACGGGAAGCGGGCGAAGGGACAAAGGGTCAGCGTAAAATCCACCCCAACAGCCCGTGCACCGTTCTGGGCCTGGCCCAACAACGTGTTGCGCTTATGTGTGGCCCAGGCCCGGGGGCTCCTGTCGGTGTACAAAAGTAGGGGCTCTGCTTTTGACCCCTTTACTTGTGCACGGGCAGTTAGAGCCTCCCGCCACGGCCACGCACAGACACGGCAGGAAGGGGGAGCCGGAGAGAAGCCGAGGCCACAAGGCAAATGAAGCAACGACAAGGACCAAGGCCACAAGGATTAGATGGGCGAAGCAGGTTTTCCCGGCAAGGACCCTTGCCTGGGCGGCCTCAGCGGCCCCGGCAAGACCCTTGCCCGGGCAGCCCGCCGACACCAGCCGAGCGAGCCACCCTTGAGCCCACCAATGCTCAGACAAATACGTTGGGACAGGGCTTGGGAGGCACCTCCGTGGTGGCATGTAGATCTTTGTGAAGACATAGAATGCTCAAGATCAAATGAGGATAAGAGTGCAACCATCCTCACCGAAGGAATCCACAAGACCCCCGGCAAGACCCTTGCCGGGGAGGCCAGCGCGCCACGGCAAGACCCTTGCCGGGGAGGCCAGCGTGCCACAGCAAGACCCTTGCCAGGACACCCGGCAAGACCCTTGCCGGGCCACCCGACAAGGCCCTCGCCAGAGAACACCAGCTGGGCCACTGCCAGGCCCGCACCAGATAAGTCTTCACCGCCATTCGCATGCAGCTGAGACCGAACTAGCTGGGCAGGCACCTGCGTGGCGGCATGCAATCCTTCATGGAGGCTCCACCACCGCGCCACCTCAGCTGCCCGCCTCCGCCACATGGCACCGCATGCGTGGCTGCCAGGCACGGTCGGCGAGCAGAGCGGCGACGGACGGACGGGCCTCGCCACCGCCCCCAATAAAGTTTAAGGGACACCTAAGCCTCACATTAAATGCGTCTTGTCCTATAATACTAGCGATAGACTCGCGACACTGTAGCACTTTCCACCTCCTGTGTGCCACTGTGGCAGCCCCTTTCGCCTATAAAAGGAGGCCCATGGCACACAAAGAAAGGATTCGGCTCTTTGGAACCTCGCAGCACCTAGAGCTAGCTCGAGAGCTCAAGAACACTAAATACATCCACCAAAGCAGGACTAGGGTTTTACGCATCCTCACGGCCCGAACCTGGGTAAAATCCCTTTGTATTGTCTGCTGGTCCCGCTCTTCTCACGATTCCCGCGCCCCACAACCTTAGAAGGGATTCCAGTGATCCCATAGGTGTCGTTTCCCACCGACACAGAAGCAATACAAAGTAGACATCATACGGAAAACGCAACCACATATAACAGTTCCAAGTTAGAGCAAGCACCTGTGATGGTGGAGTAGGGGATATGTGCTCATCATGTACATGTATGTTCTAGAAACAGGAACACGTGTCATATTCACAGGTATTATGTGTAAAGTAAGCAGATGGAATTCAACAAAGTTAGAAGCAATACAAGCTAGACATCATACGCAACATGCAACCACATATAAGAGTGCCAAGTTAGAGCAAGCACCTGTGATGGTGGAGTAGGGGAGATGTGCTCATCATGTACACGTATGTTCTAGAAACAGGAGCACATGTCATATTCACAGGCATTATGTGTAAAGTAAGAAGATGCAATTTAACAGAGTTAGAAGTAATACAAGCTAGACATCATACGCAACATGCAAGCACATATAATAGTGCCAAGTTAGAGCAAGAACCTGTGATGGTGGATTAGGGGAGATGTGCTCATCATCTACACAGCTACGTTGACTGTCTAGCCTTGCCTTGTCTTGCGAATCTTGTTGGGAGGATGGCGGAGTAGAATCTGTAGAGAACCTCCGCTTCAGCTGTTTCTAGGACCACCATCATCCAATGCCTTGCCAATTTCCTCCAGCTTTATTGATTTTGCATTGTGAGGTCAAACGACAAGAAAAAGGAATATAATTCGCTCTTCAACTCATTCATGCATGATAATGGATTTAACACTACTCGATGAAAGGCAAAGTCATGATACGAGGATGGAATATGTACAAAAAATGGACGGCTTGACATATTCACACCTATGATGTGGTAACTAAGCTGTAAGGCACTTCAACAAATTAGAAGCACTGCAAACTAGACGCCATGTGAAAGGTGCCATCAATATCACTCGCCAAGTTAAAATTGTCTCGCCATATGTATGCTCATCAAACTAGAAGCAATACATGCTAGAAATCATATTCAAGACGCAAACCAATATCACACTCGCCAACTTAAAGGTGTTCCATCATAAGTGATTGATGCAGATACACAAGAAGAGTAGTTTCATGTAAGAACATGGTGTGATAGATGATATAGTATGTACCAAAATAGGAAAGCGTGTCATATTCACACGTATCATGTGTAAGCTAAGCAGATGCAGTTTACACTAATTAGGAGCAATACAAGCTAGGCACCATATGCAACATGCAACCAGATATCACACTGCCAAGTTAGAGCAAGCACCTTGGATGGTGGAGTAGGGGAGCGGAGACTTGGACCTTGTAATGCACTATCAGTACAAGGAGAATCGGTAAAGATGCTCTGTTTACGTTGCTGCAGGACCACCATCATCGCCTTCCTTACTCTCTTCCTTCCTGTTTCTTGATTTTGCCTTGTCAAGTCAAACCCACAAGAAAAATGAATAAAATTTGCTCTTCAGAACTCATTGATGCATGATACTGACGAACACTACTATCATGTAAGGCAGCCGCATGATAGGAGGATGGAATATGTATGAAAAATAGGGCGGCGTGACATATTGACATGTATGAAGTATAAAGTGTAAACTAAGCACAAGGTGTTTGAACTTGTTAGAATCAATGCAAGCTAGAAACCATATGGAAGATGAAACCAATATCACTCGCTAAATTAAAAGGGTGCCCTAACAAATGTATTTGACCAAATTAGAAGCAATACATGGCAACAAAGAGAAATAATATGCAATATGCAACGAATAAAGGTGACTCATCGTATGTGATTGATGCAGGATACGTAAGAGAGGTAGTTTCATGTAAGAACAAGTTTAACACATAGATGTAGTGTGTACAAAAATAGGAAGGCATGTCATATTCACAGTATAATGTGTAAACTAAGCAGATGCAATTTACCCCTAATTAGAAGCATTACAAGCTAGACACCAGATGTAACATGCAACCACATATCACATCATGGTTAGAGCAAGCACATGTGATGGTGGTGTGAGGGAATTGTGGTCATCAACTAGAGAGCTACGTTGACTATCTTCATTTAGCCTTGTTGTTTCTTGAGAATCATGTGGGGAGGATGACACTGCACTCTTTAAACCAGTATGGAGTCTTACAGTAACCCATCCGGGTGACTGTCTCATCATAAGTGATTGACGAGGGATACAAAAGAGCATTAGTTTGATGTACGAACATGGTTAATAGACATATGTAGTGTGTATCAAAAACAGGAAGGCATGTCATTATCAAAGGTATAATGTGTAAAGTAAGCAGATGCAATTTAACCAAATTGGAAGCAATACAATCTAGACACCATATGCAACATGCAACCACATTTGACAGCGTGAAGTTAAAACAAGCACCTGGATGGTTGTGTGTGGCAATTGAGATAATCAACTACAGAGCTACATTTACTGTCTCCAACTGCTGAGACTGCATCCTTTAGAGCGCTGACCTCTAGCAAAGGTGAAATAGTAAAGGGAGGAAACCTTGTGCATTTAGTATCACGAAGAAGATACAGTAAGAAGCGCTCAACTAGTTTCTTTCGTGGGATGAATACAGTGTGAGCAGAGACGTAAGGTTTGCACGAATAAGGGAAGAGGAGTACCTCTTTCTGCTGGCAGTGCTGTGTCCTTCTTCTGTTTTTCTAACGATCTTCTTGTGGTTCGCTGGAAACGAGAGGTTGTGGAGGACGGTGCAGCCTTGGACGAACCCATGGCCAAGTTGTTGAGTGTGGTGCGGTGGCCGTCAGTTGGCGGCGGGGAAGCAGATCCGAGGCGGCGAACGACGACGTAGCGGGAACAGCTTCGGTGCGGTGGACAGTTACGACAATGGAGCGGCAGCAGTGAAGCGCAGCACGGCGTGGTCGGAGTAGTTCTTGTACGGCGCACGTCGGTGTCGGCGTCGTGGAGGCAGCTCCACATCGGCTTCAGCTGCTAAGTCCTTGAGGGTGTTGCGCGGTTATGCGTTATGCTGGACGACGACGCCGGGTACCGCTCCGCGTGATGGAGGAGGGCGGCGGTGGATTGGGCGCTATGGGGTGGAGGCCGGAGGAGGCTAGGGTTTCGCGGCTGGTGGAGAGGGTGTTTTGGCGCCCACTGAGTATGAATGGGGAAACGGAGGGAGGCGGGGAACTAAGGGGGAATAATGTTTCGGTTTGGGACGCGCTTGTTTGAAATTTGGGGAAAGTTACAAACTTTGCCACATCTAAAATTTCGTACATATTGCGGGTTGGGGGTAGGACAGTAATCTCAGGTGTCCCAAATGTGGGCGGGATAGATTTCGGTCGAGCGCATGGGTGTTTAGGCGCCCATGGCGTATGAATGCTTCTCGGAGGCGGTTGAGACTGGTGTCTTGGTGAAGTTACAAACCTACCCTGGTTTATACCTTTGGACATCGGGCCGATAGGCTACACGGGCCAGAGTTAGGACAGTAATTTCCTACCACCAAACATTAGTCTCGCGCGATTTCGAGTGACCAGAGGCCTATTTGGTGCTTCGTTCAATATTTCAGAGCAGAAGCATTAACGTTTTCGGTTCTCTTGAATTGAACATTCAGGATTTGTCAAACTTCACAAATCTTTGCTCTTGAAAATCCTAAAGCTACGATTGTTTTGGAATGGAGATGGTACATTTGAATATACATTGTACACGAGTATATATTAAAAAATATGCAACTTACCTCAGTTCATGCATGGTTCCAGATATAATCTCCTTGGTTGCAAAAAAAAGTTAGACATGCGTATGAATATATATAGCATGTTCGAACGCACAACTAAGATTGATGCCCCCTTTTACATCTGATTTACAAATGCCATTATCTCGGGTTCAAATAGGTGAATGCACTTCCTATGAATTCGAATCTTCGAAACCCCCTTTATGTTGAATTCGAAATGTATTATATTTCATAGCTAGCAATTTGGAATGTATCCATGCAAGTGACAAATGTATAAAGTGCTTCACACTAACAACATGGAGTGCACTAATTAATGTTTATATATGAATTGCAAGCATCCATTGCCTGTATTTCAAACCGATCTCATTCTATGGATCGATAATATGAAATAAACACATGCACACGCTAGAATTCAATAGAGTATGGGTGTCTGATAGACCGATTTTCGTCCATACGCAATTTGCAAAATTCATGATCTCATCCAAAAATAATAATGCCATTTATATTTTAATTTAATGCGTAGAACCGCCTCTTACACTTACATGCACTATGCCTCGGCCCATTCTCACAAACGTGCTATATATCTCTCTATCTACCGCATAAGTGCACACACTTTATATGCATCGGCATTTCTCTTTCACACATGCTCACAATCTCTCTCGACGTGTCGGGGAGTCTCATGCACATGCTCTCTCTGTATCTCTCTCTCTCTCTTTCTGACTACTATGTACCACTCTTTTTCACTAATCTCAGTTGGAAAACACTATTTCTCTCACATGCATATATACACACGCACAGTCTCTACTAGCCCTCTATACACACATATATGTGCCTACGTGTCTCCCCCACACACATTATCTTTAGGCCTCTCTTTTTGTTGCCCCCCCTGCACACACCTCTCTTAGTAGTTGGCAGATATGATTCCATCATATCATTCGGCAGGATATCCCACTGTTAGGCTGGATGGTAATCTGAGGTAAAGTTTTACCCTAGTTCGGACCCTTGTCGTTGAGGAAAAGCCTACTCCTGGTAATGTGATATTAGTGATAGGGGTGTGTACAAAGTACACATGAATACCGTGCATTGTGCGTGTGTATACTATTGACGAACTAGCCCCCAAGCTTCTGTAACATACTGGGGGCCTAGGGTTACAAATCATATATAGTTGGCTTATCACCAGTGGGGATAGAGTCCTCCGCGACACTGGTAGCTAGCTTCGTGTTGTACACCGAGTCATCCACATGGGTCTTTGTATAACGCGTCTTGATCCAACCTATGTGGCGCAGGATGGAGCCGACCCATGAGTCCTCATGTTGACCCACCAAAACTAAAAATGATGTGCCCACCACACCACACAGGCAATCAGCCACTAAGAAAATAAGCATATACAATAGTACAATGTTATACATGAAAGTTAATTGCATGGTGCATCCAAAAATATTTGTTCTGCATTGTGAATGTTTATATATTCTCCTTAAATATTAGTCACGGGAAAGAGAAATGAAGGGCATATCTCTCCTTGTCTCCACCGGACATCCCCTCTTTCTACACCACTTTAACGTACGCACACAAGCTATCTCTCGGCCCTCTAAAAGTATGCATGCCCACGACATATTCACGCATGACGGTCACTGTATTTCAAGCTAAAGCACTATATGGTCACTTGAGTTCAGAATATGCTCATTATGGTCACTGTATACATTCTCATGGTGATCATACAGTATCTAGCTCACGATACGTCTCCGTATTTTCTTGATGACACTGACGGACTTTGCATTTGATGCATGCTCCGTATTTTGTTGACGACACTTACGGTCATTGTATTTGAAGCGAAAGCACGAAATGGTCATTGGACTTCAGAATAAGCTCATCACGGCCACCACATACATTTTGCCGTGCTAACCAACATGTGGTTGGATGGTTAGGAGGACAGTGGTTTCTCGAGCCCACCAGTGTTAAAGTCCCGGTGCTCGCATTTATCCTGGGTTAATTTCAGTATTTTCCAGCGATGTGCGTTCAGTGGGAGGAGATGTTCCACTCAACTACGAGGCACCAATCGTGACTTCATAAAATCTCAAGATCATATGCTGGCCCACTCTCTCGAAGGTGCTCATAGGGGTAGGGTCTGCGTGTGTGCGCTTATAGCGGTGAGTGCTTGCGTGTATATATTAGCCCTTGCATCTGTAGCGTGTTAAAAAAATACATGTCATGATTATACGGTCACTGGCTCACCCGTTGTCGGTGTACTAGAGTAGGGGTACCCTAGTATCCCGAACTCGCACGACACAGATTGCAGCACCGCCGCAGGCTGGCTTGGTGACCATCAAGATCTTCCACGGCTCCTTGGAGCCATTCAAGAACAAAGTATCAAGGCCCCGCAAGAGGAGCTTGCCGGAAGACTACTCAAGGCACGGCGAATAAGGCCCCGCAAGAGGAGCTTGCCGGAAGGCTTGGTGTTTACAAGCTCCCGAAAGCCGATAAAGAACCTTGCCGCGACAAGATGCTCGCCTGGAAGTGACCTCTCTTCATCTCCGCCCAGCTCATCCGCCAACGTGTCGCCATGGGGCTCTCCCAAGCACGCGTGTCGACGGGCTGTGCAGCCGGGAGCAGCGATAAGCGGCACGACAAGCTACCATCGTGGCAAACGGAGGCGCACTTGACGGTCCCTCGTTAATCGTTTCGTGCAACCGAGACGGGCATTTATGACTCTTGTCCCTTGCCGCCGAGTTAGGTATAGATCATCGTGACAATCGTACAAAGCGTGTACCAACCTCTGTTTTTACTATCTTACCCTTGTCTACTTGCCACATGTGGTGACCCCCTCGTGCCTATAAAAGGAGGCCCAAGTGCAACGTAGAAAGGGTTCGGTTCGGTTCCAGCTTAGTTCATTGGACTCATACGAAGCCACACTCATTCAGGCTAGGTTTTGTAGCTCCCATTGCTCCCTAGCAAGAACACAATATAATCCACAAAGCAGCAGTAGGAGTGTTATCTCTCCGGAGAGCTCCGAAGCTGGGTAAATCTGCTCGTGTGCATCGCCGATCCGCTTTGTGCAATCTCCGCCTCTCGAACCACAAGGGACCCAGGTCCCATAGGTGTTCGTGGGCCACGATCAGCTTCCCCGACATCTTTGGCGCCGCCTGTAGGCGCCGAGGCTGTGTGAACCTGATCCAGCGTCACACGAGCAACTTCATCATCATCTTCATCAACATGGCGCCAAGAAGAAGTCTTCGGCAGCAGCAGCCGCCCGCTGCCGAACCCACCACCACCGAGCTGTCGGTGGTGGGGAAACGCCGGCGGAGGAACGGGCGCCGAGAGCCCACAACGCCGCCAGGTCCAAGGACAAGGCAACGCAGCGTCGGCGTCCGAAGTCCGCACCGTGTCCTTCTCGGGAGGCGCGGGACCGACAGCGAATGATGCTCGCGGCACCATACGCCGTTGGATCAAGGCGCTGTTGAGGATCCCGAGGCCCTCGAGACCCACATGCACACCAAAGATGCCGGTGACGAAGCGGAGTATCGGTCGCCATGGATGCTGCTCCTCTAACTTGGTTAGAGTCCGAGCACATCCCGCTCGCCACGCACGCCATTGCCACCCACCACACCAGCGAAGCCTTTGGCAAGAGCTCAGCTATTTCTAGACTACCTCCAACGGCCGACAAGGTCGATTTAATGGAGGGCCACAATTCAGAGTCTCATCGGCTTTGCTAACGGCGATGTCCCGCGGCAACTAAGCGCCTCGCAGCCGCTGCAAGGCGACAAGGCACGAGCCGATGGCGACGAGACTTGCGGGGTGCAGCCACCGACACTCCCTTCCCGGCGGCCAAGATCGCCGACTCGCCGGATCCACCTCGACAGCGACTCCACAGCTTCATCGGATCCGCGAGCTCGTCGCGACCAGCGCCAAGTTCTTCGAGAACGGTAAGAAGAAGACGCCGAACCCGACGAGCGCCAAGAGAAGCGCGGTCGTCAATCCGACCAGCGCGCGGGCCCACTGCCGATATGCATGCGCCGGGGAACCAGCGATTTGTCGACGTGGTAGGTTGCCCTTCGCTCACTCGTGAGCTGCGGCAAGTCCGGTGGCCCGACAAGAAAAACTTCAAGCCAGATGTGCGTAGAAGTATGATGGCAGGACACACCCATCGGAGTTCCTCAAGATCTACACCATCGCGTGCAGGCTGCGGGGACGAGACGACAAGATCCTCGCCAACTACTTTCCCCGTGCTCAAGCCAAACGCCGATCTTGGCTCATGCACTTACCGGACAGCTCTATTTCTTCTTGGGATTTGTGCCACCAGTTTGTCGACGCCTTCACAAAGCGGCCACAAGCCTCATGGCCAAGAGAGTGACCTTCACCTACTCGCCTGTAAGGAAGGAGAGTCCTCGCGAAATTCATCCAGAGATTCAGCCGTACATTACAACATCCCAGATAAGTCCACCCCGCTGCGGTGATCGCAGCATTTCATCGAATGTACGAAACCGCAGGATGAGGGAGGAGATGGCGATGTGCAAAGTGAAAGACGCCACGAGCCTACGCCTGGCCGACAAGTGTGCACGCGCTACCAAGAAGGAAGAAGACTCAGGAGAGAATGTGCGAGCAGAGTCTCTGTAGTGAGGAGACCGCCTGCAAGGAAGAGCCGCAGCGAAACAACATAAAGAAGAAAAACCAAGAAGTTCTAGTTGTCGAGCAGTCCGGCAAGGATGGTGCCGCCAAGAAAGCCAAGGCTGGTGGCTCCGCAAGGAGGTTGCCGCTGACACCGACCGCCAAGATGTGGCGGCCCGACAAGCCCGACACCCAATAAGCAAGATCAGAAGATCCACCGCACTAAGGGACACGATCTCCAGAGCTGCAAGAAAGTCGAGCAGCTTGTTGAGCTACAGAGGCTGAATACGAGCGAAGAGACAAGGAGAAGGCCCAGAAGGTGCAGTGCAGCTAGTAAGAAGAGACCCGGTCGGGAGGACGCCAGTGGCAAGGCCAAGCAGCGGCAAGGAGACAGACTCTCCCCGGGCCGTGACTAGGAAGAAGACGAAGATGAGGATGACGAAGACATGGAAGACGACGGTTGACGAAAGCAAGAGTTTCAAGGCAACAGAGGTCCTTTATGCTGACGGGTGGTGCTTCTCGCATACCACACCGCCAACTCAAGCAATGGATGCGTGAGGTTAATGCAGCGGAACCATCCATAGAGTCGCGCAAACCTCCGAAGTGGTCCAGACGCCCATCATCTTCGACATTGAGGATCACCCGATCGACATCTGCGGTCGGGTGCTTGCCGATGTTGGTCTCACCAACCATCCGCAACCTCAAGGTCACAAAGATGTTGGTTGACAGCGGGCCGCTGAACCTGATCTCCTCTGCAAGGTTCAAAGCTTCAAATCCTCGACAATGAGCTCAAGAGACTGGTACTTTCCAAGGAATCAACCCAGGAAGGAGCAAGCCCAAAGGGAAGATCACGTTGTTGGTAACATTTGGCAGCGAGCTCAACTTCAGAACCGAGAGGGTCACGCTTTGACGCTGCCGATTTCCCATTGCCCTACAATGGCATACTTGGCCGCCCAGCACTCGCCAAGTTCATGGCCGCCTCTCATTATGCTTACAACTTACTCAAGATGCCCAGCCCGATAAGCGCCATTTCTGTCCATGGCGACAAGAAGGATGCGCTTATCTGCGCCGACAAGATTTACCGATGCAGCAGCCGCGACAGATAGCAAACCACTTGCCGCTGAAGCTCGCGGGGAAGAAGACTACCAAGTCCGCAAGAGCTCGATGCCCACTCCGCAAGCGCACCTCTTCGAGTGCTGCGCTACCGCCGAGGACGCACCATCGAGCTCCACCGCAAGTGCAAGAAGATGATGGCAGCTCCGCCAAGACCAAGAAGGTGCCCGCCAAGGAAGACGGCACTCGGTGGTACCTTCACCATCGCCCACGCTTGACCCTAAATAGGAAGGCGAGCTCGTTGCTTTCTCGCGGCGAACGCCGATGTGTTTGCATGGCAACCATCCGACATCCCCGTGTTCCTGTGAAAGTAATTGAGCACCACCTAGCTGTCTGTCCTCACGCCGCCCGTCAAGCAAAAAAGTTAGGAAACAAGCAAAGGAGTGCCAAGAATTCATAGCGAAGAAATCAAGAAGTTGGAAGCAGCAGGCCTTGTCGAGGAGTCCTCCATCCCACGTGGTTGGCCAATCCGTAGTTGTACGTAAGGCAAATGGGAAATGGAGACTTTGTATTGACTTTACAGATGTTAATAAAGCTTGTCCCAAAGACCCATTTCCCTTGCCACGTATCGACCAGATTGTTGACTCCACGGCTGGATGTGACCTGCTTTCATTTCTTGATGCATATTCAGGATATCATCGATCTTCATGGCGTAAGAGGATGAAGAGAAACTGCATTCATTACACCATGTGGCACGTCATCGCTTCATACGGATGCCTTTCGGTTTAAAGAATGCTGGTTCAACCTTTGCAAGAGTAGTCCATGATGCCTTTGAGCCACAAATACACGTAAATGTAGAAGCCTACATGGATGACATAGTGGTCAAGAGCAAGGACAAAGCAACTCTGGTTCAGGATTTGATGAGACATTTGCAAATCTGCACAAGATCAACCTCAAGCTCAACCCCGAGAAGTGCGTGTTTGGAGTCCCTTCCGCAAGCTTCTCGGTTCTTTGTGTCTCAGCGGGAATTGAAGCCAATCCCGACAAGATCAAGGCCATTGAGCAGATTGAAGGACCAAAGCGCCAAGGATGTCGAAGGCTTGCCGGTTGCGTAGCTGCTCTCAGAGGTTCATCTCTAAGTTCTGCTGAGCGCCCTGCCATTTTCAAGATTTTGAAAAAGGCAGGTCCAATGAAATGGACTCGGGCGGAGGCTGCGCTGCAGACTTGAAGAGATACCTGTCCTCCACTCCAATACTTGTCGCACCTAGGCCACAAGAGAAGTTGTTGCTGTATATAGCAGCAACCAATCAAGTGGTTAGTGCTGCGTTAGTAGCGGAGAGGGAGGCGGATGATGAGCCGACAACCGAGGCAGGTGCATCCAGCGACAAGCGGGGGCTTCGCCGTCAAGCTCGTCCCGACAAGGACAGATCAGCGTAGGTTGCGACAAGATACAAAAAGGATGGTGCAGCGCCCGGTCTACTTTGTCGGTTCCCTTCCGCAGGGGCTAGGTCAAGGTACTGCGTGTGCGTTGCTTTTTCGGTCTCCTCATGGCCTCGAGAAAGCTGCGCCATTACTTCCAAGCACACGAGATAACAGTTGTCACTCGCTTTCAATGAAGAGGATTTTGCAAAATCCGTACAACAGCAGAATTGTCGAGTGGGCACTGGAACTGCCAAGCTTTGGTCTCAAGTTTGAAAGCACTTCAACTATCCAAAGCGTAGCATTGGCAGAATTCATAGCAGAGTGGACGCCAACGCAAGATGAAGAAACTCTAGAGATGAGCATCCCCGTCAAAGAGGCAAATAAAGAGTGGCTGATGTACTTTGATGGTGCCTTCTCGCTGCAAAGCGCCGGTGTCAAGCGTCTGCTTATCGCACCCACCGGAGAGCACCTCAAGTACATAGTCCAGATGCACTTTCCCAAGGAACAAGCAACAAACAATACCGCAGAGTATGAAGGTTTGCTTGCGGTCTCGTGATTGCGGTAGACCTTGGGATCAAGAAGCTCATTGTCGGGGACTCGCAACTTGTCGTCCGCCAAGTAAATAAAGATTATCGAGTCCGCTGATGGAAGCCTCGCCGATGAAGTGAGGAAGCTAGAAGAGCACTTTGAAGGCCTGCAAATGGAACATGTTCCAAGAGCTCAGAATGATATAGCTGATGGCCTCTCCAAATGTGCCGCACTTAAGTTACTTGTGGAACCAGGAATTTTTGTGCTCAAGTTGACTCAGCCAACCGTAACACCATCAACAGGACAGAGCAAGAAGAGGAAATTGGTTTCCGGCAACTACTTCCCGGCAGAGCTCCCTGGAGCCGCCGCCAAGAAGGTCCCTAAAATCAATGCAAATATCACTGAGGAGCAGTCTGCTCCGACAAACCTTGCGGTTTGTTCCGTTGAAGCAGACGCTCCCGACAAGCTTTGCTCCGGCAAGCTTGCTGGGGATCATCAAGCTCCGGCAGAACCGCAGGTTCTTGCCGTGGAAGCTAATGTTCCCGCAGTGGTAGATGAGCCTTTAGTCCTTGTTGTCGAGCCACGTGCTCCAAAGATGGGCGCAGCAAATCGCCCATTTCCTTCGATGTGAGAACTTCCCAAGAGCAAGAAAAGCGGAAAAAGTAGCCCGGCAATCAAGTATGTACCAGTTTGTTGACAACATCCTATACGTAAGAAGACTCAACGGTGTGAAATTGAAGTGTATTTGCCGGAAGATGGATGTAAGCTGTTGGCGAGATACATGGAGGCATATGTGGTCACCACGTTGGCGCCAAGAGCACTTGCCGCAAAGCTTTCCGGCAAGGTTTCTTCCGCCGAAGCCTCCGTGATGCAACGCACAAGTAACCAAGTGTGAAGCGTGCCAGTTCCATTCCAAACAGATACACCAACCAGCTCAAGCTCTCCGCATAATCCCTTTATCCTGGCCCTTTTCGTCTGGGGCTCGACATCCTCGGTCCCTTCCCCGAAGTTGTCGGGGCTTTGAGTACTTGTACGCCGTAATCGACAAGTTCACAAAGTGGCCGGAAGTGGAACCAGGAGGAAGGTGACAGACAATCAGCAGCAAGTTCTTCAGGTCAATTGTTTGCCGCTTTGGGATTCCTAACAGGATCATCACCGACAACGGCACACAATTCACGAGCCGCACCTTCATGCAAGACGCCCAAGATCTTGGCGCCAAGATCTGCTTTGCTTCGCTGCTCATCCGAGAAGCAACGGTCAAGCAGAGAGCAAATGCTGAAGTGCTGCGGGACTCAAGACCAGAACTTCCGGCGAGCGCGCAAGTCGCGAAGAAACTGGATCGAGGAGCTGCCGGTGGTTCTTGGTCGATCAGACGACGCCAAATCGAGCCACCGCCGACACCTTCGCCTAGTCTATGGAGCAGAGGCAGTTCTCCCCACGGAACTCGTGATACGGGTCACCTCGAGTGCTCGCTTATGATGAGCTTGAGCAAGAGCAGCTGCGACAAGATGACGCTGCTCCTCGAGGAAGATCGCCTTCGAGGCTGCCAGACGAGCTGCTCGTTACCAGCAAGCTTTGCGCCGCTACCATAGCCGCAGTTAATGCCGAAGCTTCGAGGAAGGCGACCTTGTTCTTCGCGCGCTCAATCCGCCAAGAATTCCAACAAGTTGACTCGAAGTGGGAAGGCCCTTATCGGGTGAAACGAGTCACTAGGCCCGCGCTGTCCGCCTTTGAGACCGAAGATGGCGTTCGGTGAGCAATTCCTGGAATATAGAGCATCTTCGCAAGTTTCACCTATATAGCGCGGTTGCGGAACCTGCTCCAAGCAACCACCCTTTTGTACAAGTCTTGCCGCTGTTGCATGTAATCCTTTGTACAAAGCCGGGCGCAGACCCGTGCATCAAGAAGCCTATGTGTTATGCACAACTTGTCTATACATGCTTTCACAATCTTATATGCATGTGTTTCTAACATTTTGTGCAGCATCCACACCCGTAGTTTATAACGAGCCATTAGGCTCCATAACTTTATTTTCTCTTCTTTCTTCTCAAACAAGAAGAAGGTTCATCCACCCACAAGTTAACCGGAGGGGAAGGAGAAGATAATGGTGTGGGCCGGCAAGCGTCGCTCGAGGAACTGTGGCCTTGCCGGGAAATGGACAACAGAGAAGCTAAGTTGCTAAGTTGAAACAATCAATTTTAAATTTTTAAGTTATCTTCCTTGAACGATAGTACTTTGTATGGAAAACCTGTGCGCGGAGGAACACACTCACGATTAGCTTGCGCCCTTACTTTGTTTCGAGTCCGCTCAACAACTTAAGTGTGCTACAACTAGTTGTGACAAGGTTGCTTGTCGGAAGCGGCATCGCCAGCAGGCTGCTGAAGTTCCGCACTCAGCGCTCGCGGCAAAGGTGTTCGCACCGACAAGTCCCCTAAATGCGTAGGGCATGAAGATACAAGGGAAAAAAATCAAGTAAAGGAAATAACATTGCATTCGATTGCCTAAGATAGTGTATATTACATAATGACTTGTCGCGGATCTAATAGATTTTTCACCTATACATGATCTACAGCGACAAGAGAAAGATAATCTTGGCGGCCTAGTCCACGCGGTCGCCATCGAGCCTCTTGACTCCGCTCACCCTGTCCACAATGGGTGCGATAAGGGTCTTGAGCGCTTAACGCGTCAGCAGATGGAGGCAGGGACTTGAGGACTTTGGTGAAATCGACGCCTGGGTTGCGGAAGGCCACCTTCATCAAGACCTTCGAGAGCCCCGCGCAAACTTGGCGCGACTCCGCCAGCTTGCTTTGGGATCTCCTCCGGAGCTGAGACCCGTCAAGACGCCCTTGAAGAACAGGCTGAGTTTGACGCTGGGTTGGAGGTTCTCATCGGTGGAGTACCCAAGATCCACCATCCCCAGCTCCATCAGCTCATTATGGATGCCGGCGGCGGTGTCCACAAGACCTTCTGTCCAGTGCATTATGCTATCCCTGAGATTATTCTGGGCAGTCACAGCATTCGACAGCAGTTCCTCGTTGGCCTTGATCTTCTCCACTGTGCCCGCTTCCCGCCTCCTTGGCGCCTTCAACGCCTCCGCCAAGGTGGTGAGCTTCAGCCCAGATCCGCCTTGAGTCCTTGGCTGCGCCGATCTCCTTGATCTTTTCAGCGAGGCGACCTGCAACTCACCGAGGGTGTAGGCGTCCTTCTCGGCCAAGGCTTCAACCCGGTGACCTCCTCGGCGCTCTTACGGAGGGTGGACTCCAGCTGAGCCACCTCGCTCCACCTCCTTCTTGGCGGCCTCGCAGCCGCAGCAGCATCCTTCGCCTCCTGAAGTGGCCCGCCAATAGATTGCTCGCGACGGGCGAGATCTTCCTCATAGCTATCGAGGTTGATCTTGCGCTGCGCCAGCTCACCTTCTTGCGCTGGAGAGCTTCTCCCGGCAAGCCTCGCTGCTCCTCGACCTCGGCCTTTTCCAAGATGAAGGCCGTCGCGCCTCAACAAGCTGCTCCCACGCCTGCTATGTCCCGGAGAGTTTTTTGTTGGCGCGTCGGAGCTCTTCAGCGTTTCTCCAAGTCAGCTCCGCCCTCGCGACAAGCGCCTCCTGACTCCAAATTTTGGCTTGTCGGGCGCGAGAGCGACAACAACCTCCTTAGCAGCTGCTCCTCCTCAAACTCGCCGCTGCTGCTACTCGGAGCATCGACCAGCGACATCCCGGCGGAGGCAAGCAGTTCCGCGTCGAAGTTCTCCCCTTCGGCCGGTGCCCTGGAGCTTGATGCCCATGGGAGCTTGATAAAGACACCCTCGCCGGCCTTCAGGTAGGCGCCAGGCTGGAGCTCTTCGGAGTCTGGTGCGGCATCGGTGGCGGGAGGATCGGCGGTCGGTTGCAGCGCTGGCGCCTCGCGGCCTCAGGGGCCGCCAAGGCGATCGCCGGATCCCTCTCCAACCTCTGCGCCAGCAGCCTTGGCGGCCTCCTCGCCGACGGACCCATCGGCGCCGGCCTCCTCCTCCATATTGGCGGCGTCGACATTATCGCCGCAAGCGTCCTCCTCGCCGGCAGCCTCAATCTCCATCGGATCTCCGGCGGTTGGATCTGATGGTCAGAAAAAGAAAGAACAAGTCAAGCAAATGTTCGAGAAAGAAGAACAGAAGAAAACAAGACCCAAGGGAGATTTTCAAGCAAGAAAATTACCTGCAATGGGATCTGTTGCCGCGGTCTCCACAACTGGAGGGTCGTCGGCGCTGCCCCTTGTCGGGGAAGATCCCCTTGTCGGAGAGGCCTCCCTTGCCGGAGAGCGCCTTTGGCGGAGAGTTCTCCTTGGCGGCGAGTTGAAGCAAGCAGAACTCGGAATGACCTCCGGTGCTTCCTCGATGAGGCTGCTCGCTCCTACATGATTCAACAAACCAGATATCGCTTGACGGAGAAGCACCCAAGCACACCTAACCACGAGAAGTAAAACCAAACACTTACGCTGGGGGCTGTCTGGGGCTGTTCTGTTGAAGGTTGCCGGTCCGCAAGGGAGTCTCAGACGTGCCCTGTCGCCATTGGGGAATCATCCGAGACGACAACCACCGGGTCTTGGCCCTCTTCGACGCCCTCTGAGCTAGCGTCCTGAAGAAGGAGAAGGTTCAGAGTGAAGCTAGAGAGATATAAAATAAAGCAATAAATTGAAGGATTACAAGTAGCAGCGACAAGATCATACTCTTCCTCTTCCTCCTCGGAGCTGAGGGCGGAGAGATCGAATTCCGCTCCGGCGCGACGGATTGGAGGAGAAGATTCCCTCGGACGCTTGGTGGATGCAGGGGCCGTGACTCGAAGACCCCGCCCCGCTGTTGCATGGCGGCAGGGCGCCCAGCGCAACGGTGCTTGCTTGCGGTAGAGCTGCCGGGCGGCGTAGGCGGTTGTTGGGCCGCCCGCCGCCCCGCCACTTCTCCGGTCTTGCGAGCTGTCTCCTTGGCGGGCCGCTGGCTCCTCCCGCGGCAAGCTGCTTGACGGCGGAGGGAAGCGCCCGGCAGCTCTTCCGGATTGACGTCGGGCTCGGCTGCTCCTCCTCGCCGCAAGCTCTTCTCGGTCGGCAAGGCTTTCCGCCTCGGCTGTCTCCGCCTCGACGGTAAACCCAAACACGCCGGGCGGGCGGCAGCTTCGCCGCCTCCAACCTTAATAGCGCGCCGCCATCTCTCGATCGGTGGTGTCGCGGGTGAGCTGCCTGCTTTCGCCGGCGCGGATCGGCACCTCCGCCAAGGTGTCGAAGAACTGCTGACGACGCCATCGGGCGCTCTCGCCAAGTTGAACGATTCCATGGGAATCGCACAACGGCATCATCGCTGCGATGCTGTCAGCGACGAGTTGTTGCACAAGGCACGACTCCCTCGCAACATGCACCACTCGGGTGATCCGCATCGCTTGAACAGCTCCCGCAGCATGCCGTCCAAATCCAAGACGGTGAAATTCCAATTCAGACCGAGCGCAGCCTCATGATGTCCGCCGCATTTTGAATTCCCAAGCAAGCTCCTCCTCTCCTGCAAAGGGCGCAATGTGGCGGCGAAGGAAGTCCGCGCCAACAGCTCCTACGGTAAGCCCTGCTTGCGGAGACGCAAAATCCTAGTCACGGCAATCTTCAACTTGTCGCCCTCCGCGCCAAGTTGCTCCAATCATTGCCGCCAAGACTATGGGAGTTTGGCGTGGGCGGTAAAAGGCTGTGGCTCCTCCTCTAAGATCCAACACCAGTCAGCTCTCCACTCCTCCCACTTGCTATGCAGCTCTCCGTCAAGATATGCTTCTTTCTTGCCGATCCTAGAGACCCATGCAATCCCTCCGGCAAGCGGCTCTCCTCTCTCTACGCGGGGCATGAAGTAATGGCGGAAGAGTGCTACATTTGGGTGGACCCCGACAAAGTTCTCGCAGAGGTGTGCGAAAACGGCCAAGGTGAGGACGGCGTTGGGGGTGAAATCAAGGAGACGGAGGCCATATGTATTCATGACATCACAGAAGAATTCAGAAAAGGGCGGGCAGAGCCCGAAGTGGAAGAAAAGCGCGAAAAAGGGGTACCCGATGGAAACTTTCTCGGAGGTGGCAGCGGAGATGACCCTCATGCACGGGTGCGCCCGTGTCTCCGTCGACCAGAAAAGATAGTACAGCTCCCGCAGCTCCTTCCCGCAAGCGAGGGATCAAGAGGGCCTGGCCTTCCATAGCGCCATGAGCCGCTGCGCCTCAGCCGATTCCGCGCTTTTCCCTTGTCGGCCTTGGGGCCATGGGGAGAGGTGGTGGAGGAGGTCGACGGCGTTAGTGGCACGGTGGCAATGGAGGGGGCGTCGCTCTCTTTGGGCTCGAGAAGAAAGGGGAAGCGACGGGGTTTCGATGTGACAGCAAGGGCAAGTGGGCGCCCTGCCTGCTCCCCGCTTATAAAGGGGAGAGGGACGGCGTTCTGATTTTCCCATTAAAGAAAGCCCCACGATCTCCCCCACGACGCCACTGTGACGTTCGTGGGAGGCATGGTGGGTCCAGGCGAGTAATGGCGTAATCCAGACCGCGTGCGTTCGCAGACTGCTTTGGGCCTGGCCCAACAGAGCTCGGCGCCCGTGTGTGGCCCAGTTCGGGGCTCTGTCGGTGTACTAGAGTAGGGTACCCTAGTATCCCGAACTTCGCACAGGACAATTGCAGCACCTCGGCGAGGCTGGCCTGGTGACCATCAAGATCTTCCACGGCTCCCTTGGAGCCATTCAAGAACAAAGTAATCAAGGCCCCGGCAAGAGGAGCTTGCCGGGAAGACTACTCAAGGCACGAAGGAAACAAGATGCTCGCCACGGCAAGTGACCTCTCTTCATCTCCGCTCCACTCATCTGCCAACGATGTCGCCATGGGGCTCTCCCAAGCACGATGTCGACGGGCTGTGCAGCCAGCGGGAGCAGCGATGATGGGCACCGACAAGCTACCATCGTGGCAAACGGAGGCGCACTTGACGGTCCCTCATTACCTTCGCTTCAGCGATCGAGACGGGCATTTATGACCCTTGTCCCTTGCCGTCAGTCGGTATAGATCATCAGACACTTGTATAAAGCGTGTACCAACCTCTGTTTTTACTATCTTACCCTTGTCTACTTGCCACATGTGGTGACCCCTTGTGCCTATAAAAGGAGGCCCAAGTGCAACGAGAAAGGGTTCGGTTCGATTCCAGCTTAGTTCATTGGACTCATCTGGCCACACTCATTCAAAGCTAGGTTTTGTAGCTCCCATTGCTCCCTAGCAAGAACACAATATAATCCACAAAGCAGCAGTAGGAGTGTTATCTCTCCGGAGAGCTCCGAAGCTGGGTAAATCTGCTCGTGTGCATCACTTCGATCCGCTCGTTGTGCAATCTCCGCCCCCCTCTGAACCACAAGGGACAAAGGTCCCATAGGTGTTCGTGGGCCATGATCAGCTTCCCCGACACCCGTACAACTCCGTATTTTGTTGACAACACAATCAATTGACGAGTCAAACGTTCCATGTGGCACAACTAGTGTTGCACCATCGGGGCGCGTAACCGTGGGGCCCACCTGTCAGCCCGTATATGAAAGAAAGAAATGGTAGTTTGAGTCAGTACTGTGTTAATAAAATATATTTTAGGGTGATCATACGGTCACTGGCTCACCATACAGCTCCGTAATTTGTTGATGACACGATCAATTGACCAGTCAAACGGTCCACATTCAGCAGTGCACATTACCATAGGTCCCACCCGTCAGTGCGTATATGAAGGACAGAAATGGTAATCAATTAGTGGTCGGTGGGTACTCGAAGTCGTGAGACCTTTGGTTGGCAGTCGCCGGCGGTGGGGGCGCGTTGATTGGGCGGTGGGCTGGGGATCGCCAGAAAAAAGCTCGGGCGAGGGGCTAGAGGATGGCTGGTCGGCGACCGCGGTGAGGAGTTGTTTCGGGGTGGGCGGGCGGCATGGTGGCACGGGCCGGCCGCGGGCGGCGCGGGCCGGCAGTTCGGCCGGTGGTGGCTGGCTGCTCAAGGGGGTGGAGTTTGATGATAAACTGCAGGCCCTTGATTTTGTATCCAACGGCTGGAAAATCTAATGACCAGAGATGAAAAAGTCAGTCGACTGACGTGTAGCCTCACCCCGCACGTATACATGCACGCACGCAAGACACGCACGCATGTAGGCGTGCAATACTGACACGTACACATAACGAACACACACACGCATGCAGGCGTGCAACACTGACGCGTACACATGCACTCATGAACACAAACACGTATGCACACATGCATGCAACACTGAAACGTACCCTTGCAAGCACGCAACACTCGCACGCCTGCGTGCACACATCACACGATGCAAGACACACGCTCAACCTATATGTGCATGCACCCTTTGTTAAGGACATGGATTGTTACGGGTATTAATCAATCTTATCTATGATAAGCAGAACATTGATGTTTGTAGCGGTCTTTATGAATCACAACGTATCGAACGGGCTATCAACATAGTAGGCTTATCTACATGAAAAGGATGATGTCACACTCAATGAACATTCATCGGTTTATGAAATGCCCGCTTCTGACCGCCCTGGCCCACCGAAGGTTCCTCTGTCGTGTGCTGCCTGCACCTGACATGCAGGTACCAAGGCAAAATTTAATGTCTTCTAACTCAATGTTGGAAGCCACCTTGTTTCCTTGTTTGTCGTGTAAATTAAAATGTGTATTCTTCTCTTTCATGCACATCAAGCCAATGCTCACACTCCCTTATGCATGCAAGGGATAATTAATGTCCTCCTTTGCTAGTAGTACTACGAGGCAAACACCATTAATATTGCATCGATTAGTGTTAGTGGCCTTGTATGTCTGTAAATTGTAATTTTGATAGTGGCCTTGTATATAAAAATGGAGGGAGAAATATGAGAGATAAGGTGAGGAGAAGTGGGGCGTGGTGGTGACTGGTGGTCGGACTGGGCGGAGGCATGGGGATGGACGGCGCATTATGTCTAGGTTTGTATCTCTATAGTCCCTCTCACACACACCCACGTAGGTGGGGGACATGCACAAAGAGAAGAAGAGGTGCATGCACGGTGCACGTACTCCCGTCTCTTTCTCAACCACACTCGCGTGGGTACACGGTGGAGCTCATTTATGTACGAAAGGCAGCCCACGTGGTAATTTGACACGTGTACTAGTTGTCCACTAGATGGAGGGAGGATCATTTACCATGGGTGAAGAAACAAATTGCGACTTGATGCGTTATGTTAAAAAAAGGCAAACCATGTGGGGCCTACCTTAGAGGCAAGGCTCTATACACTGGAGTACTTTTGATGTGTCCTGTCAACTCGCAGAACGAGGAGAAGCTTGCTTAGTATGCCATCTCCCCCGCCCACAGGCGCGGTGGCTCGCAGGATGAGGTGAAGCTTGCTTACAATGCCTTACGCCCACTCCCTCGCACACGCGCACGGTGGCTCGCAGGACGAGGAGAAAATTTTACTACCTCCGTTTACTCCTCGTCCCTACTACCTTGGTTAGAGAGATTATCATATTATTTGGAATATATGTGTCCTTTAGTACTCCCTCCATTTACTTATACAAGGCCACTATAAAAAAATACATTTTTCATCTATACAAGGCCACAAATAGTAATCGAGACAAAAGTTACTACTCCCTCCTTTCCAGTTTATGGCTCAATTTCAAAATCTCTCCAACCAAGGTAGGCGGTGAGTGGTCGAATTAATTTCGTACTCCTAGTTTGCACAAGTAATTAGTACGCTTGTTTTTCTCAAGAAGTTATGTTTACTGAGGCATTAATTAGAACGAATGCATGAATGACCACTAAATTTCCATGAACTTCTACATGCATTGGTGAGTTTTCTCTTGACACTGCTTGCATCGGGTAACGCACCTCGAAATCCAACATGTGATGGTACTACTACTATTAGTAGAACTGAGACTTATAAAACGAAAAAACGAATGATTTTTAGATGAGCCCTATAAACCCTAGTGGGTACATACTCCGTAAAATCAGGTTTTCCCAAAACTAAGTCGCTCAACCTTTATTTGCTTGTTTCCCTTCCTGCCTCCTTGCCTTGAACAGACTATGCCAAACTCCCCTGCCTGCCGCGCGGGACCCGCCTTCACGTTTTTTTAGTCCGAGTTTGTATCGATGGATCGCGCGAAGCAGCAAAAACCCAAGCCGTGTCTTGTACTCCTCCGTCGACGCTCGCTTTCATGAATTATGTACTTCCTGTCGCCGAGATGTGGGACATATAGCAACCGGGTCGACGTGTCAAGCACCAAATAACAGTGCAGAACAGCAGGGGGACGCACCCCACTCGTACCGCCCCAGTTGTAGTAGTAATGAGTGTCGGATTTCGGGTTCCGGCAGACCCTTAAGGTTCGAACTCTGGGGTGCGCGCGGAGATCCAACCCTCCACCATCTCGAACCTCGCCGAATCGCAGGGACCTAAACTACTAGAAAGAACAGCACAAGAGACACGAGATTTATACTAGTTCAGGCCACCGTTGTGGTGTAATACCCTACTCTAGTTGGTGGTGTGGTGGATTGCCTCTTGGGCTGATGAGGAACAGTACAGGGAAGAACAGCCTCGCGAGGGTCTGTTCTCGGTGGGTGTGATGAACTGCTAGGTGGTGTTCCGTCGCTCTAGCTTGAGGATCGGGTCTCTATCTCTCTCTCTAGATTCCGAATGCCAGATCCCCTCCTATTCGATCATCCCTCCGATCCTATCCGATCGTCGGATCCGATCCCCTTACTCTGAGTGTGGCTACTCCTATTTATAGGCGAAGGCCCTGGGCCTCTTCCCAAATATTGAGCGGGAAGGGCGCCAACAATTGGCCATTTTGAAGGGGAACAGCGGGTACACTTATCCTGACTAAAGTTGGTCCTCGCCTGCCAAAGGCTCTGGTGACGACGCCTGCTTGGGCTCCACGATGACTCCCTTCCAGCCGTTGGGGCTGGTCTTGGTCTTGTTGCACCAAAACGGGTGCGTTTGCTTGATGCTCTCGCCTGCGCTTGATCCCTTGGCACCAAAGAGGAAAGGAGGACGCTGCACGGGCTGGCGCCCGACTGGCGCCCTTGGTCATCATGGCTTGCGTCATGGGCACCTCGCGAGGTACCCTGCCTTGAACTCTCCGCCTCCTCATGAGCCAACTTGACGAGGCCGTGCCTGAGGAAGCACCTGGTCGTCCGCCTCGCGAGGGTCCTGAGTTTGTGTTGATGAAGATGGGCTGTCCTGGGCCTCCTTTGAGCCACGCCGCAGGCCGCAGGCAGGCAAGTATGGGGACCCCCGTTCCCAGAACGCCAACAGTAACCCCCGGGCCCATGGCGCGCCCGAACTTGGCCGAGCAGAGAGACGAAAGGGCAAGTGCGAAGCGTCGTGGGCCCTAACAGCCTACGGCCTTGGGCGCCGCGTGGCGGTTGATTGGACGTGGGAGCCTGCTCCCCCACGACGCCTTGGTAACCGCCCGAATTCGACAGGTCCCTGCATGCAGAGTTGGGCATGATGACTGGTGATCGTGCAGGCCGACGGTTGGCCTTCGCCGGCTATAAGTACGGAACGGCGCGCACCCTTCCGGTCTATCCTTCTGCTTCTCCTCTTCCTCGTCTCATCTGGTTTCCATGGCTCCGATCCGCCGGTTCTCCAGGGAAGAGAAGGGAAAGGCTCCTCAAGAGGATCCTGACCCGCTCCCCCCAAAGAAGCGGCTTGCTCTCCGTGTCAGGCAGGAGCGCTAGGAGGAGGCGCCCGTGCCCTGGTGCGTGCGGCCGCCACCAGGGTTTCCTCTTCCCTTGTACGCGCAAATTGGTGGCCCTGAAGGAGGTGACGCCGAGCGCCACGAGCGGCGCCACCGACGACGCCGGCGGGTCACGAAGGTGTGCGTCTTCCCCCCTGGAGTCCACGCCGAGGGCTCCTACCGGGAGTTCGTGCTTTGCGTCGCCGCGCCTCCTAAGTCTTGGATTCGTCTTCCTTCTTTCTTTGCCTCCGTCGTCCGGCAGGGGGAGCCCCTGGGACTCTGGCTGCAGCACGCCGGCTGCGGCACCCTCGCGACCGGGGCAGAGGTTGCGGTAGTTGCCCCGAACGAGGTCTTCATGACTCGAGGCTGGGACGAGGTCGCCCGGGTCTGCATGACGAGGGGCGCTGAGGGAGTCCCGGATTAGGGGGTGTCCGGATAGCCGGACTACCATCGTCGGCCGGACTATCATCGGCCGAACTATCATCATCGACCGGACTCCAAGACTATGAAGATACAAGATTGAAGACTTCGCCCCGTGTCCGGATGGGACTTTCCTTGGCGTGGAAGGCAAGCTTGGCGATACGGATATGTAGATCTCCTACCATTGTAACCGACTCTATGTAACCCTAGCCCTCTCCGATGTCTATATAAACCGGATGGCTCTAGTCCGTGAGACAGAACAACAACCCTTACAATCATACCATAGGCTAGCTTCTAGGGTTTAGCCTCCTTGATCTCGTGGTAGATCCACTCTTGTAAACATCCACAATATCAATATCAATCAAGCAGGACGTGGGTTTTACCTCCATCAAGAGGGCCCAACCTGGGTAAAACATCGTGTCCCTCGTCTCCTGTTACCATCTGCCTAGACGCACAGTTCGGGACCCCTACCGAGATCCGCCGGTTTTGACACCGACATTGGTGCTTTCATGAGAGTTCCTCCGTGCGCCACCGATAGGAAGGATGCCTCCTCCCGCCTTCACGGACGGTATTTTCGCCAAAAGAGCCTTGGCCGCCGACCAAACTATCCGGCTAGGTGGTTTTCTTATGACCGCCGTCCGCCATCGCTCGACAATGACCTCTCAAGTCGTCAAAAGCAATTTTCACGTCAGCTCGAATTCGCCGAAGCGGCTGGATCCAATAGAGCTCTCGTCAAGAACGAGCTCTTGGATCGTGACGCCGCCACAGGAGTCGCTATGACTACAATCAGATTGGGCTTAAACCGATCCGAGAGATTAACTCTCCCGGGTCACCCACCACGTTGCAGTGGTAGAGGAACAATGCGGCGACGCTTCTCCTGTATTGAAAACTAGTCATGTCCGGGCTCCCGAACCCCCCATGCCGGATTCCCGCGGAGGGACGGACTTCGATCAAGCACTGAACTTAAAGTCAGGCATCGGACCAGACTCGTTGGACAACGTCCAGCAATCCAGGCTTCCAAAGTTGGAAACTTCTCGGCCTTCGAGCCTTGAGATGGGCAGGGTTCCGGACTTAGTTCCACCCACCCGCCCAGACATATGCGATCTATCTCTAATTCGGCAAGAGCCCGCTGAGACAAGACATCACTCTCGGGCGATTCCTCCCGGTTATGGACAGGATAAAGGACTGCCGAGAGGAAAACGCAATTTCAATTTTTGCAATAATTGGGCGGAAGAGGAATCTTGAACGCCGCCACCGTCGTGAAATTACACGCTTGCCGACCTGGCGTCCATAGTACGAAAATCAGGCGATGGAGAGTTTCCTGACAACCGAAAATAAGTTTTGGGACAATCCGCCCCGAATACAACCCTAGTCCGCAACAAAAGGGTGCATTACACTCAGGCACCGAGATACAAAAACCAAAAGCAAAAACCCCATAAAGGGCACGGAACCGCATTAGAGGGATGGCTTAGCGGACCTGTAAAATTCACAAGATGTATATGCCGTCCCAACACATAGCCTTCGAGCATGTTGGATATTACGGCAGGTGGCCAAAAGTGGAGAGGAGCTTCTAGCCCCGAAAACCACTCCAACAACATCGGTGCGGTATCAACAGTCTTGAGACTTTCAGATCAAATAATATGCGAAACGAATAATCCGCAGCCTTGCGAAGTCTACCAAGTAGCAACAACAGATCCATGGAGCGACACAGCCATCACCTTCAACGCCAGCGATTTAACCTAAATTCCAAACAGCCCGAGCTCCACCAAGACCGGTACTTAGTCCAATAGTGAACGGCTTTCGACTTAAAAAGTCCTCATGGATGGCGGCAGCGGATTAAACCTCATCTACGAGGAAACCCTTCAAAAATGGAAATAGATCGAACCGTATTGAGCGAAGCAGCACAACCTTTAGAGGAATAATCCCTAGCCGGAGGCGCTGCACAGAAAAAGCACACTCGATGTGGTATTCGGCTCGCCGGACAACTACAGATCCGAACAAATCACGTTCCAAGTGGCCCCGTTCAACAGCGGATATCACGCTATATTAGGACGAGAGGCATTCACAATTTTTCAAGCCGTACCCCATTACGGGTACATGAAGCTCAAAATGCAGGCCCGCGGAATAATCACTCTCGTAAGTGATCCGGACATAGCACTCCGTCGAAAACAAGACAGCCGCATTAGCCTTAGAGGCACTATCCAAGCCCTAGCGGCAGAGGAACTCACCACGCTGCGCTACAAAGGTGAATAGGGACGATGTGATACTCGATAAGAGATCCAAGTCCACCTCCTTTAAACCAGCAGATGAAATAGTAAAATTCCAGGTCCACCAAGCGGACCCGACAAAGACGGCCTCCATCGGGCACAATTGAACCCTCGATGTAGACGCCGATCCTGCGAAAATTCCCGGGAAAATTGGGACATTTTGCACGGCACCCATCGGATATGCCCAGATCCCACGCAGATTGGCGAAACACAGCCTAAACATCCTAAAGGATTCAAGCCACCAAACAGGCTCTTCGACGATTTTCCGAACCCAAAAGACAGGCAATGGGAGAAGAGCTAGCCAAACTATTGGAAGCCGGATTCATCGAGACATCAAGCACCGGATTGGCTAGCAAACCTGGTAATGGTACCAAAGAAGGACAAATCCGGCGCCTATGTGTCGATTTCAACGACCTAAATAAAGCCTGCCCAAAGGATCCCTTCCCCCCCAAGATCGACCAAATCATCGATGCCACCGCAGGGCACGATTCATTGTGCTTCCTGGACGCATACTCCGGCTATCATCAAATCAAGATGGCAGAAGCGGATCAAGCCGCAACGGCATTCATTACTCCATATGGACCATTCTGCTTCAACACGATGCCCTTTGGACTTAAAAACGCCGACACAACATATCAGCGCATGATTCAGACATGTCTGGCTACCCAGATCGGCAAAACAGTAGAGGCATACGTAGACGACGTAGTCGTCAAAACTAAACACGTCGAAACTCTAGTAGATGACTTGAGGCTCACATTCGACAACCTCAGAGCATATGACATCAAGCTGAATCCGGAAAAATCGCTTTGTGTACCACCGGAAAGCTCTTGGGCTTCATCGTATCCGGTAGAGGAATTGAAGCAAACCCAGCCTAGATCCGAGCTCTGTCACAGCTAGATATACCAAAAGACCTCAAGCAAATACAAAAATTGACCGGATGCGTGGCGGCTCTAAGCCGCTTTATCTCCCGTCTAGGAGAAAAGGCATTACCCCTCTATCGCCTCCTTAGGCGCACCGAACACTTCAAGTGGACGGATGCTGCCACCGCCGGACTCGAAGAAATAAAGGCCATATTGGCAACAACTCCGGTCTGGCTCGCCCAACCTCGGGCGAACCAATGCTGTTATACATCGCAGCTACGCATCAAGTTGTAAGCGCGGTACTCGTCGTCGAACGAGAAAAATAAGGGCATAAATTCCCTCTTCAAAACCAGTATACTACGATCCACCGTGTTAACCCCTGCAAGTCCTGCTACCCGCACTATCGAGAAGATAGCATACGCGTGTTCATGGCGTCCCTAAGCTCCGACACTACTTTCAAGAGTGTTCGATAACGGTGGCCTCAAGTACCACTTAACGACATTATAAACAACCGCGACGCGACGGGGCAGGATTGCAAAATGGGCCATTGAGCTCTTACCATTTGATATATCTTACAAACCTCGTGAGCTATAAAGTCACAAGTTTTGGCTGACTTTGTCGCTGAATGGACCGGTCAACTCCCTAAAGAATACGGCGCATACTCCAATTGGATTATGCACTTCGACGGCTCTAAAATGTTATCCGGATTGGGGGCTGGCGTCGTATTGACGTCCCCGACCGGGGACACAGTCCAATACGTACTTCAGATAATGTACACGGACTCCAACAAAGCAGCCGAATATGAGGCCCTTTTACTGTTGGAAATATGCCCTAGAGGCAATAATAAATTAGTTATTATTATATTTCCTTGTTCATGATAATCATTTATTATCCATGCTATAATTGTATTGATAGGAAACTCAGATACATGTGTGGGTACATAGACAACACCAAGTCCCTAGTTAGCCTCTAGATGACTAGCTCGTTAATCAATAGATGGTTACGGTTTCCTGACCATGGACATTGGATGTCATTGATAACGGGATCACATCATTAGGAGAATGATGTGATGGACAAGACCCAATCCTAAGCCTAGCACAAAGATCGTAGTTCGTATGCTAAAGCTTTTCTAATGTCAAGTATCTTTTCCTTAGACCATGAGATTGTGCAACTCCGGATACCGTAGGAATGCTTTGGGTGTACCAAACGTCACAACGTAATCGGGTGGCTATAAAGGTGCACTACAGGTATCTCCGAAAGTGTCTGCATTGGGTTGGCACGAATCGAGATCGATTTGTCACTCCGTAAACGGAGAGGTATCTCTGGGCCCACCCGGTAGGATATCATCATAATGTGCACAATGTGACCAAGGGGTTGATCACGGGATGATGTGTTACGGAACAAGTAAAGAGACTTGCTAGTAACGAGATTAAACAAGGTATCGGGATACCGACGATCGAATCTCGGGCAAGTACAATAACGCTAGACAAAGGGAATTGTATACGGGATCGATTGAGTCCTTGACATCGTGGTTCATCCGATGAGATCATCGTGGAACATGTGGGAGCCAACATGGGTATCCAGATCCCGCTGTTGGTTATTGACCGGAGAACGTCTCGGTCATGTCTACATGTCTCCCGAACCCGTAGGGTCTACACACTTAAGGTTCGATGGCGCTAGGGTTATAAAGGAAGTTTGTATGTGGTTACCGAATGTTGTTCGGAGTCCCGGATGAGATCCCGGACGTCACGAGGAGTTCCGGAATGGTCCGGAGGTAAATATTTATATATGGGAAGTCCTGTTTTGGTCACCGGAAAAGTTTCGGGTTTTTCCGGTAACGTACCGGGACCACCGAGAGGGTCCCGGGGGTCCACCAAGTGGGGTCACTAACCCCAGAAGGCTGCATGGGCCAAGTGTGGGAGGGGACCAGGCGTAGTTGGGCTGGGGCGCCCCCCCCCACCAAGGCCCAAGGCGTGGGAAGAGTGGGGAGGGGCAAACCCTAGGTCCAGATGGGCCTTAAGGCCCACCTAGTGGGCGCCCCCCTCTCTCCCCCCTTGGCCGCCCCCCTCAAATGGGATCTAGGGCTGGCCACACCCCTTGGGGTGGGGAAACCCTAAAGCGGGCGCAGCCCCCTTCCCCCCTATATTGTAACATCCCAAATTTTCAATTTGGAATGTTATACATTAGGTCATCATGCATATCATATTTTCTCGCATTTTTCCGATCCTAGAAATTTCACGCAACTCAAGGACCCTCGGAGAGAGTTGGAAGTTTCATAATTTTCATATTTGGGAATTCTCAAATTTTGAAAATAGGATCATTTGGATTTATTTAAATTGTCTTCATAAAGTTTTTCCTATAAAAATATTTTGAGAGGGAATAATATGACTTTCCCAAACAATTAGGAAAAATGAAGATATTATAAATAAACCAAATTTGGTTTTGGAAGATTTATTTTGCTTAGGCAAAAATGAGCATTTTAAAATTTATGCATGTTTGCTGTTTTTAAAGTTCATTTTGTTAGACTCATTTTAGGAGTCGGGAAAATTTGTTTTATTTAATTTGGAGTTCATTTGGTATTTTTTTTTAAATTCATTTGGTTTAAATTTTATTTAAAAAAATCGCTTCCCCTGGCCGAGGCCCAGCTGCCCAGCCCAGCCCCAGGCCAGCCCCCGCCCCACCTCCTCCTCCTCCTCGCGCCCGCTTGGCCGCTGTGTCCGCCGCCAGCCGCATCGCCACCCGCCGAGTCCCGCCCGACCCGCCTCCCTTGCCCCCCCCAAGTCGCCTTCCCCCCCCCTTTATAACCGCCCCCCCCTCTCTCACCTCACCCCGCCGCCCCCGCCACCCGCCGGCCGCCGAACCCCGCCCGCCCGTGGGCGCTGCCCGCGCCGCCGCTTCCCGCGCCGCGCGCCGACCCGCCGCCCTCGCCCGGACCCGCCGCCTCTCCCAGCCCGCGGACCCGCGAGCCTCGCCGCGAGATCACCGAGGTAGCCAGCGCCCGATCCGGTTTCCCCTTGAACCGATCCGGTTTTATTTAAAAAATGTTTGGTTTTTTAAAAACCTAGATTGGTTTTATTTTTTCGTTTTCTTATTTAACGAACGTTCACCGAACCGTTCGTTTCAATGAACGCGTTCGTTGGATTCGTTCGTTAACGAACGTCCGCTATTTAAACCGTTCGTCGTTTTTCTTTTAATCGGATTTAATCCGTTATTTTTCGATTTGATTTCGATCCGATTTTCAAAACTGTTTTATTTCACGCTCGTTTATCGAATCAGGTGATTCAAGCGCCGAGTTTAAGAACGAAACCGCCGTTCGACTACCCTACTTTCACAGAGTTTTGCCACTGTGAAATTTTGACCTAATTTCAGATTGCTAAACCGAGTCGTTCTCCTCGAGTTTCGACTTTCGAGTTTATTTTGATTCGATTCTTTTGCAACCAGGGTTCTTAAGTTGAACTTTCTGGTTAGATCTTTTATTCGAGATTTCCTGTGCATTAGATGAGTACTTATTGTATGCTTGTTGTTTGTCTGCGTTAGATCACCCGGTCGCCGCTTGTTACTTGAATCTCTAGGACTCATGGATCATCGACAAGGCAAGTAACACTTTGATCATACTCTTCTCATACCCAGTTTTTATGCATTAGATCTATTCCTCAAACACTTGCATGATTAGGATCTAATTAAATTGTGGGTTTGGGAAGTAGATTGAGGTAGTACCTATTACTGTTTTACTTATGAAACCTTGGGAGTTACTTCTCGTTTGCTTGTTCATGCCATGCTATGCTAGTAGGCGTGGATTGGGTGAGTGAATATCCATGACAGATGTGAGATTGTTAATTAATGGTTTATCTAAGGTGGCAACCTAAACACACATCTGGGTGGATTGAGGCACTGGTTTCCATCGAGACTTGCTGTATTTCTTGGACCGCCACCTGTGCTCTAAGGGATCATAAGATTATTCAAACTGGAAACTTCCGTGTGCAGCCACAAGCCAATTATGGGCTCTGGCGTAGTTGACTAAGTCGTGCGAACTCTTACGGGTAGGCTAGCTGATGTAGGGGATGTAGGTTGATACGGTCTACCCACATGTAAGGTGCTAGCGCTTCGAAAGACTATGTCTCGGTCATCCGTTTCTCAAACACCATGTAGTCGAGAGACCAAGCGGAGGCGATCGAGTCTTGTGGGGAAAAGTGCAAACCTCTGCAGAGTGTATAAACTAATCATGATTAGCCGTGTCCCGGTTATGGACAATTTGAGTATCCTGTAATTGAATATCATGTGAATCTCAACATGTTACTTCTAAATAAAAGTTATTGGGTTTTGATGAGTACTTTTAATTGGGATTGAGGATCTTTCAACCATTCTCAATGTTTAACAACCACCATGATAGTTAAATAAAATTATTCCTTTGATGTAGGGAAAATCAGCTTTATGCAAATGTAACCGTAGAGCCTTACCACCAGCCATATATGCATGTAGTATAGGCTTATTCATTCATTGCTCTTATGTGTTACATTGCCATATTCCATGTCTTGACCCGTTTTGGGCTGCAACTTTTCACGTTGCAGACTTTTCGACGACGAGTAAGGTGTTAGGTCGTGGTTCTATACTCGGTGATGCCGTTGGAGTTGATGGACTCGCTTATCTTCCAAGCCTTCGCTGTTATTATTAGATGGCCTTAAGCCATATTATTGTATTCAGTTCCCTTGTGGACAACGATGTAATAAGTGTGTGATTGCTACTCTGCTATAAATCCTTGAAATCTTGTGTGTGTCGGCATTCTCGATCCAGGATGACATCGAGCACGAGAGACTTGATCCATTTGGGTCTGGTCGCTCTGAGAGAATGGTATCGAGCACACACCATTGTAGTAGACACGACCACTAAGTTAAAGCCATAGATCACTCTCTCTTCCCATTTTCTAACTCCTCATCTTTTCTACTCTCTTTAGGATGACGGACGCGAAGATCAAGTACACCCAACGGATGAAGGCACACCTTTTGGATTTCACTTGAAGGAAGTTACTAAGTACCGAACATTGGACTACCAAGTTTCACCGGACTTTCAACGCCACTCTGCTGAAGAGGAGCGCCGGAAGATTCATGCTCACGTTCGGGAAGGACATTCGCCCCAATCACCAAGCCTATAGATAGTGTTTTGATTGCACCAACTTGGAGTGCAGGAAAGAGCATGGCAGCTCACATCACCATGGGACGATTGGAGAAGTTTATCAAGAAGACCTCAAGGACACCATCTACCAGATTTGCGGACGCCGAGATGACAAGCTGGGGCGTCGTCAACACCAAGAAGGATAGGTCCATTGCAGCTTTCATCCAGAGTTAAATCAGCACATTCGGCGCCAGAGAACCAAATGTGCAATGACATGTTGGAGTTGCGTAAGACAAAGGAAGGATCATCGAACTGGAAGAAGAACTAAAGACTACACGCAAGGACTACATGGGCGAGATCGTAGCTCGGCAAGACACAATAACGATCTTAAGTACGAGATCGAAGAACTCAAGAAGAAGTTGGCGCTCGGAATGAAGACCAGTATGTCGAATACCCAATCGACTACATCAACATCGGCGACACAGATTCGGATCCAAGTGAACCCGACTTTGAAGACGAAGTGGAGCGGACATCATGGAGTCTTCCACGGTTCAAATTAGTAGAAGTCCCCACATATTAGTAGTATTCCTCCATGTAAACATTTTAGTACACGACTTTTGCGATAGTTAGATCGTTGTAAGCCCTTGTTTGATTGAATGAAGTGATTTTGTGTGTTTTTGCTCATGTGCATTGGGTAGTGATTTCCTTAGACCTCATTCTATTCTACATTTCTCTTCTCTTCTAAACCCTTCGATGCCTCCAGACGCGACCCGGATTCGTTTTCCCACCAGAGATCACCCAATTGATCCAGCAGCAGAATACCTGATTCAAACATTGGTGCGAACAACAACAACAACAACAACAACAACAACAACCACCGCCACCACCACCACCGCGGATCATCGACTCGTTTCCTTAGATGAACCCGCGGTGTATTCCAATAAGCACCGAGCCGATTGTAGCAGATGACCGCTCCGCAAGATAGGAAGGGGCTGACCATCTGCAGGATGCACCGATGGTGAAAGAGTGAAGTTTGCAGCACATCAGCTTGAAGGACCCGCAGCAGACATGGTGGGAGAATTTCACAGCCACTTACCCGAGACACCGTCACATGGGACCAGATTTGACAAGCTTTTCAGACTTGCCCATGTTTCAGCGGGAGCCATGGCCATGAAGAAGCGTGAGTTTCGCAACTTACGCCAAGGAGGAAGGACTGTTGGCGATCGTGGATGACTTTAGCAAATTAGCACGTTATGCCCCGGATGACGTTACTACGATGCAGCTAAACAGAGAAGTTTCTAGAAGGACTGAATGATGAGTTCAGATGCCGTTGATGGTAGCAAGTTTCAACAACTACCAGGAGTTAGTAGACCGAGCTCTCATGATTGAAGGAAGCAGACAGAATTGAGAACCGCAACGGAAGTATGGACAAGGGAAGTATAACTCGGATCCCAAAGAAGCCTCGTTATACCCTAAATCAGGAATTCAGTTTCAGATACCCATGGAGGAGGTAATTCAGATAACCATAATGGCACCAAGAATGGGAGCGGAATGGAGGAAGCAACGGACAGAACCGCACCAACCCGTCAACACCATCCAAGGTAGACTGAGTCACATTACTTGCTTTAAGTGCCGCAAGACGGGCACTATGCAAATGACTGCCTGAAGGCTAGAATGGAAATGGCAATGGAAGCTCGGAAAGAAGCCCAACCCTTTCAACAGGGGACAAGTGAACCACATTGATGTGGAGGAGGTTGAAGATCAGCCCGATGCACGATGTCGGTAAGTTTTGGTTAAGTCATTTATGCAGTTGTTCTTTTCGATCTTGGTGCATCGCATTCATACATATCAAGGGATTTGTGGATAAGTACAAGTTACCAACCCAAGCCCTTAGGTCACCCATGCTAGTAACCTCACCCGAGCAGAGTACATGGCTAGTAAATGGTGTGATCGACTGCCATTAAGGATTGGACACTATGTTTTCCCCTCAGACCTAATAGTTCTAGAATCCCAAGGATTGGATGTGATATTAGGAATGGATTGGTTATCAAAGTATGGAGGAAACATAGATTGTACCACAAGGTCAATTTTGCTCACCACACCGAAGGAAGAAGGATTAAATGCGTATCACGGCACGAGCCGAGGAGAGCACAAGTTAATTGCTTATCGAGTGGTACAGAAGAAGTACCGGTGGTAAAGGATTATCTGATGTATTTCGGAAGAGTTGCGGGAATGCCGCGGATAGAGACATTGAGTTTTGATCGAGCTGTTGCAGAACAGGCCCGATATCGAAACGACCGTCAGGATGCCCGCAAAGGATTTGGCGGAAATCAAGAAGCGATTAAGGAACTATTGGATAAAGGCTTTATTCGCCCAAGTTCTTCACCTTGGGGATCACCCGTTTTGTTAGTGGAGAAAAAGGATGGATCGTTGAAAATGGTTGTTGATTACCGTGGATTGAATGAAGTAACAATCAAGAACAAGTACCCACTACCGATGATAAATGATCTGTTTGATCGCTTGCAAGGAGCCAAAGTGTTTTCTAAGATCGACTTGCGATCAGGGTACCATCAGTTAAAGATTCGGGAGCAAGATATACCCAAGACAGCATTTACCACAAGATATGGATTGTACGAGTATACCGTTATGTCATTTAGACTAACTAACGCGCCAGCCTATTTCATGAACCTGATGAACAAAGTGTTTATGGAGTTTTTGGATAAGTTCGTCGTGGTGTTCATTGATGACATTTTGATTTTCTCGAAGAATGAAGAGGAACACAAGGAACATTTGCGATTGGTTTTGGAGAAACTGAGGGAACACCAGTTGTATGCCAAGTTCAGCAAATGTGAGTTTTGGCTAAAGGAAGTTGGATTTCTCGGACATATTATATCCGGAGAAGGGATAGCAGTTGACCCCACAAAAGTTGAGACCGTAACCAAGTGGGAAGCACCAACGACAGTTGGAGAGATTCGGAGTTTCCTTGGACTCGCAGGATACTACCGAAGATTCATTGAGAATTTCTCAAGGATTGCAAAGCCTATGACAGAATTGTTGAAGAAGGAAAACAAATTCATATGGACCGAGGACTGTGAGGCAAGTTTTCAGGAGTTGAAGAAAAGATTGGTTACCTCACCAGTTTGATATTGCGGATCAAACTAAGGATTATGAGGTGTATTACGGCGCTTCACGTCGAGGACTTGGAGCAGTGCTTATGCAGGAAGGAAGAGTTGTTTCGTATGCTTCACGACAACTTAAGCCTCATGAGTTGAATTATGCCACTCATGATTTGGAGTTAGCAGCCGTTGTGCATGCCTTGAAGACGTGGAGACACTTTCTCATTGGAAATCATTGTGAAGTATATACGGATCACAAGAGTTTGAAGTACATCTTCACACAAAAGGAATTGAATTTCAGACAGAGGAGATGGTTAGAGCTAATCAAGGATTATGATATGAGATTGCATTATCACCCCGGAAAGGCTAATGTCGTAGCTGACGCATTGAGCCGTAAGAGCCACGTCAATACCCTAATGATGGGAGGAATACCCAATGAGTTAGCCGAGGACCTTGAGAGCTATGTTTGGAAATAGTTCCAGAGGCTATGTAGCAGCATTGGAGATTCAATCGACAACGATGGACAAAATCGAGAAGCCCAAAAGGCGGATAAGGAAGTTGCCTCTATAAAGGAGAAAATGAGCAAAGGAAAAGCTAAAGGATTTCGTGAGGATGAGCACGATACCCTATGGTTTGAAGACCGTGTTTATGTGCCCAATGACCCAAAAATCAGGAAGTTGATTTTACAAGAAGCCCATGATTCACCCTATTCGATTCACCCAGGAAATACCAAGATGTATTTGGATTTGAAGAATATTTTCGGTGGACCGAATGAAGAAGGATATTATGGAGTATGTAGCAGTTTGCGGCGTATGTCGAAAGTAAAGGCGAGAACATCGAAGCGGCAGGATTATTACAACCATTGCCGATACCGAATGGAAGTGGGATAAACTAGGCATGGATTTCATCACAGGTTTGCCAAAGACCCGTTCAGATATGACTCGATTTGGGTCATAGTCGACCGTTTGACCAAGGTAGCTCATTTCATTCCAAATAAGACTACCTATAGCGAGTGCTAAGTTGGCAAAGATATACATGACCAGAATTGTGTGCTTACGGAGTTCCGAGGAGCATCGTATCGAATGGAGAGGAACCCAGTTTACTTGAAATTTTGGAACCAGTTACACGAAACATTGGGAACCCGATTGGAATTCATAGAGCTTTCCACCCACGACCGATGGACAGACCGAGAGAGTCAATCAGATTTTGGAGGACATCTTTGAGAGCTTGTGCACTAGATTATGGATCTAGTTGGGATGATAATTTGCCGTATGCAGAATTTTCCTACAATAACAGCTACCAAACCAGCTTGAAGATGGCACCTTCGAGGCTTTGTATGGAAGAAGGTGCAGGACACCATTGTCATGGGACTAAACCGAGATCGTCGGTTGTTTGGACCAGATTTGATTAAGGAGTCTAAACAGAAAGTTAAGTTGATTGAGATGTGGCTCAAGGTAGCCCAGTCGAGATGTAAGAGCTATGCCAATTCAAAGCGCGCAGCGATTGAGTATGAAGTTGGAGACAGAGTATATCTCGAGTATCCCCGCTTGAGGAGTTAAGCGTTTTGGAGTTAAAGGAAAGTTAGCACCCCGTTTTGTTGGACCATATAAGATTTTGCAACGCATGGGAGAAGTTGCTTATAAGTTGGAATTGCGGAGGACTGTCGGGAGTTCATGATGTATTCCATGTTTCTCGATTGAAGAAATGTCACCCGAGATAGCGAGAGGTACCGTTAAGAGACACAAAGTGCCACTGGAAGCAATTCAGTTGAAGGATGACTTGACATATGAGGAAAAGCCGTTAAGATTCTCGATTATGCCAGCAGAGTTACCCGCAGCAAGGTTATCAAGTTTTGCAAAGTTCGATTGGAGCCACCACACTGAGGATGAAGCCACATGGGAAAGAGAGGAAGTTTTGCTTAAGGACCACCCTCACCTATTTTCTAGCCAACCCGAATCTCGAGGGCGAGATTCATCTTAAGGGGGTAGGTTTGTAACATCCCAAATTTTCAATTTGGAATGTTATACATTAGGTCATCATGCATATCATATTTTCTCGCATTTTTCCGATCCTAGAAATTTCACGCAACTCAAGGACCCTCGGAGAGTTGGAAGTTTCATAATTTTCATATTTGGGAATTCTCAAATTTTGAAAATAGGATCATTTGGATTTATTTAAATTATCTTCATAAAGTTTTCCTATAAAAATATTTTGAGAGGGAATAATATGACTTTCCCAAACAATTAGGAAAAATGAAGATATTATAAATAAACCAAATTTGGTTTTGGAAGATTTATTTTGCTTAGGCAAAAATGAGCATTTTAAAAATTTATGCATGTTTGCTGTTTTTAAAGTTCATTTTGTTCGACTCATTTTTAGGAGTCGGGGAAAATTTGTTTTATTTAATTTGGAGTTCATTTGGTATTTTTTTAAATTCATTTGGTTTAAATTTTATTTTAAAAAAATTCGCCCCTGGGCCGAGGCCCAGCCGGCCCAGCCAGCCAGGCCCCAGGCCCAGCGCCCAGCCCACCTCCTCCTCCTCCTCGCCACCTGCCCGGCCTGCGGTGTCCCGCCGACGCCATCGCCACGCCTCGAGTCCCGCCTGACCAGCCTCCCTTGCCCCCTCCCAAGTCGCCGCCTTCCCCCCCTTTATAACCGCCGCCCCCTCTCTCACCTCACCCCTTGAGCCGCCCGCCACCAGCCCCGACCTTGAACCCGCCGCCAGTGGGCCTGGGCCGCCCGCCGCCGTTTCCCGCCCGCCCGCGGACCCGCCGCCCTCGCCCGGACCCCGCCCCCTCTCCCGAGCCCCGCCAGACCCGCGGAGCCTCGCGGCGAGATCACCGAGGTAGCCAGCGCCCGATCCGGTTTTCCCCTTGAACCGATCCGGTTTTATTTAAAAAAATGTGTTGGTTTTTTTTAAAAACCTAGATTGGTTTTATTTTTTCGGTTTTCTTATTTAACGAACGTTCACGAACCGTTCGTTTCAATAAACGCGTTCGTTGGATTCGTTTCGTTAACGAACGTCCGCTATTTAAACCGTTCGTCGTTTTCTTTTAATCGGATTTAATCCGTTATTTTCGATTTGATTTGAGATCCGATTTTCAAAACTGTTTTATTTCACGCTCGTTTATCGGAATCAGGTGATTCAAGCGCCTGGAGTTTCGTAACGAAACCGCCGTTCCGACTACCCTACTTTCACAGAGTTTTGCCACTGTGAAATTTGACCTAATTTCAGATTGCTAAACCGAGTCGTTCTCCCTCGAGTTTCGACTTTCGGAGTTTATTTTGATTCGATTCTTTTGCAACCAGGGTTCTTAAGTTGAACTTTCTGGTTAGATCTTTTATTCGAGATTTCCCTATGCATTAGATGAGTACTTATTGTATGCTTGTTGTTTGTCTGTGTTAGATCACCCGGAGTGCGCCGCTTGTTACTTCGAATCTCTAGGACTCGCGGATCATCAGCAAGGCAAGTAACACTTTGATCATACTCTTCTCATACCCAGTTTTTATGCATTAGATCTATTCCTCAAACACTTGCATGATTAGGATCTAATTAAATTGTGGGTTTGGGAAGTAGATTGAGGTAGCACCTATTACCTGTTTTACTTATGAAACCTTGGGAGTTACTTCTACGTTTGCTTGTTCATGCCATGCTATGCTAGTAGACGTGGATTGGGTGAGTGAATATCCATGACAGATGTGAGATTGTTAATTAATGGTTCATCTAAGGTGGCAACCTAAACACACATCTGGGTGAATTGAGGCACTGGTTTCCATCAGACTTGCTGTATTTCTTGGACCGCCACCTGGCTCTAAGGGATCATAAGATTATTCAAACTGAAACTTTCGTGTGCAGCCACAAGCCAATTATGGGCTCTGGCGTAGTTGACTAAGTCGTCATGAACTCTTACGGGTAGGCTAGCTGATGTAGGGGATGTAGGTTGGTACGGTCTACCCACATGTAAGGTGCTAGCGCTTCGAAAGACTATGTCTCGGTCATCCGTTTCTCAAACACCATGTAGTCACGAGAACCAAGCGGAGGCGATCGAGTCTTGTGGGGAAAAGTCATAAACCTCTGCAGAGTGTATAAACTAATCATGATTAGCCGTGTCCCGGTTATGGACAATTTGAGTATCCTGTAATTGAATATCATGTGAATCTCAACATGTTACTTCTAAATAAAAGTTATTGGGTTTTGATGAGTACTTTTAATTGGGATTGAGGATCTTGTCAACCATTCTCAATGTTTAACAACCACCATGATAGTTAAATAAAATTATTCCTTTGATGTAGGGAAAAATCAGCTTTATGCAAATGTAACGTAGAGCCTTACCACCAGCCATATATGCATGTAGTGTAGGCTTATTCATTCATTGCTCTTATGTGTTACATTGCCAAGATATTCCATGTCTTGACCCGTTTTGGCTGCAACTTTTCACGTTGCAGACTTTTCGCATTTACGAGTAAGGTGTTAGGTCGTGGTTCTATACTCGATGATGCCGTTGGAGTTGATGGACTCGCTTATCTTCCAAGCCTTCCGCTGTTATTATTAGATGGCCTTAAGCCATATTATTGTATTCAGTTCCCTTGTGGACAACGATGTAATAAGTGTATGATTGCTACTCGCTATAAATCCTTGAAGCTTGTGTGGTGTCGATTCTTGATCCGTGGATGACATCGAGCACGAGACTTGATCCATTTGGGTCTGGTCGCTCTGAGAGAAGCCTGTGGCGAAATTTTTTTTTTAATAAAATTTAAACCAAATGAATTTAAAAAAATACCAAATGAACTCCAAATTAAATAAAACAAATTTTCCCCGACTCCTAAAAATGAGTCGAACAAAATGAACTTTAAAAACAGCAAACATGCATAAATTTTTAAAATGCTCATTTTTGCCTAAGCAAAATAAATCTTCCAAAACCAAATTTGGTTTATTTATAATATCTTCATTTTTCCTAATTGTTTGGGAAAGTCATATTATTCCCTCTCAAAATATTTTTATAGGAAAAACTTTATGAAGATAATTTAAATAAATCCAAATGATCCTATTTTCAAAATTTGAGAATTCCCAAATATGAAAATTATGAAACTTCCAACTCTCTCCGAGGGTCCTTGAGTTGCGTGAAATTTCTAGGATCGGAAAAATGCGAGAAAATATGATATGCATGATGACCTAATGTATAACATTCCAAATTGAAAATTTGGGATGTTACATATATATACTTGAGGTTTTGGGGCTGCCATACACATGAGTTTCTTCCCCTCTTGGTGCAGCCCTGCCTCTCCTCCTCCTCCTCTCCCTTGGTGCTTGGCGAAGCCCTGCGGGATTGCCACGCTCCTCCATCAGCACCATGCCGTTGTGCTGCTGCTGGACGGAGTCTTCCTCAACCTCTCCTCTCTCCTTGCTGGATCAAGGCGTGGGAGGCGTCACCGGGCTGTACGTGTGTTGAGCGCGAGGTGCCGTCCGTTCGGCACTAGGATCTCCGGTGATTTGGATCACGACGAGTCGACTCCTTCAACCCCGTTCTCTTGAACGCTTCGCTTAGCGATCTACAAGGGTATGTAGATGCACTCTCCTTCCCTCGTTGCTAGTTTCTCCATAGATAGATCTTGGTGACACGTAGGAAAATTTTGAATTTCTGCTCGTTCCCCAATAGTGGCATCAGAGCTAGGTCTATTGCGTAGATTCTTTGCACGAGTAGAACACAAAGTAGTTGTGGGCGTTGATGATGTTCAATATGCTTACCGTTACTAGTCCAATCTTGTTTCGACGGAATTGTGGGATGAAGCGGCCGGACCGACCTTACGTACTCTTCGTGAGACAGTTCCATCGACCGACATGCACTTGGTGCATAAGGTGGCTAGCGGGTGCCGCCTCTCCACTTTAGTCGGATCGGATGCGATGAAAAGGGTCCTTATGAAGGGTAAATAGCAATTGACATATCACGTTGTGGTTTTGCGTAGGTAAGAAACGTTCTTGCTAGAAACCCATAGCAGCCACGTAAAACATGCAAACAACAATTAGAGGACGTCTAACTTGTTTTTGCGGGTATGCTATGTGATGTGATATGGCCAAGAAGAATGTGATGAATGATATGTGATGTATGAGATTGATCATGTTCTTGTAATAGGATTCACGACTTGCATGTCGATGAGTATGACAACCGGCGGAGCCATAGGAGTTGTCTTTATTTATTGTATGACCTGCGTGTCATTAAACAACGCCATGTAATTACTTTACTTTATTGCTAACGGTAGCCATAGTAGAAGAAGTAATATAGTTGGCGAGACAACTTCATGGAGACACGATGATGGAGATCATGATGATGGAGATCATGGTGTCATGCGGTGACGATGATGATCATGGAGCCCGAAGATGGAGATCAATGGAGCTATATGATATTGGCCATATCATGTCACTACTATATAATTGCATGTGATGTTTATTATGTTTATGCATCTTGTTTACTTAGAACGATGCTAGTAAATAAGATGATCCTTACAACAATTTCAAGAAGTGTTCTCCCTAAGCATGCACCATTGCTAAAGTTAAGTAAGCTTCTAAGCACCACGTGATGATCGGGTGTGATGGATTCTTACGTTCACATACAGCGGGTGTAAGACAGATTTACACACGAAACACTTAGGGTTAACTTGCGAGCCTAGCATGTACGGACATGGCCTCGGAACACGAGACCGAAAGGTCGAGCATGAGTCGATAGTAGATACGATCAACATGAAGATGTTCACCGATGATGACTAGTCCGTCTCACGTGATGATCGGACACGGCCTAGTTGACTCGGATCATGTAATCACTTAGATGACCAGAGGGATGTCTATCTGAGTGGGAGTTCATAAGATGAACTTAATTATCCTGAACATAGTCAAAAGATCTTTGCAAATTATGTCGTAAGCTCGCGCTTTAGTTCCACTGTTTAGATATGTTCCTAGAGAAAATATAGTTGAAAGTTCACAGAAGCGATTATGCGGACAGAAGAAAGCTTATGTCCTTAATGCACCACTCAGTGTGCTGAACCCCAAACGTCGTTTGTGGATGTTGCGAACATCGGACGTACACGTTTTGATAACTACGTGATAGTTCAGTTAAACGGTTTAGAGTAGAGGCACCAAAGACGTTTTCTGAAACGTCGCAGAACATATGAGATGTTTCGAGGACTGAAATTGGGATTTTAGGCTCGTGCCCACGTCAAGAGGTATGAGACCTCCGACGAGTTTTCTAGCCTACAAACTAAGGGAGAAGATCTCAATCGTTGAGCTTGTACTCAGATTGTCTAGGTACAACAATCACTTGAATCGAGTGGGAGTTAATCTTCCAGATGAGATAGTGATGTTTCTCCAAAGACATTGCCACCAAGCAACTAGAGCTTCGTGATGAACTATAACATATCAGGGATAGATATGATGATCCTTGAAGTGTTCGCGATGTTTGACACCGTGAAAGTAGAAGTCAAGTAGGAGCATCAATTGTTGATGGTTGGTAAAACCACTAGTTTCAAGAAGGGCAATGGAAACAAGGGATACTTCATGAAACGGCAAAACAGTTGCTGCTCTAGTGAAGAAACCCAAGGTTGAACCCAAACTCGAGACTAAGTGCTTCTATAATGAGAGGAACGGACACAGAAGCGGAACCACCCTAGATACTTGGTAGATGAGAAGGCTGGCAAGGTCGATAGAAGTATATTGGATATACATTATGTTAATGTGTACTTTACTAGTACTCCTAGTAGCACCAGGGTATTAAGATACCGGTTCGGTTGCTAAGTGTTTCCAAGTTTGATGTGATCAAACATCGCACGCTCCCTCTACCATCAAGATTAGTATTAAACCTGAATAATTGTCATTTGGTGTTTGCGTTGAGCATAGACATGATTGGATTATGTCTATCGCAATACGGTTATTCATTTAAGGAGAATAATGGTTACTCTATTTATTTGAATAATACCTTCAATGGTCTTGCACCTAAAGGAATGGTTTATTGAATCTCGATCGTAGTGATACACATTTTCATGCCAAAAGATATAAGATAGTAATGATAGTACCACTTACTTGTGGCACTGCCATGTAAGTCATATTGGTATAAAACGCATGAAGAAGCTCCATGTTGATGGATCTTTAGACTCACTCATTCTTGAAAAGTTTGAGACATGCGAACCATGTCTATTGGTGTATACGCATGAAGAAACTCCATGCAGATGGATCGTTTGGACTCACTTGATTTTGAATCACTTGAGATATGCAAGTCATACCGCATGGGCAAGATGACTAAAAAAGCCTCGGTTTGATAAAGATGGAACAAGATAGCAACTTGTTGGAAGTAACACATTTTGATGTGTGCAGTCCAATGAGTCTTTGAGGCATCTGATGAATATCGTTATGTTCTTACTTCACGGATGATTTAAGTAGATCTTGAGTGTATTTACTTGATGAAACACAAGTCTGAATTATTGAATGGTTCAAGTAATTTCAGAGTGAAGTTAAAGATCATCGTGACAAGAGGATAAAATGTCTATGATATGATCATAGAGATGAGTATCCGAGTTACGAGCTTTGGCACACTATTAAGACATTGTGGAAATTGTTTCACAATTAATACCGCCTGGAGCACCATAGTGTGATGGTGTGTCCGAACATCATAGTTGCACCCTATTAGATATGGTGCATACCATGATGTCTCTTATCGAATTACCACTATCGTTCATGGGTTAGGCATTAGAGACAACCACACACACTTTAATAATGGCACCACGTAATTCCGTTGAGATGACACCGTTTGAACTATGGTTTGGACAAACCTAAGTTGTCATTTCTTAAAGGTTTGGGGCTGCGACGCTTATGTGAAAAAGTTTCAGGTTGATAAGCTCGAACCCAAAGCGGATAAAATGCATCTTCATAGGACACCCAAAACAGTTGGGTATACCTCCTAATTCAGATCCGAAAGCAATAGGGATTGTTTCTTGAATCGGGTCCTTTCTCGAGGAAAAGTTTGTCTCGAAAAGTTGAGTGGGAGGATGGTGGAGACTTGATATGGTTATTGAACCGTCACTACAACTAGTGTGTAGCGAGGGCACGAGGAAGTTGTTCTGTGGCACCTACACCAATTGAAGTAGAAGCTTATGATAGTGATCATGAAACTTCGGATCAAGTCACTACCGTACCTTGTAGGGTGACAAGGATGCGTACTACTTCAGAGTGGTACAGTAATCCTGTCTTGAAGGTCATGTTGCTAGACAACAATGATCCTACGAGCTATGGGGAAGCGATGGTGGGCTCATATTCCGACAAATGGTTAGAAGCCATGAAATCCGAGATAGGATCCATATATCAGAACAAAGCATGGACTTGGTGGACTTGCCCGATGATCGGAAAGCCATTGAGATAAATGGATCTTTGAGAAGAAGACGGACGTGGACGGTAATGTCACCGTCTATGAAGCTCGACTTGTGGCGAAGAGTTTTTTCACAAGTTCAAGGAGTTGACTACGATGAGATTTTCTCATCCGTAGCGATGCTTAAGTCCGTCGGAATCATGTTAGCATTAGCTGCATTTATGAAATCTGGCAAATGGATGTCAAAACGAGTTTCCTTACCAGTCTTCGTAAGGAAAGGTTGTATGTGATACAATCAGAAAGATTTGTCGATCCTAAGGATGCTAAAAGGTATGCTGGCTCCAGTGATCCTTCCATGGACTGGAGTAAGCATCTCGGAGTTGGAATGTGCGCTTTGATGAGATGATCAAAGTTTTTGGGTTTATACAAAGTTTATGAGAAACTTGTATTTCCAAAGAAGTGAGTGGGAGCACTATAGAATTTCTGATGAGTATATGTTGTTGACATATCGTTGATCAGAAATGATGTAGAATTTTCTGGAAAGCATACAGGGTTATTTGAAAGATGTTTTCAATAGAAAACCTGGATTAAGCTACTTGAACATTGAGCATCGAGATCTATAAGGATAGATCAAAATGCTTAATAATACTTTCAAATGAGCATATACCTTGACATGATCTTGAAGGTGTTCAAGATGGATCGACCAAAGAAGGAGTTCTTGCACGAGTTGTAAGGTATGAAGTTAAGACTTAAAGCTCGACCACGGCGAGAGAAGAGAAAGGACGAAGGTCGTCCCTATGCCTTAGACGTAGGCTCTATAGTATGCTATGCTGTGTACCGCACCGGAAGTGTGCCTTGCTACATATCTGGCAACAGGGTACAAAGGTGATCAAGGAGTGGATCACCAGATAGCGGTCAAAATTATCCTTAGAGAAATAAGGATATGTTTTCTCGATTATGGAGGTGATAAAGAGTTCGACGTAAAGGGTTACGTCGATGCAAGCTTTAACACCTATTCGAATGACTTTGAGTAGCAAACCGGATACGTATAGTGGAGCAACCATTTGGAATAGCTCCAAGTGGAGCGTGGAAGCAGCATTTACAATATGACCTAGAGATTTGCGAAGTACATACGAATCTGAATGTTGCAGAACCGTTGACTAAAACCTCTCTCACAAGCAAAACATGATCAAACCCCAGAACTCATTGAGTCTTAATCACATGGTGATGTGAACTAGTTTAGTGACACTAGTAAATTCTTTGGATGTTGGTCACATGGTGATGTGACCTGTGAGTGTTAATCACATGGCGATCTGAACTAGATTATTGACTCTAGTGCAAGTGGGAGACTGTTGGAAATATGCCCTAGAGGCAATAATAAATTAGTTATTATTATATTTCCTTGTTCATGATAATCGTTTATTATCCATGCTATAATTGTATTGATAGGAAACTCAGATACATGTGTGGGTACATAGACAACACCAAGTCCCTAGTTAGCCTCTAGATGACTAGCTCGTTAATAAATAGATGGTTACGGTTTCCTGACCATGGACATTGGATGTCATTGATAACGTGATCACATCATTAGGAGAATGATGTGATGGACAAGACCCAATCCTAAGCCTAGCACAAAGATCGTAGTTCGTATGCTAAAGCTTTTCTAATGTCAAGTATCTTTTCCTTAGACCATGAGATTGCGCAACTCCCGGATACCGTAGGAATGCTTTGGGTGTATCAAACGTCACAACGCAATCGGGTGGCTATAAAGGTGCACTACAGGTATCTCCGAAAGTGTCTGCTGGGTTGGTACGAATCGAGATGGGATTTGTCACTCCGTGTAACGGAGAGGTATCACCGGGCCCACTCGGTAGGATATCATCATAATGTGCACAATGTGACCAAGGGGTTGATCACGGTATGATGTGTTACGGAACGAGTAAAGAGACTTGCCAAGATGCGAGATTGAACAAGGTATCGGGATACCGACGATCGAATCTCGGGCAAGTACAATACCGCTAGACAAAGGGAATTGTATATGGGATCGATTGAGTCCTTGACATCGTGGTTCATCCGATGAGATCATCGTGGAACATGTGGGAACCAACATGGGTATCCAGATCCCGCTGTTGGTTATTGACCGGAGAACGTCTCGGTCATGTCTACATGTCTCCCGAACCCATAGGGTCTACACACTTAAGGTTCGATGGCGCTAGGGTTATAAAGGAAGTTTGTATGTGGTTACGAATGTTGTTCGAGTCCGGATGAGATCCCGGACGTCACAGGAGTTCGGAATGGTTCGGAGGTAAAGATTTATATATGGGAAGTCCTATTTTGGTCACCGGAAAAGTTTCGGGTTTTTCCGGTAACGTACGGGGACCACCGAGAGGGTCCCGGGGGTCCACCAAGTGGGGTCACTAACCCCAGAAGGCTGCGTGGGCCAAGTGTGGGAGGGGACCAGCCCTAGGTGGGCTGGGGCGCCCCCCCACCAAGGCCCAAGGCGTGGGAAGAGTGGGGAGGGGCAAACCCTAGGTCCAGATGGGCCTTAAGGCCCACCTAGTGGGCGCCCCCCTCTCTCCCCCCTTGGCCGCCCCCCTCAGATGGGATCTAGGGCTGGCCGCACCCCTTGGGGTGGGTAAACCCTAAAGGGGGCGCAGCCCCCTTCCCCCTATATATACTTGAGGTTTTGGGGCTGCCATACACATGAGTTTCTTCCCCTCTTGGTGCAGCCCTGCCTCTCCTCCTCCTCCTCTCCCTTGGTGCTTGGCGAAGCCCTGCGGGATTGCCACGCTGCTCCATCAGCACCACGCCGTTGTGCTGCTGCTGGACGGAGTCTTCCTCAACCTCTCCCTCTCTCCTTGCTGGATCAAGGCGTGGGAGACGTCACCGGGCTGTACGTGTGTTGAAGGCGGAGGTGCCGTCCGTTCGGCACTAGGATCTCCGATGATTTGGATCACGACGAGTACGACTCCTTCAACCCCGTTCTCTTGAACGCTTCCGCTTAGCGATCTACAAGGGTATGTAGATGCACTCTCCTTCCCCTCATTGCTAGTTTCTCCATAGATAGATCTTGGTGACACGTAGGAAAATTTTGAATTTCTGCTACGTTCCCCAATATTTACATGGTCTCCGGATGGCAATCTCCATGGGCATTTAACGCCAAGAGGTGCGAGGATTCAAACCTCGCAATATCCCAAATAAACGGAGACTTTGGCGCCAAAGATCCGAAAATGGCAGCATATCGCAACGCTGTCCTAAAATGTCAGCCGGTTCAAGGACTTGAATTCCATCACGTGGCAGGGATAATAACCAAGCAGCCGACGTCTTGTACGCATTGGCGCAAAACACGACGCTGTCCCTCCTAACATCTTCTCGGAACGGCTCTTCAAGCCATCCGTACTATGGGAAGAGGAGTCCGGAACTAACAAACCGGAACAAGCCGCACCAACCGGCGATTCAGCCGATGATATAACACCTTCCGCCCACGACATAATGGTAGTAATTGCCCCGTGGACAGAACCATTCCTCGCCTACTTGCTTAGGCAGGAGCTTCCCGAAGACCAAAATGAGGCCCGCTGCATTGTCCGTCGATCTAAAGCCTACAAGGTCTATGAGGGAGAACTTTATAAGAAAAGCACAACCGAGTCCTTCAAAGGTGTATCTTGAAGAGGAAGGGCGAAACCTCTGGCTGAAATTCATGCTGGACTAGGCGGACACCACGCCGCAGCTCGAACCATTGTAGGAAAGGCATTCCGTGCAGGATTTTATCGCCGACGCCCAAGCAGATGCTCGGGACTTAGTCCAAAGATGCGTCGATTGTCGCTCTTTGCTAATCGAGCCATATGCCACCCACCGCCATCAAAACTATACCCATTACCTGGCCGTTGGATGCAGGGGCTTGACATGGTTGGACCACTTAAAGGGGGAACCCACAAGCCAAGGTACCTATTGGTCATGGTGGATAAATTTACCAAATGGATAGAGGCCAAGCCGCTTAAAACGGCGAGTCCGGACCAGTGATAGACTTTATATCCGGGTAGTACACCGTTATGGTGTCCCCACAAAGATCATCACCGATAACGGCACGAACTTCACCATCGATGAGGTTAAATCATGGTGCAAAAATATGGGCATCAAGCTCGATTACGCTTCAGTCTATCATCCTCAAACCAACGGTCAAGTGGAGCGAGCAAATGGTCTAATAATGGCGGCATCAAACCCGGACTAGTGCGGTGCCTTACGAAATCGACACGCCTTTGGGTAGAGGAGCTCGACTCCGTACTGGGGCTGCGGACAACGCCTAACCGTACTACGGATTCACACCTTTTTATGGTATACGGCGAAGCAGTTTTGCCTGCGACATCATTCATGACTCACCTCGAAAAGCGCATGTACGAAGAAAGAGAAGCCGAGTTGGATCGGCAGGACAGCTTAGACGCATTGGAGGAAGAGCGCGATGTCGCCAATGCTCGTTCCGCATTCTATCAGCAGCAGGCTCGAAGATATCAAAGTAGAGAAGTACGGGCCAAGACTTACAACGTTGGCGAACTGGTTCTACGCCTACGGACAAGAAAAGGACAAGCTCAAGCCCAAATGGAAGGCCCCTTCATCATCGATCAAATCCTGACCGGCGGAGCGTACCGTCTATGAAATGCATCGGATAACCGACTCGAGCGAACCCATGGAGCGCAGCCCGCCTCCGACGATTCTATGCCAAGCGCGACTAAGAGTTCGTCCCTTTCCCCGCCCAATTTTTTTACTTCAGCTGCCTTTTGTTTATCTTTTTCTTCTCAACCCTATTCATCCAAGCCTTAAAGGGCCTACTTGCATAACGTCAGCGCAATTGATGTGCTATCCACACTCATTATACAGGGGCTTCTTTACGGAAGCTTAATTATTCGGCTTCATGCCCAGCACATGTGTCAAGCCTCCACATGTACCTTTTATTCACCATTATATGCATCGATATCACTTAAGTTTTGGCCAAGCTGGGTTGCCTGGCTCCTATGCTTACCCCTACGTTCCCGATTGTTCGGCTAGGAGGTAAAGGGAGCACCTCTGCGATTGTTACTGCCGGGTCAGCCGGATGTGTACCTCAGACTGGGTGAAGCCGAAAGCTAGCATTCTTAAGGGAATATTCGGTCGGTGACTTAAAAGATGATCTTTTATCCACTTATTTATCTGCCCCTAGATGTTTTTCTGCTTTTTTCGCAGTCCGGACATGCACTTTAGGGCATGCCACCCCCAGAGGAAAGGAACTCTTAATGGAACTATTCTCCCTGGAAGATGTTTCTTACTACCCATGTAATATAACATAACTAGTTGGGCACTTGTGCGATAAAGCACCGATGACCCCTCGCGCTGGTCTCCATGCATACCCCGTTGTTTCATAACCGAGAAGGTATTCGGACACACTCCGGACTCTAGGGTCCCGAGGTCGGCGAAAAGGTCGGCAAAGACAAGCGATCTACAATCCGGCTAGAAGGCATTTTGTATGTCATTTTATAATACATTGTCAAATCGATGATTGTATTCTTCCTCAATCCCGTCTAACAGGTTGTCTAATTTACAGATCTGTTGGGAAAATTTAGCGCCAACTCTACTTGGCCATATACTAAACTCACGAGGATCTCCTTCCCATCGGGCCCCACAGTCCGACTTGACCATGTGGTTGGGATCCGCCTTCTTGTACAGCGTCTTTACCATGGCCCGTGCCTCCTCACAGCACCTTGACGGCAGGCGAAATCTTCCATAAATGGAAGCGCTGCAGCATTCCTGCAGCTTCTCCATAAGCTCCCCAAGACCCTCGGGTAAGGAGAAGGTTGGCCATAACGCTGGATGACGCCGCTCATTGCCTGCCGAACTCGTTCGATCGGTTGCAACAATTCGAAGTTGATCACCCGTTGATACGGCATCTCCTCCGCAGGCGACCTGTGAGCATACCTGCGGATATATTACATCAAATTGACTTCCTCGCGAACTCTTCTTTTCAAAGGAGTTCGCTCAAGCACTACTATATATGCCGCGAGCCGCTGATTCTCCTTAACGGAGCCCGATAGCTCGGCCCGAACGCCTTTCAGCTCTTCTCCAAGCTGGGCATGGGCATCCCGGAGCTTGTTCCTTTCAGGCTCCACCTTATGCAGCACCCTCTCGCCGGCCTTTAGTTGGCGCAGAAGTTCTTGCCTGTCCGGATCTTGTCCGGCAGCACCTGCAACGTCATTTTTTCTTTCAGACTTGCGCAAAGGCCAAACGCTACTTCTCTTTCTAAAATAATGTGTTACCAGGAGAGGTCCCTGCGTTTCCTCCTGCGCCAGAGAGTGCGGCCTCAAGTTGGGCCTTGCACTCTTGCAGCTCCTGAGACAGTTGGGTATTCTTCTCGGTAAGATCCTACGTTTCATATGATCCTTAAATCAGCTAATATAACTACTTTAAGTCCCGGGGGCTACAGGCATATATAACTATTAAATTCTCTTACCCGTATGTCTTTTACATACTGCTCCGTGGCTCTGGTAAAACCATCTTGAGCAGCACGAAGGTGCGCGTCCCCCGTGTTAAAGGCATTCAACGCCTCGGGGGAGAAGCACACGTCATGAAATACTGTCCGGCGGCGCCTGTGATTCAGGGCACTCTCCACCTCAGACTTGGTGGCGGACAGTCTGTCGGCATCCTCCATCGGAGGAACGTCCGGCTCGCGCCTTGCGCTCGCCTCCCCCTCCTGACCAGGTGCGGGAGCCTGGCTGGTAGAGGTTGGATTGGCAACCTCCACGCCCGCTGTCCGGCGGATGCTTTTTTCCCTATAAAAGTCGTGAGCACTCAAACGCTTCCTAGGAACGTTGCTCTAAATAATGAATTGTGAGCTACACCTTCGCGGCGACATTTCAGTCCGCGCCGCTCCTCTTCCGCCTCTTGGTCGAATCGGCCCTTGTTGGTCAGCCATCGCGGGCTGGGCTTCTCGCCCTAGGGGCGCCTCCTGCACAGCGCCATCATATACGGTGGTCAGAAATAAGCAAGGAAGGAATGACGGTGGCAGGGCTTGATGCAATTACAGGAAGCCGGATATAGTCCGGGATAGTCGGCCGTGATGGCGACTAAAGCATTGTCCATGCTGAGCTGGTGGAACACCCGTCGATTAGCTCCACCTTTATGTCCGGATCCTCTTGGAGGCGGATCCCGGATCTCTCGGATCCTCGGGCTGCGGAGCGGACTTAGCATGCCCTCCACAGGTCCGGCGCAGTTCCTGCGTCGAAGAAGAACACAATATAAGAAACTTAAGTTTCGAAAGGCACGGGTCGGACACGCAGAGTGTTCTCTTACCCAAGGTCGGGGATTATTCATGGAGAACCCATTTAACAGGTTCGTCCAAAGGAAATCCTCCTTCTCCCCCTTATACAAGTCGGACAGGATCGTCACCAGATCTTCGGCCGAATCCGGCCCTTTGCGGCCATGACGGGTGACATCGTCTTCCCCGTTGAAATCCCACATGGGGTGGCCCCTGTATTGTAGTGGCTGCACCCCCCGCATAATGCATGTTGCCATGACTCCAATCATGGTCAACTCCGGCATGGGCCATAACCTTATTCGCCCATCAAATAATGGGCGCTCTTATCTTCCTCCAGACGGGGGCTCCGCGGATGCCAACTAAGGCGTTTCTTCAGAGGAGCATTGCTGAACTCCGGGAGGCCGATCCGAACAGGGTCCGGCAGCGTAGCGCCTTCTATATAAAACCATTCCGAAGGCCAGTCTTCGGGCGCCTTCTTAGGGGTTCCGGATGGATATCCGGTCCCGGCAATGCGCCATATTTTGGCGCCGCCCACTTGATATATGGACCCCTCATGAGAGCGGGGTACAAGGCAGAACAACCTCTTCCACAGCGCGAAGTGGGGCTCGACGCCCAGGAATAGCTCGCAAAGAGCTAGGTAACCCGCAATATGCAGGATTGAGGCGGGCGTGAGGAGATGAAGCTAGAGTCCGTAGAACTCCAGGAGCCCGCGGAGGAATGGATGTACAGGAAATCCGAGGCCCCTTATCAGATAGGGGACGAAGCATACCCGCTCCCCTTTGTTGGGATTTGGGGTAACCTCCGCTTGCTTCCCACCTTTGTAGGTGGCCAGCCCGGCTCGAACCGGAACCATGAAGGCCGGAGGGAGATATCCCCCCACTTGGAGCTTCACCAGCTCATTGTGTGGAACAGAGCATCTCCTCCAATCTCCTGGCAAAGGGCTGGGAGCGCGAGAAGAGGAGCCGCGTTGACGGTCCATGATGGAATGGATTCTTGGTCAAAAGCTCTCCGATGAGTATTTGCGGGAGGAAGATGGTGATTTGGATCTGGATTCTTGCCTCCCTTATAGGCAGATCATTCGCACAACTACGGGGTAAGACATAAAAGACACCACGGCTTTTCGGCGTTCGCGACAGCGTGGAAGAAGGCCCTTATTGGGCGTGGAAGCCAAGGCAGCGCAACATTGATGAGGAAGCTGGACATTGTTCGCGGTACATAGAACTTGAAGGAGAACCCGCCTTGCAACGCCAAGACTACACGCATGCTAGACTTATCGTCATTGAAGCCTGGTTCGGGGCTACTCTTGAGGAGTCCCGGATTAGGGGTGTCCGGATAGCGGACTACCATCATCGGCGGACTATCATCGGCGAACTATCATCATCGACCGGACTCCAAGACTATGAAGATACAAGATTGAAGACTTCGCCCCGTGTCCGGATGGGACTTTCCTTGGCGTGGAAGGCAAGCTTGGCGATACGGATATGTAGATCTCCTACCATTGTAACTGACTCTATGTAACCCTATCCCTCTCTGGTGTCTATATAAACCGGATGGCTCTAGTCCGTAGGACAGAACAACAACCCTTACAATCATACCATAGGCTAGCTTCTAGGGTTTAGCCTCCTTGATCTCGTGGTAGATCCACTCTTGTAAACATCCATAATATCAATATCAATCAAGCAGGACATAGGGTTTTACCTCCATCAAGAGGGCCCGAACCTGGGTAAAACATCGTGTCCCTCGTCTCCTGTTACCATCCGCCTAGACGCACAGTTCGGGACCCCCTACCCGGGATCCGCCGGTTTTGACACCGACAGGCGCCCTCACGATCCACCTGGAGTACGACGGTGCTTCGGTGATGTCCTTCAAGCTCTTCGACGCGGAGGGTCGTCGGCTAGAGTGCTGCCCTGGGAGAGGCGGTCGGGGCCCTGCTGCGGTGAGATGGAGGCCGACCGACCACTCCCTTGGCAGCTTCTCAGGCGACGAAGGCGCCGGAGGATCCGGCGACTCCGCCGAGCTCTTCGCGACGCCGGAGACGAGCGACGACAGCTACGAGCCCCCGAGCCTGCGCCGCTCCCGGAGCAGGGCGGGCCCGTCAGGCCGTCGCCGCCCCTGATCTGGATGGGGTTGGCTCCGGACCGGGTGGCCCACTGTTGATGATGGCGTCTGCCGTGGTGGTCCCTGTAGATAGGACTCCTTTGGATTCGCGTCTTTTGTTCCTGCGAGGAGCCAAGAATGTACCCCGCGGGGGCTTGTAAGATGTTTGTAGCTTCGTTTGTTAATGTGATCCTTATTGTGAGGCAGTGCGAGATGCACATTCCGTTCTAGCTTAGTTTCTTCCTTTCAGACCTCGTGAGGGCTTGATGCTCTGCGCCGACAGGTCCCAGTCCCAAGGCGGCCTCAGCCGTCGCTGGTATGCCAGGTCGCGATGCCGTGGTCAAGGCCAGGAGGTGAGCGGTCTGAGGTCCAGTAAGAGCCTCTGAGTCGCGATGCTCAGGGGGTCCCCCTTGGCGCTCAAGCAGCCATCATTCGGGGAGAAAGGAGACCGACGTTGCTAACACAGAGTTGCATTGAGTTTGGGGATGGTGTTGCGATGACTAGTGTGTCCGGGGGGTGACTTATCTCGAGGGTCAGGACAATGCTTCCTGGTGCGGCGCCAGGTCCGTGCCTTGGCCGGCGAGAGATTGCGTGGCGAGGTCGTTTCGTGCTCCTTGGAGGGACCCTGCAGGTTCATCACAAAAGGAACAAGAGCTCGCCGTGGCGATCGTTAGTCCTGCCGTTAGCTGCTTTGGAGAGGCATGAGAGGCCTCGCGAGGTGTGTTGGGGCACCCGTGAGCCAGCCGCGGGACTCACGAGGACCTACCTCAAGGCGGGTTGCGCCTGGCTCTGGGCCTTATCTTCGAGTGTGTTCCTGCAAATTTGGCCAAATGCCGGTGCTCTACGTCTTCGGGTCCCGGCTCTCGGGCTGGTCTCAGCCATCGCTGGCAAGCCATGTCGTGATGCCATGGATAAGACCAGAGGGTGAGGGCCGGAGAGCCGGTAGGAGCCCTGAGTCGCGATGCTCAGGCACCCCCCCTTTAACGCGCAAGCTGGATTAGATGACGCAACTCGTCCTCGGGTCCGGCTCTCGGGCTGGTCTCGACCATCATTGGCAAGCCAGTCGTGATGCCATGGACAAGACCAGAGGGTGAGGGCGGAGATCCGTAGGAGCCCCGAGTCGTGATGCTCGAGCACCCCCTTTAGCGCATAAGCTGGGTTAGATGACGAAACTCTACGTCCTCGGGTCCCGGCTCTCGGGCTGGTCTCAGCCGTCGTTGGCAAGCCAGGTCGCGATTCCATGGACAAGATCAGAGGGTGAGGTCCGGAGAGATGGTAGGAGCCCTAAGTCGCGATGCTCAGGCGACCCCCCTTTAACGTGCAAGATTTCGCCACCCAGGAAAAGGCACCAAATAACAAGCATGGTGGATCGAGAGCATAATCCTAAGGAAAACGCATGAAGGATACATGCCGCTGGGATTGGCCCGAGCGGCTTGGGAATGATGCAGCCCGAGGGGCGCCCCCAACAGGATAAGCTAAAGACATGAAATAAAAGGGATACATGCCGCAGGGACGGACCCACGCGGCCAGGGAATAATGCGGCCCTGAAGGTGCTCCCAGCCGGAAATAAAACTTAAAGATGTCACCTGGTGAGGTTGGGGATGAAGGGTTGTTGATGTAGCAGACTCGGTGGGCTGCGGGAGCCGATCCTCATGAGCCCCCAGGCCCGGGGGCCTCGGGAGGCTCCGGAGGCGCTGGCGGCTCCTCATGGGCCATCTCCATCTCCGCCAGGGCTGCGGCGTGCCTGACCTCTTGAGCCTCCAAGATGGTCCTCATGAGATGCTGGTACGCAGCAGCCGTGTTTGGCAGGCCATAAGGCATGCGTACGTAGCTGTGGGGCGGACCCTCGCAACGTCCCACTCGCGAGGGCAGGCGCTCTTGAGATGCGGCTCGGTTGAGCCCTGGTATGTCGATGCAACGCAGCCCACCATCCTCGCTGGATGGGGGCCACAGTGAGTGGCGGCAGCTGCCCCTCATGACCCTTGACTCGGTAGCTCTGAATGGCCTTGCCGATGAACTCTTGAGGTTCTGTCCTCCTGGTCTTGCTCCCGCTTGCGGGAAGCGTGCTTTGAAACACGCCTCCCGTGGTGCCCAAGCGCCTCCTCGAGACCTTGGCGAGGTCGGTGGCCCTCCAGGGAGAGCCCCGAGCCCCGCACGAGGAGGGCGCCGCGCGCTTTCCTATGTGATGGAAGGAGGCTCCCCGCCCGGTCACGGACCACGAGGGGCCTGTCTCTTGAAGAGCCGGGCGGTCGATGTCTTCTTCTTCTTGGAGTGCGGCCTCGGGAGGCCTCCTGCTGCTGTGGTGCAGGTCTTCCAAATGATGCGGCTGAAAAGCTCGCTCGGGAGCACATGCGCATCTCTCTCTTCACGGGGCACCGTGATGACTCCGCCGCTTCTGGCATCTTGAGGGCGTTGTAGCCGTGGTGGGTTCGACCATGAATTTGGCCAACGCTGGGTACCCGAGGATGGCATTGTACGGCAGGCGAATGTGGGTGGCGTCGAAGTCGATGAGCTCGGTGTGGTAGTTGTCGCGAGCCCGAAGGTGACAGAAGGCGGACTTGCCCGATCGGGACCGTGGAGCCGTCGGTGACTCGGAGAAAGGCTTGGTTGGCTGAAGCTGATCAGAAGGCACTTGAAGATTGTTGAATGTCTCCACGGACGGGGCGTTGAGCCCTGCTCCGCCCGTCGATGGGTCTTGGTGACTAGCACATTGTTGATGATTGGGGAGCAAAGCATCGGGAGAACTCCTGCTGTGGTTGCGACTTGAGCTGATCCGGCTGAGCTGAGCGTGATGGCGCCGACCACCACGAGAGGCGCGTGGACTCGAGCTTGGGAGGACTGCATTCACTTGGGGCGAACTGCTTGAAGATGCGCCGAGAGGCTGGGGCTGAGCTCCACCCAGGATCAAAGCGATCGCCGCGCTTCCTGGAAGCCCCCAGCCCCCTCGTCCTGATGACGGTCTTCGATTCTCCTTGGTGGCGGCGGCAGCGGAGGGAGGCCTGCGTTCCCTTGCGGGCGATCCTCACGAGGCTGATCCCTCCAGCCCCCCTCGCGAGGTGGGTCTTGCCAGCGGTCCTCCCAGCGTCCTGCATTCCTTCCTCCTCCTCGGCCGTAGCCCCGGTCGCTGCGCTCGGGGCGTCTGCCGACCCTTCCTTCGCGCACGGCCCGGAGCTCTTGACATTCATTGGTGTTGTGGGTGTGGAGGTCGTGGTACACGCAGTACCGGCTGCCCTTGGAGGACTCGGGTTGATCTCTTCCTCGCTTGGTGTCTGGTTCGGCCGCGAGCACGGCAGCCCCCTTGCGCTTCACGTCCTTGCCCTTGGACTTCTTCTCTTCCGGATCCACGGCAGGCAGCTCGAGGAGGGAGAGGCGCCCCTCCTCAGCCCTGGCGCACTTGGTCGCCAAGTTGAACAGCTCGAGGAGGTGCACAGATCTTCATGCATCGCCCGGCTCCTCCTTCATCTTGACGTCGCGCCGCCCGTCGGAGAAGGCGAGATGATGGCTTCCTCCGTTACCACAGGGATCTTGAGTAGCGTTGTTGAAGCGCTGGATGTACTTTTGCGGGGTTTCCCGGCTGCTGCTTGATTGGCGCATGTCGCTCACGGCGGTGGCGGTCGCGAGTACCCTAGAAGTTGGCGATGAAGGGGTGCGCATCTCGGCCCAGAAGAGATCATGCACGGGGCCGATTCAGGAGCAGTGCGGGCCCGTCCTTGGCGCCATGGGAAACCAGTTCGCCATGACCTTTTCATCCCCGTTGGCAGCCTCGATGACCAGCTCGTAGAGCTGGAGGAACTCCGTAGGGTCAGCTGTGCCGTCGTAGCGAGGAGGCAGGTCTGGCTTGAACTTGGCGGGCCACGGGACGCTGCGCAGCTCAGAGGTGAAGGCGCGGCAGCCCGCCGTGGCCGTGGGGGGCCTCGGACGGCAGATAGATTGGTCTTGTGGGTGTCCCTGCGCCGCGGCTGGGGGCAGCGCAGGGTCTTGACGTGCTGGAGAGGGGATCGCTCGGGAAGCTTCCTGTGGGCGAGGAACTTCTTGGCAGCTCTGCTCTTGCCGCGCCGGTGCCTGGCGGAACAGGTTCCGCCAGAGCCGCGCACCTGGGGCCAGGCGCCGTCTTGAGGAGGCGGCTGAGGCGACCGGGAGCTTCATCGCCAGCGGGCGGGTGCGGTGCAAGAAGACGGACGGCGCGAGTCGCCTCTGCAGCGCGACGAGCTCGGCGACTTCGGTCGAGCCATTCTTCGTGAGACGTCGTCGGCGAGGCGGTAGCGCAGAGCTTCGTTAGCGCGATAGCGCAGCTCGGGCCTCCATGGCCGCGAAGCGCGTGGCGAAGAAAACCAGCGGGGTGGCGAAGCGTGGCGGTGCGGCCGTCCCGCCTCATGGGCGGGTCTTTGGGGCGACACTTGCTGCTCGTTCCCGCCGGGCGATGGCGGCGTTGACGGCAGGTGACGAGAACAACGAGATGCCCACCGGCGGAGCCGTCTGGGTGACATGGGAGGCGAAGCGGCTCGGCGCTTAGCGCGGGCCGACGAGCGTCGAACATGGTTGCGGTGCTCGGGAAGAACGAGGCGACCAAAGCGATTCCGCGCACTTACAGCGCGCCAAATGTCGGATTTCGGGTTCCGCAGACCCTTAAGGTTCGAACTCTGGGGTGCGCACGGAGATCCAACCCTCCACCGTCTCGAACCTCGCCGAATCGCAGGGACCTAAACTACTAGAAAGAACAGCACAAGAGACATGAGATTTATACTAGTTCGGGCCACCGTTGTGGTGTAATACCCTACTCTAGTTTGTGGTGTGGTGGATTGCCTCTTGTTCTGATGAGGAATAGTACAGGGAAGAACAGCCTCGCGAGTGTCTGTTCTTGGTGGGTGTGATGAACTGCTAGGTGGTGTTCCATCGCTCTAGCTTGAGGATCGGGTCTCTATCTCTCTCTCTGGATTCCGAATGCCAGATCCCCTCCAATCCGATCGTCCCTCCGATCCTATCCGATCATCGGATCCGATCCCCTTACTCTGAGTGTGGCTACTCCTATTTATAGGCGAAGGCCCTGGGCCTCTTCCCAAATATTGAGCGGGAAGGGCGCCAACAATTGGACATTTTGAAGGGGAACAGCGGGTACACTTATCCTTACTAAAGTTGGTCCTCGCCGCCAAAGGCTCTGTGATGGCCTTTGCTTGGGCTCCACGATGACTCCCTTCCAGCCGTAGGGGCTGGTCTTGGTCTTGTTGCACCGAAACGGGTGCCTTTGCTTGATGCTCTCGCCTGCGCTTGCTCCCTTGGCACCAAAGAGGAAAGGAGGACGATGCGCGGGCTGGCGCCCGACTGGCGCCCTTGGTCGTCATGGCTTGCGTCATGGGCACCTCGCGAGGTACCCTGCCTTGAACTCTCTGCCTCCTCATGAGCCAACCTGACGATTCCGTGCCTGAGGAAGCTCCTGGTCGTCCGCCCCGCGAGGCTTGGCCCCTCGCGAGGGTCTTGAGTTTGTGTTGATGAAGATGGGCTGTCCTGGGCCTCCTTTGAGCCACGCCGCAGGCCGCAGGCAGGAAAGTCTGGGGACCCCCGTTCCCAGAACGACGACAATGAGCAATGAGACGTCAAATCACAATGCTGCACCTTCCCAGACGGACGAAGCAACCATTATTTCACACTTCGGTTCATCATCATCTCAAACCACGTAGTATTGCTTCTGCCTCAAGAGGGACACGGGCATCGCCTTGGTACATCATTGTTGGGGAACGTAGCAGAAATTCAAAATTTTCCTACGTGTCACCAAGATCTATCTATGGAGAAACCAGCAACGAGGGGAAGGAGAGTGCATCTACATACCCTTGTAGATCGCTAAGCGGAAGCGTTCAAGAGAACGGGGTTGATGGAGTCGTACTCGTCGTGATCCAAATCACCGATGATCCTAGCACCGAACGGACGGCACCTCCGCGTTCAACACACGTACAGCCCGGGGACGTCTCCTCCTTCTTGATCTAGCAAGGGAGAGGAGAAGTTGAGGAAGACTCCGACAACCTGACGGCGTGGTGGTGATGGAGCTCGTGGTTCTCCCAGAGAGCCGCTAAGCACTACGGAGGAGGAGGAAGTGTTGGAGGAGGGAGGGCTGCGCCAGGAAGGTGCGGCTGCCCTCTCTCTCCTCACTATATATAGGGGTAAGGGGGTGGAGGAGGCGCCTAGGGTTCCCTAGGGAGGGGCGGCCACAGGGGAAACCCTAGATAGGTTTGGGCGTCCCCACCCCTAGGAAACTTGCCCCCAAGCCGGGAAGGGGGCTGCCCTAGGGATGCGCCCCACCTCTCCCGGTTACGTGAGAGGGGCTGGGAGGCGCACCACCCCTTAGTGGGCTGGTTTGCCCTTCCCTTTGGCCCATGAGGCCCTCCAACACTTGCCGGGCTCCCAAACACCTTTCGGTCATCTTGCCATAGCCAGTACCCCGGAACACTTCCGGACTCCAATACCCTTCGTCCAATATATCGATCTTCACCTTTGACCATTCCGGAACTCCTCGTGGCGTCCGGGATCACATCCGGACTCAACAACCTTCGGTAACCACATACTATTTCCCATAACAACTCTAGCGTCACCAACCTTAAGTGTGTAGACCCTACGGGTTCGGGAACCATCTGAACATGACCGAGATGTTCTCCGGTCAATAACCAACAGCGGGATCCGGATACCCATGTTGGCTCCCACATGTTCCACGATGATCTCATCGGATGAACCACGATGTCGAGGATTCAATCAATCCCGTATTCAATTCCCTTTGTCTAGCGGTATTGTACTTGCCCGAGATTCGATCGTTGGTATCCCGATACCTTGTTAAATCTCGTTACCGGCATGTCTCTTTACTCGTTCCGTAACACATCATCCCGTGATCAACCCCTTGGTCACATTGTGCACATTATGATGATGTCCTACCGAGTGGGCCCAGAGATACCTCTCCGTCAACCGGAGTGACAAATCCCAGTCTCGATTCGTGCCAACCCAATGATACTTTCGGAGATACCTGTAATGAACCTTTATAGCCACCCGATTCGTTGTGGCGTTTGGTACACCCAAAGCATTCCTACGGTATCCGGGAGTTGCACAATCTCATGGTCTAAGGAAATGATACTTGACATTAGAAAAGCTTTAGCATACAAACTACGATCTTTGTGCTAGGCTTAGGATTGGGTCTTGTCCATCACATCATTCTCCTAATGATGTGATCCCATTATCAATGACATCCAATGTCCATGGTCAGGAAACCGTAACCATCTATTGATTAACGAGCTAGTCAACTAGAGGCTTACTAGGGACATGGTGTTGTCTATGTACCCACACATGTATCTGAGTTTCCTTTCAATACAATTATAGCATGGATAATAAACGATTATCATGAACAAGGAAATATACTAATAACTAATTTATTATTGCCTCTAGGGCATATTTCCAATAGTCTCCCACTTGCACTAGAGTCAATAATATAGTCCACATCGTCATGTGATTAACACTGACAGGTCACATCGCCATGTGACCAACATCCAAAGAGTTTACTAGTGTCTGTAAACTAGTTCACATCATCATGTGATTAAGACTCAATGAGTTCTGAGGTTTGATCATGTTTTGCTTGTGAGAGAGGTTTTAGTCAATGGGTCTGAACCTTTAAGATCCGTGTGTGCTTTGCAAATTTCTAGGTCATATTATAAACGCTGCTTCCACGCTCCACTTGGAGCTATTCCAAATGGTTGCTCCACTATACGTATCCGGTTTGCTACTCAGAGTCACTCGGATAGGTGTTAAAGCTTGCACCGACGTAACCCTTTACGCCGAACTCTTTATCACCTCCATAATCGAGAAACATGTCCTTATTTACTCCAAGGACAATTTTGACCGCTGTCCAATGATCCATTCCTGGATCGTTCTTGTACCCCTTGACTGACTCATGGCAAGGCACACTTCCGGTGCGGTACACAACATAGCATATTGTAGAGCCTACGTCTAAGGCATAGGGGACGACCATCGTCCTTTCTCTCTTTTATGCTGTGGTCGAGCTTTAAGTCTTAACTTCATACCTTACATCTCAGGCAAGAACTCCTACTTTGACTGATCCATCTTGAACACCTTCAAGATCATGTCAAGGTATATGCTCATTTGAAAGTACCATTAAGCGGTTTTGATCTATCCCTATAGATCTTGATGCTCAATGTTCAAGTAGCTTAATACAGGTTTTCACTTGAAAAACACTTTTCAAATAACCCTATATGCTTTCCAGAAATTCTACATCATTTCTGATCAACAATATGTCAACAACATATACTCATCAAAAATTCTATAGTGCTCCCACTCACTTCTTTGGAAATACAAGTTTCTCATAAACTTTGTATAAACCCAAAATCTTTGATCATCTTATCAAAGAGTATATTCCAACTCCGAGATGCTTACTCCAAATCCATGGAAGGATCACTTTGGAGCTAGCATACCTTTCAAAGATCCTTAGGATCGACAAAACCTTTCTGATTGTATCTCATACAACCTTTCCTTACGGAAACTGGTAAGTAAACTCGTTTTGACATCCATCTGCTAGATTTCATAAATGCAGCTAATGCTAACATGATTCCGACGGACTTAAGCATCGCTACGGATGAGAAAATCTCATCGTAGTCAACTTGTGAAAAACTCTTTGCCACAAGTCGAGCTTCATAGACGGTGACATTACCGTCCACGTCCGTCTTCTTCTTAAAGATCCATTTATCTCAATGGCTTGCCTATCGGGCAAGTCCACCAAAGTCCATGCTTTGTTCTGATACATGGATCCTATCTCGGATTTCATGGCTTCTAACCATTTGTCGGAATATGGGCCCACCATCGCTTCTCCATAGCTCGTAGGTTCATCTAGCAATATGACCTTCAAGACAGGATTACTGTACCACTCTAAAGTAGTACGCATCCTTGTCACCCTACGAGGTACGGTAGTGACCTGATCCGAAACTTCATGATCACTATCATAAGATTCTACTTCAATTGGTGTAGGCGCCACAGGAACAACTTCATGTGCCCTGCTGCACACTAGTTGAAGTGATGGTTCAATAACCTCATCAAGTCTCCACCATCCTGTTGGGGAACGTAGCAGAAATTCAAAATTTTCCTACATGTCACCAAGATCTATCTATGGAGAAACTAGCAACGAGGGGAAGGAGAGTGCATCTACATACCCTTGTAGATCGCTAAGCGGAAGCGTTCAAGAGAACGGGGTTGAAGAAGTCGTACTCGTCGTGATCCAAATCACCGATGATCCTAGTGCCGAACGGACAGCACCTCCGCGTTCAACACACGTACAGCCCGGTGACGTCTCCCATGCCTTGATCCAGCAAAGAGAGAGGGAGAGGTTGAGGAAGACTCCATCCAGCAGCAACACAACGGCGTGGTGGTGGTGGAGGAGCGTGGCAATCCCGCAGGGCTTCGCCAAGCACCAAGGGAGAGGAGGAGGAGGAGACGCAGGGCTGCACCAAGAGGAGAAGTTCTCATGTGTATTGCAGCCCCAAACCTCAACTATATATAGGGGGAAGGGGGGGCTGCGCCCCCTTTAGGGTTTCCCACCCCCAAGGGGTGCGGCCAGCCCTAGATCCCATCTAGGGGGCGGCCAAGGGGGGGAGGAGTGCCTCCCAAGTCAAGTGGAGGCCTCGCCCTTTAGGGTTTCCCACCCCCATGCGCATGGGCCTTGGGGGGGCTGGTGCCCCTAGCCCATTAAGGCTAGGGCGCCCCCCTACAGCCCATGCTACTGTATTGGACGTGGTGGAACTATTTCCGGACCTCCGGACCCCTCCGAATCCTCCGGAACCTTCAGAAGCTTCCGGTACAATACCGAAAAACCCGAACTTTTTCCTAACCCAACAACAACTTTCCATATATAAATCTTTACCTCCGGACCATTCCGGAACTCCTCGTGACGTCCGGGATCTCATCCGGGACTCCGAACAACATTCGGTAACCACATACAAACTTCCTTTATAACCCTAGCGTCATCGAACCTTAAGTGTGTAGACCCTACGGGTTCGGGAGACATGTAGACATGACCGAGACGTTCTCCGGTCAATAACCAACAGCGGGATCTGGATACCCATGTTGGCTCCCACATGTTCCACGATGATCTCATCGGATGAACCACGATGTCAAGGACTCAATCGATCCCGTATACAATTCCCTTTGTCTAGCGGTATTGTACTTGCCCGAGATTCGATCGTCGGTATCCTATACCTTGTTCAATCTCGTTACCGGCAAGTCTCTTTACTCGTTCCGTAACACATCATCCCGTGATCAACCCCTTGGTCACATTGTGCACATTATGATGATGTCCTACCGAGTGGGCCCAGAGATACCTCTCCGTTTACACGGAGTGACAAATCCCAGTCTCGATTCGTGCCAACCCAACCGACACTTTCGGAGATACCTGTAGTGCACCTTTATAGTCACCCGATTCGTTGTGGACGTTTGGTACACCCAAAGCATTCCTCACGGTATCCGGAGTTGCACAATCTCATGGTCTAAGGAAAAGATAATTGACATTAGAAAAGCTTTAGCATACGAACTACGATCTTTGTGCTAGGCTTAGTATTGGGTCTTGTCCATCATATCATTCTACTAATGATGTGATCCCGTTATCAATGACATCCAATGTCCATGGTTAGGAAATCGTAACCATCTATTGATCAACGAGCTAGCCAATAGAGGCTTGCCAGGGACATGGTGTTGTCTATGTATCCACACATGTATCTGAGTTTCCTATCAATACAATTATAGCATGGATAATAAACGATTATCAGGAACAAGGAAATATAATAATAACTAATTTATTATTGCCTCTAGGGCATATTTCCAACAATTCCCACTCAATTCTTTCGAGAGAAACTTTTCCTTGAGAGAGGACCCGTTAGTAGAAACAATCCCTATTGCTTTCGGATCTGAATTAGGAGGTATACCCAACTGTTTTTGGGTGTCCTATGAAGATGCATTTTATCCGCTTTGGGTTCGAGCTTATCAACCTGAAACTTTTTCACATAAGCGTCGCAGCCCCAAACTTTTAAGAAACGACAACTTGGGTTTCTCCAAACCATAGTTCAAACAGTGTCATCTTACCGGAATTACGTGGTGCCCTATTAAAGTGAGTGTGGTTGTCTCTAATGCCTAACCCATGAACGATAGTGGTAATTTGACAAGAGACATCATGGTACGCACCATATCCAATAGGGTGCAACTATGATGTTCGGACACACCATCGCACTATGGTGTTCCAGGCGGTATTTATTGTGAAACAATTTCCACAATGTCTTAATTGCGTGCCAAAGCTCGTAACTCAGATACTCATCTCTACGATCATATCATAGACATTTTATCCTTTTGTCACGATGATCTTCAACTTCACTTTGAAATTACTTGAACCATTCAATAATTCAGACTTGTGTTTCATCAAGTAAATATACTCAACATCTACTCAAATCATCCGTGAAGTAAGAACATAACGATATTCATCAGATGCCTCAAAGACTCATTGGACTGCACACATCAAAATGTGTTACTTCCAACAAGTTGCTATCTTGTTCCATCTAACTGAAAAACGAGGCTTTTCAGTCATCTTGCCCATGTGGTATGATTTGCATATCTCAAGTGATTCAAAATCAAGTGAGTCCAAACGATCCATCTGCATGGAGTTTCTTCATGCGTATACACCAATAGACATGGTTCGCATGTCTCAAACTTTTCAAAAAACGAGTGAGTCCAAAGATCCATCAACATGGAGCTTCTTCATGCGTTTTACATCAATATGACTTACATGGCAGTGCCACAAGTAAGTGGTATTACTATCTTATATCTTTTGGCATGAAAATGTGTATCACTACAATCGAGATTCAATAAATCATTCTTTTAGGTGCAAGACCATTGAAGGTATTTATTCAAATAAATAGAGTAACCATTATTCTCCTTAAATGAATAACCATATTGCGATAGACATAATCCAATCATGTCTATGCTCAACGCAAACACCAAATAACAATTTTAGGTTTAACTCCAATCTCGATGGTAGAGGGAGCGTGCGATGCTTGATCACATCAACCTTGGAAACACTTCCTACACATATCGTCAGCTCACCTTTAGCTAGCCTCCGTTTATTTCGTAGCTCTTTTATTTCGAGTTACTAACACTTAGCAACCAAACCGGTATCTTAATACCCTGGTGCTACTAGGAGTACTAGTAAAGTACACATTAACATAATGTATATCCAATATAATTCTATCGACCTTGCCAGCCTTCTCATCTACGAAGTATCTAGGGTAATTCTGCTCCAGTGGCTGTTCCCCTTATTACAGAAGCACTTAGTCTCGGGTTTGGGTTCAACCTTGGGTTTCTTCACTAGAGCAGCAGCTGATTTGCCGTTTCATGAAGTATCCCTTCTTGCCCTTGCCCTTCTTGAAACTAGTGGTTTCACCAACCATCAACAATTGATGCTCCTTCTTGATTTCTACTTTCGCGGTGTCAAACATCGTAAATACCTCAAGGATCATCATATCTATCCCTAATATGTTATAGTTCATCACGAAGCTCTAGCAGCTTGGTGGCAATGACTTTGGAGAAACATCACTATCTCATCTGGAAGACCAACTCCCACTCGATTCAAGTGATTGTTGCACTCAGACAATCTGAGCACAAGCTCAACGATTGAGCTTTTCTCCCTTAGTTTGCAGGCTAAGAAAATCGTCGGAGGTCTTATACCTTTTGATGTGGGCACAAGCCTGAAATCCCAATTTCAGCCCTCGAAACATCTTATATGTTTTGAGAAACGTCTTTGGTGCCTCTACTCTAAACCATTTAACTGAACTATCACGTAGTTATCAAAACGTGTATGTCTGATGTTCGCAACATCCACAGACGACGTTTGGGGTTCAGCACACTGAGCGGTGCATTAAGGACATAAGCTTTCTACTGTCCGCATAATCGCTACTATCAACTTTCAACTATATTTACTCTAGGAACATATCTGAACAGTGGGACTAAAGCGTGAGCTTACGATATAATTTGCAAAGATCTTTTGACTATTTTCAGGATAATTAAGTTCATCTCATGAACTCCCACTCAGATAGACATCCCTCTAGTCATCTAAGTGATTACATGATCCGAGTCAACTAGGCCGTGTCCGATCATCACGTGAGACGGACTAGTCATCATCGGTGAACATCTTCATGTTGATCGTATCTACTATACGACTCATGCTCGACCTTTCGGTCTCTTGTGTTCCGAGGCCATGTCTATACATGCTAGGCTCGTCAAGTCAACCTAAGTGTTTCGCGTGTGTAAATCTGTCTCACACCCGTTGTATGTGAACGTAAGAATCTATCACACCCAATCATCACGTGGTGCTTGAAACGATTTAACTTTCGCAACGGTGCACGTTAGGGGAACACTTTCTTGAAATTTTAATGAGGATCATCTTATTTACTACCGTCGTTCTAAGCAAATAAGATGTATAATCATGATAAACATCACATGCAATCAAATAGTGACATGATATGGCCAATATCATATTGCTCCTTTGATCTCCATCTTGAGGGCTCCATGATCATCATCGTCACCGCATGACACCATGATCTCCATCATCGTGTCTCCATGAAGTTGTTTCGCCAACTTATTACTTCTACTACTATGGCTACCGGTTAGCAATAAATAAAGTAATTACATGGCGTTGTTCAATGACACGCAGGTCATACAATAAATAAAGACAACTCCTATGGCTCCTGCCGTTTGTCATACTCATCGACATGCAAGTCGTGATTCCTATTACAAGAACATGATCAATCTCATACATCCCATATCATTCATCACGTTATTCTTGGCCATATCACATCACATAGCATACCCTGCAAAAACAAGTTAGACGTCCTCTAATTGTTGTTTGCATGTTTTACGTGGCTGCTATGGGTTTCTAGCAAGAACGTTTCTTACCTACGCAAAACCACAACGTGATATGCCAATTGCTATTTACCCTTCATAAGGACCCTTTTCATCGAATCCGTTCCGACTAAAGTGGGAGAGACTGGCACCCGCTAGCCACCTTATGCACCAAGTGCATGTCAGTCGGTGGAACCCGTCTCACGTAAGTGTGCGTGTAAGGTCGGTCCGGGCCGCTTCATCCCACAATACCGTCGAAACAAGATTGGACTAGTAACGGTAAGCATATTGAACAAAATCAACGCCCACAACTACTTTGTGTTCTACTCGTGCAAAGAATCTACGCAATAGACCTAGCTCATGATGCCACTGTTGGGGAACATAGCAGAAATTAAAAATATTCCTACGTGTCACCAAGATCTATCTATGGAGAAACCAGCAACGAGGGGAAGGAGAGTGCATCTACATACCCTTGTATATCGCTAAGCGGAAGCGTTCAAGAGAACGGGGTTGATGGAGTCGTACTTGTCGTGATCCAAATCACCGATGATCCTAGCGCCGAACGGACGGCACCTCCGCGTTCAACACACGTACAGCCGGGGCGTCTCCTCCTTCTTGATCCAGCAAGGGAGAGGACAAGTTGAGGAAAACTCCAGCAACACGACGGGCGTGGTGGTGATGGAGCTCGTGGTTCTCCCAGCTTCGCTAAGCACTACGGAGGAGGAGGAAGTGTTGCAGGAGGGAGGGGCTGCGCCGGGGAAGGTGCGGCTGCCCTCTCTCCCTCACTATATATAGGGGTAAGGGGTGGAGGAGGCGCCTAGGGTTCCCTAGGGAGGCGGCGGCCACGGGAAACCCTAGATGGGTTTGGGCGCCCCACCCCCTAGGAAACTTGCCCCCCAAGCCGGGAAGGGGGGCTGCCCTAGGGGAGGCGCCCCCACCTCTCCTGGTTACGTGAGAGGGGCTGGGAGGGGCGCACCACCCCTTAGTGGGCTGGTTTGCCCCTTCCCCTTTGGCCCATGAGACCCTCCAACACTTGCCGGGCTCCCAAACACCTTTCGGTCATCTTGCCATAGCCTCAGTACCCCGAACACTTCCGACTCCAATACCCTTCGTCCAATATATCGATCTTCACCGCCGGACCATTCCGGAACTCCTCATGACGTCCGGGATCACATCCGGGACTCCGAACAACCTTCGGTAACCACATACTATTTCCCATAACAACTCTAGCGTCACCGAACCTTAAGTGTGTAGACCCTACGGGTTCGGGAACCATGCAGACATGACCGAGATGTTCTCCGGTCAATAACCAACAGCGGGATCTGGATACCCATGTTGGCTCCCACATGTTCCACGATGATCTCATCGGATGAACCACGATGTCGAGGATTCAATCAATCCCGTATTCAATTCCCTTTGTCTAGCGGTATTGTACTTGCCCGAGATTCGATCGTCGGTATCCCGATACCTTGTTCAATCTCGTTACCGGCATGTCTCTTTACTCGTTCCGTAACACATCATCCCGTGATCAACCCCTTGGTCACATTGTGCACATTATGATGATGTCCTACCGAGTGGGCCCAGAGATACCTCTCCGTCAACCGGAGTGACAAATCCCAGTCTCGATTCGTGCCAACCCAATGATACTTTCGGAGATACCTGTAATGAACCTTTATAGCCACCCGATTCGTTGTGACGTTTGGTACACCCAAAGCATTCCTACGGTATCCGGAGTTGCACAATCTCATGGTCTAAGGAAATGATACTTGACATTAGAAAAGCTTTAGCATATGAACTACGATCTTTGTGCTAGGCTTAGGATTGGGTCTTGTCCATCACATCATTCTCCTAATGATGTGATCCCATTATCAATGACATCCAATGTCCATGGTCAGGAAACCGTAACCATCTATTGATTAACGAGCTAGTCAACTAGAGGCTTACTAGGGACATGGTGTTGTCTATGTACCCACACATGTATCTGAGTTTCCTTTCAATACAATTATAGCATGGATACTAAACGATTATCATGAACAAGGAAATATACTAATAACTAATTTATTATTGCCTCTAGGGCATATTTCCAACAATCATGACACGTGGGACCGCATGGCAGGCCCTGCTCCCCCGTCGATCGCTCGGTAAATCACCTCATTTTTCCTACTATACTTCCTCCGTATCGGTTTACATGGCATGCATGTCGTTCTAGGTTGAGAATTTAACTGGCTATATATGTGATGAACAGTATATGTTTACAAACTACATCCGCTTAATAATCCAATGATTACTTTTTGTGACATAGTAACTCATATTTAGTTAGTCAAATGGATGACCTAGAACTACGTGCACGCCCTATAAACCGAGACATCTAAAAAAACGAGACGGAGAGGGTAGTTCAGTATGTATCTTTTTAGATCAATATAGTGGGGATTCACCAAGGAGCAAAACCAAGTGGTAGGCTGCACCTGTCGTGTTGGTGTAGCGACTCAAGCAGGGTCAGTCCACACATGAAATGGCGACACACTTAACAGGATCCCTTTGGCCGACATGTGGCTCATCCACCGTCTTGTTCCACGTGCGATGCACCAAATTACAGTTCGGAGCAACGGTTGGAATTGGAGGCACCCCGGTCATAGCACCGCAGTAGTAGAAAATGAGCGATGAGGGGTCAAATCACAAAGCCCCACCTTTCCCGCATTAAGCTAGACAGACGAAGCAACCATCATTTCACTCTAGGGCGCAAGAGCATAAAGAAAAGAGAAAACCAATGATGCGTGCGGCAGCTACCTAGGGCACCCTAGGGTAGGGGTCTCCACTACAGATCTTTTTTTTGAAAGCGCCTCCACTACAAATCGGCTTCTCCCTCACCCTCTTGAAGAAAACCGATGATGCGTGCGGCGGTAGGGTTTGTAGGAGTACTACTAGGGCGTGTGGGGCCACGTCGTAGTAAACGGGAGAGGGATTGAGTTCGAGTCGTTGCCTTAAATATGTGTGGGCCGCTTGGTTTTAGGGGAACGAGGCAGCATTTTGGTTTCGGAGACCAGTGGAGATATAGTACGTGCAAAAAATTGTGGACGTAGGTTCGACCGAAAGGCAATGATGCATGGGCCCTACATTTTGATATACCCGGGGCCGCGTGAAATTTGCTACCCTACTCAAAACTAGTAAGGTACACATGCATTGAATGCATGAGATTTTGAAACCAAATTATGAATAAATACACACTATAGCATGTAAAGCTTTGAGTCATATATGCATGATGTCAATGTTCATTTAGTTCTTCTAGTTCATCTCATTCAAAATCAATTAGTTTTATAAAAATGTTAAGATTCATGGGGTTGTGCATTGTAAAGCATAAAGTAAAAAACAAATAATGGCTATTCATTTAGAAAAAAATCAATTATGATACGGAAGATTCTAGAACAAAGGAGAAGTGCTTGTGTTTTGAGGTTTGTGCATTATGCTTAAGTTCAACCATGGAGTCTTCTAAATTGTACATGTGGTAGATCTGGTGGAAGGTTGATGATATCCAACGGCCAGTAGTGCTCGGATTTGCCATCTCTGCACTGTCGGATTAGCTTCATCCAGCGACCATCTTTAAAGTTATTCGCACACTATATAGTTCTTGTGCCATAGTTGCATGTCTTGGAAAAAAGCTACTAGTGGGTTGTACTAGCTATTTAGGAATAGAAGATGTACTAGCAAAAGGGCCCGTGCGTTGCAACGGGAGAAAAACAATCATAATCTCCAAAGGCAAAGACAACCTTTTGCTGCATCACCGATAATGTTTTCTCCAATATATTTTTTGAATTTCATTAAAAAAATAAAACACAAAGTTTATAGAAAATCATGAACAACGTTTGATTTCCCAAATATTTCTTTTCAAAATTGCAAACATTTTTCAAAACTACAAATGTTTTTTGAAACCACATTTTTTATAATTTATTGAACATCTTATTTAAAAATTCTCTTTTTTAATCAGAACTTTTTGGAGTACCAAATTATTTAAAGGAGAAAAAATAAAAAGAAAAAAAATTAAAATTTTCATAAATATTTTTGAATTACCAAATTATTTAAAGGATAAAAGGGCAAAAAAAAGAACAGAAAAAAACAAATTTAAAAACAGGCCACCCGCATAAGAGGTCCCTACTGTATGGGCCGGCGCAGGCGAGGGATTCCCTTATGGGAAACATTTTTTGTGACTTACAGATAGCATCGTTGGGTATTTCGCAACTTTGGGGCAATTTATGTGATGTACTGTCAGAAGCACGAATGACTTTACTATTAATTAGGTATAGAGATAAGGACATAACAACGGGAGGAAAATTTAGTGTTATAAATTTGGCGCAAATTTAGTAAGAACTATAATTGCAAGGAAAACATGTCACGATATATGTTGCAACGAAAGAAAGAATGGCCTGAATTTAGTGAGGACCACATAGGAAAAGGATGCCACATCATTTTTATTCATAAGATATAAATGAGGCACTACACGCCTGCCATTGATTCCCGCACCTCCTTCAAGAAACAATTGTAATTACCGTCTAATTCCTAACTTCTTTATTTCTCATGCAATTAGTGCCTATTTTCTTTCTTGTCGGCCTAATTATGCATAATAGCTATTGCTCTTCCCCTCATTTGTTTCACTAAGCACAATTCTTATTCATGCCATATTCTTTGCATAATTTCTGAAGCAGCTCCTTGATATTTCACAACCTAAGAACATATATAAACTGGTAAAAAATTATGTAAAATAGCAATGTGGGACTATTAATAAATAAATAAATATGAAAAACAGGCTCCAGCCTGCTCCCAATGGGCAGTCGGCCGGCCCAGCACGCCCGTGCACATTGTCTCGGCCCAAGTACACACGCATCACCTTCTATTCTAAATAGCCGGAATGACGCTTAGGTTATCACACTCACGAGCCCAGCCTGTGTGGTCTGATGCGTCTACACACATCCAGTGGACCAGGGCTCAAATCCCAGCTGTGACAAATTTATTTTTTAAATTAAAAAAATTCAAACACACCGACACATAGGACCGGGTGGCCCAGATCTAAAACGGGTGCAGGCCCAAGTCGCTCAATGCTTTTGACATATAGGTAGCCGGCATGAAAATATTAGTACCACCTTGAATATGTTTTAAATTCAAACTTAAAGCGTAAAATCACGGGAAGAAGCGTATTGTGACGGTGAACCCACAGAGTCAATCCGTGCTTTATTATTAGGGAGAGATACATGCAAGTTGTAGGGAAAGAGATGACATGGAGTATCTCAATTCCTATGAGTAGGGATTGGAAAAGAGATGTCCTTTGGTTGACATCATAGGAACTTTTCTATTGAATCTAGAGATTACATGTATCTCAATTCGTATGAGGAGGGATTAGAAAAAAGATGTAATTTGGTTCATATCATACGAACTTTTCTATTGAATATATGCTAATGTTTATTTTCCTTTGAAATTATGGGAGTATAGGAATCCATTCATATGAACCAAGTGGCTCTAAAGCTATAGAAATGATATCATGTTTATTTCCTTTGAAATGTGGAGTATATGAATCTATTCCTATGAACCAATTGGCTCTAAAGGAAAAAATCCAATAAAAATCATATCATATAGAGTTCCTATGATATTCCTCCACACCAAAGGATGGTTGAAATTGCTGCAGGTGATAGGATGGTCTTTCTTTGTTGACTCCTCCCCCATCTTTATAGTTACCTCTCGAAGATGAATGAAATGATATATATAGGGTATTCTACATGTGCAATTTGGTACACGAAAACTTGGTAAAAGTTTGCGAGGTTCGAATTTTCAATAAAGCTATATGCACTGCATTTTGGAACGGAGGGAGCATACGACAGTTGCTAACACTCACGTGGAAGATTTGTGTGTAGGAGGAGTGGCTGTTATGTTAAATGACATGGCAAAACTGACACTGTCGGATGCTGATCTAACGGTTCTTACGGCGTTCGTCAGGAAAAGGCTTGTGGCGAATGTTTGTCGGATAATGATTTACGGACACATGCATTGCATTGATACGTGCCCCCTCTCTCTCACGCACACGCACCCTCCCGAGTCCTCTCGCACCCATCGTCTATCTGCAGGTAGACGTCACACACATATGTGCTCTTCACACCCTACCCTCAGAACTTCTAAAAAACAAAAGACGTCGCGCACATTTTATTTTAGCTCACACGTCACACACTTATACTATTACTCTTGTGGCGAACGTTCTTTGGGCATAGTATATTGTACTCTCACGATGAGAAGCGGTGCACGCACACACTAGTTCTCTCACACCCACTCGCGGGTACACGTAGGAGCGCATTTTTTTGAAGCTGGTACAACAAAATCACTCCACTACATATATAAGCAGGAGCCTTAGCACTTGCTTTGCTAGGATTCCTCTCGTTCACTCTCTGATGCTCTCCAGATCTAAGAAAGACATAGGTGTCCACACTCTCTCTCAGCTCACGGCTGGTCACAAATCCGGCCGGACAACCTCGACCGGGGCAGGGGTGTAGGTGCATCGTTCACGCTGTCGTCGGCGGCGAGGGAGGAGACCAACGGCTGCCCACGCGTCCTGATCGGCGGCCGTGCCATTCTCTCTGAGAGAGCGCCGGCTCCGGAGGGCATCCGACCCCTTCTTCCTCCCTACGGTATTGTCGCCAAGATGCGGCCTCCCGACGCCATCTTTTCCACATGCCGATGACCCTTAGGTATATATTCCTTCGAAACCTACCTTGCTCTACTGCCCCAGCTCCTCACTTGGCTTCATGTGGATCTTTTTCTACTTCCGTCCGCTGTTCCAAAGCCACCTAGACTTTTACTATTATTATAGGTAAAGCTAGTTCATACAGTCGACTCTAAGAGTTGGTTCAAACAGGGAAGAAAGTGGGAAAGCTGTAGCATGAATCTTGGACTTGGTTCTAAGAGGAAACGAGGGAAAGTAGTAGATACTGGTTACCCAACAGGTCTCTTGGTTGAAGAGACGAAGAAAGCATGGTGGATGGAGAAGGGTGGGGGAAAGTGGACCTATCTCTTGGTTGAAAAAGGAAACAAAGTGACGGTGTTGGGGGACAACGCAAATGAGAATGAGCAGGTCTAGATTTCCTCTGCTAACATAGGAAAATGTCGCCGAGGAGATAAAAAATGGGACAAATGCAGACATGTTGCCTGAGTGTTTGCCGCTCTTGGCAACCACATCTGCCTCACCACTTTATGCCTCTCCTGTCCCTACGCACATATCGCTACCGTTAATGTAAAATCACATGAAGCATTAAGCAATGCCACCGAATGTCACTATAAGTAATGGTCTAGTGCCGTCAATAAATTGAAGCAATGCCACCACCATTTTATGAAGTGCTTCCGTCTTGCTTTATTTCCCATGAATTGTGTTTTTGCAGTTACACTTAAATCTCACACCGCTAACATTGCTTCATCCCAGTGGAACTGCACAAATTTGATTGCACATTTACTGACCATGTGGTACTCTCATGACAGTAATACTAATGCTATTGTTCTGCATGTTAATCTAGTGGCAGTGTTGGTGTGATGTGATGCTACTTACTTAAGGACACTTTCATACTGTCAATCTAGTGCCAATTATAACACAATAGATGTTGCTGTTAATTATACGCCACCGCAAATATCTGTCACTGTTTAAATAACCGTATTTCGTATTTGCGCAAATAGGGATGTCTGTCTCCATATCGTTTCGGGATATCTGTCTCCGTATCGTTTCTATCCGTGCAATCAAAAGCACACACCTCAGTTTTAGTAGAACTGCGCAAAAGAGGTGGCTATCCCTCGTTGTCGTCGTCTAACCACCCATCTTCTAGGTATTCCTAGATTGGTAGTTACTAGGTAGAATGACCAACGCAACCTAAAAGAAGCTGATTCATATGTTTTACTTCCTGATTGCAGTGCAGGTACGAGCCAAAACATCTGCATCCTAGTCCAGAATGCACTTTCTTCCAGTTCATCCATGGACTGAGGACAAGCTGGCACGGCTGCACGGAGGTTTTTGGGACAGGTGGGCGGACAAGAGGCATTGTGGTCTGCTTATTTCTTCAAATAGCGGCACTTAAATTTAGTGGAATGCACAAGATTTTCAGTTGGTCAAGACCTTCGCATGGTTCGATTCAGCATTCCAAATGAGAACACAATTATAATTTGTTATTCTGGAATGAGAGAACCTAACCCTGGATGGTGGCAACAAGAAAAAACCAGAGTGAACTCCAGGAAATTTAAGCCTACCGGGAGGCCCTTTGCTCAGAGAAGCCTTGCTTGTTTTTTCCTGATTTGTAAACCTTCTCACAACTTTGTCTTTTTCTATTAACTAGTATATGTTTGTTATGTTTTATGAATCATTGAGATGTATAAAATTGCTTAACTTATGCTTTTCAAGTTTTTTATGAAGCCGATTTTAATGTGAGTGTTGCACATGAACGCTGGACTAGCGTGTGAACGTTTGGAATTTGCATTGTGGCCTTAGTTAACTGCATGAACCACTGTAACAAGATACATAGTTGCTTATATGTCAGACAGCAGATTGTTAATTGTTAGCTGGTCGATAGCCTAGTGTTGAAGCGAGCTGAGCCAATGTGCCGTGTGCCGTGTGCCGTATTTTGCATAACTGCTTACAAGTGGGGTAGCACCAATAGTGTTTACAAGTACTTATGTATACGTCGACACACAGTTCTCAAACGAGTACTCTATTTCTTCAAAACACACACTGCTCATATGATAAAACTAGTGAGGACGCATCTGTTTCGACAACAATTACGATGATTCATGGGCCCACAAATGTAGCAGCAGTTCCCAGAGATGGATTCAAATAGAGTACTAGCCCTAGAGGGCTCGATAATAGGCAAGGTTCAGATAATTCACAAAATGGGAATAGGTGCTAGGGTTATGAACTTATAATCATGGAATCAACTCGATCATCAGATTATAAGTTCATTCCATACCGAACCAGACCGTGCACATTCTTATTATGAGAAGTGGTCATTCGAGCCTATGGAAATAGGATACTCTGTTTACATAGAAATCCCTACGTACTTACATTCTATTTAGGATTAGGAATAGGTGTAATCAGACCTGCTTTTGACATATCTATCCTATTCTTATTTGGGTGCCATATGCACCTCTTTGGGCTTCTATTGAATCGAGAAATTGGATTGTACATCTTTCATCTTTTAGATTTTGATATCGATTTTGATACGTATAAGGTGTCCTATGGATAAGCTTAGAATCCAAACTACTATAAACATTAGCTGGGGCAAGTATTTCATGCCTCGACCTAATTTGGGCTGGACACAAGACAGACCTTGCCATGAACATCATTGAGGACGTCTGGCAGGAGCTCAATCCTGTGAACCTTCATGAAGACAACCTTGTGGCCTTGCCACTCATAAACTTGTTTGTGGAGGCATGACACGTCATATTCCTGCGTAAGCTTGACAAGAACAGTATGCCTCACAAACGAAGGAGTAGCTTTGAACTTCTTGTGCTTCAGTACACCCTGGACAACACGCCTGACAACAGTGAGGCTGGAATACAACTCTTCATTGGTATAAGCACAAACGGCTTCCAGGATCCAACGGCCTAAAAACTCTGTTTTCCCAGTGCGTATATTCAGGTCATCTGCCTCATAGCGAGTGGCATGTACTGTTGGGGAACGTTGCAGAAAATTAAAAATTTTCCTACGCTTTCACCAAGATCTATCTATGAGTTCATCTAAGCAACGAGTCATGGGAGAGAGATTGCATCTACATACCACTTTGTAGATCGCGAGCGGAAACGTTCAAAAGATCGGGGATGAAGTAGTCGTTCTCGCCGTGATCCTATCACCGGAGATCCTAGCGCCGAACGGACGGCACCTCCGCGTTCAACACACGTACGGGACAGGAGACGTCTCCTCCTTCTTGATCCAGCAAGGGGGAAGGAGAGGTTGATGATGATGGCTCCAGCAGCAGCACAACGGCGTGGTGGTGGTGGAGCAGCAGCACTCCGGTAGGGCTTCGTCAAGCACGTGACGGAGGAGGAAGAGGTGTAGCAGGGGGAGGGAGGCGCCAGAGTTTTAGGGCGCGGCTGCCCCCTCCCCCCTCCCTTTATATAGGCCCCCAGGGGGGGCGCCGGCCCTTGGGGATCCCATCTCCCAAGGGGGGCGGCGGCCAAGGGGGGTGGAGTGCCCCCCAAGGCAAGTGGGCGCTTCACCCTAGGGTTTCAACCCTAGGCGCAGGGGGTGGGCCAAGGGGGGCGCACCAGCCCACTATGGGCTGGTTCCCCTCCCCACTTCAGCCCATGGGGCCCTCCGGGATGGGTGGCCCCACCCGGTGGACCCCCGGGACCCTTCCGGTGGTCCCGGTAAAATGCAGTCCGTATAGTTGCTGCCATCATCTTTCAGCTTGGTTTTCTCTAGGAACGCGTTGAAGTTCATGTTGACATGAGCGTTGGCCATTTGATCTACAAGACATATTTGCAAAGGTTGTAGACTAAGTTCATGATAATTAAGTTGATCTAATCAAATTATTTTAATGAACTCCCACTCAGATTAGACATCCCTCTAGTCATCTAAGTGTTACACGATCCGAGTCGACTAGGCCGTGTCCGATCATCACGTGAGACGGACTAGTCATCGTCGGTGGACATCTTCATGTTGATCGTATCTTCCATACGATTCGTGTTCGACCTTTCGGTCTCCGTGTTCCGAGGCCATGTCTGTACATGCTAGGCTCGTCAAGTTAACCCTAAGTGTTTTGCATGTGTAAAACTGTCTTACACCCGTTGTATGTGAACGTAAGGATCTATCACACCCGATCATCACGTGGTGCTTGAAACATTTAACTTTAGCGACGGCGCACGTTAGGGAGAACACTTCTTGAAATTGTTGTAAGGGATCATCTTATTTACTACCATCGTTCTAAGTAAACAAGATGCATAAACATAATAAACATCACATGCAATTATATAGTAGTGACATGATATGGCCAATATCATATAGCTCCATTGATCTCCATCTTCGGGGCTCCATGATCATCTTGTCACCGGCATGACACCATGATCTCCATCATCATGATCTCCATCATCGTGTCTTCATGAAGTTGTCATGCCAACGACTACTTCTACTTCTATGGCTAACGCATTTAGCAATAAAGTAAAGTAATTTACATGGCGTTCTTCAATGACACGCAGGTCATGCAAAAAATAAAGACAACTCCTATGGCTCCTGCCGGTTGTCATACTCATCGACATGCAAGTCGTGATTCCTACTACAAGAACATGATCTCATACATCACAATATGTCATTCATCATTCATCACAACTTCCGCCATATCACATCACATGACAATTGCTGCAAAAACAAGTTAGACGTCCTCTAATTGTTGTTGCATCTTTACGTGGCTGCAATTGGGTTCTAGCAAGAACGTTTTCTTACCTACGAATAACCACAACGTGATTTTGTCAACTTCTATTTACCCTTCATAAGGACCCTTTTCTTCAATCCGATCCAACTAAAGTGGAGAGACAGACACCCGCCAGCCACCTAATGCAACTAGTGCATGTCAGTCGGTGGAACCGGTCTCACGTAAGCGCACGTGTAAGGTTGGTCCGGCCGCTTCATCCCACAATACCGCTGAAGCAAGATAAGACTAGTAGCGGCAAGCAAGTTGACAAGATCTACGCCCACAACAAAATTGTGTTCTACTCGTGCAATAGAGAACTACGCATAGACCTAGCTCATGATGCCACTGTTGGGGAACGTTGCAGAAAATTAAAATTTTTCCTATGGTTTCACCAAGATCTATCTATGAGTTCATCTAAGCAATGAGTCATGGGAGAGAGATTGCATCTACATACCACTTTGTAGATCGCGAGCGGAAGCGTTCAAAAGAACGGGGATGAAGTAGTCGTTCTCGCCGTGATCCTATCACCGGAGATCCTAGCGCCGAACGGACGGCACCTCCGCGTTCAACACACGTACGGGACGGGAGACGTCTACTCCTTCTTGTTCCAGCAAGGGGGAAGGAGAGGTTGATGATGATGGCTCCAGCAGCAGCACAACGGCGTGGTGGTGGTGGAGCAGCAGCACTCCGGCAGGGCTTCGCCAAGAACGTGACGAAGGAGGAAGAGGTGTAGCAGGGGGAGGAAGGCGCCAGAGTTTCAGGGTGCGGCTGCCCCCTCCCCCCTCCCTTTATATAGGCCCCAGGCGCCGCCCTGGGGATCCCATCTCCCAAGGGGCGGCGGCCAAGGGGGTGGAGTGCCCCCAAGGCAGTGGGCGCCCCCCCTAGAGTTTCAACCCTAGGCGCGGGGTGGGCTATAGCGCACCAGCCCACTATGGGCTGGTTCCTCCCCACTTCAGCCCATGGGGCCCTCCGGGATGGGTGGCCCACCGGTGGACCCCAGACCCTTCCGGTGGTCCCAGACAATACCGTGACCCCAAACTTTCCGATGGCCAAATACCACTTCCTATATATAATTCTTTACCTCCGGACCATTCCGAAACTCCTCGTGACGTCCGGGATCTCATCCGGACTCAACAACATTCGTATACTGCATACTCATATTCATACAACCCTTGCGCCACCGAACCTTATGTGTAGACCCTACGGGTTCGGAGACACGTGAACATGACCGAGACGGCTCTCGGGCAATAACCAACAGCGGGATCTGGATACCCATGTTGGCTCCCACATGCTCCTCGATGATATCATCGGATGAACCACGATGTCGAGGATTCAAACAATCCCGTATACAATTCCCTTTGTCAATCGGTACGTTACTTGCCCGAGATTCGATCGTCGGTATCCCAATACCTCGCTCAATCTCGCTTACGCAAGTCACTTTACTCGTACCATAATGCATGATCCCGTGACCAAACACTTGGTCACTTTGAGCTCATTACGATGATGCACTACCGAGTGGGCCCAAGGATACCTCTCCGTAACACGGAGTGACAAATCCCGCCTCGATCCGTGTCAACCCAAAAGACACTTTCGAGATACCTGTAGTGCACCTTTATAGTCACCTAGTTACGCCAGGACGCTTAGTACACCCAAAGCACTCGTGCGGTATCCGGAGTTACACGATCTCATGGTCTAAGGAAGAGATACTTGACATTGGAAAAGCTCTAGCAAAACGAACTACACGATCTTGTGCTATGCTTAGGATTGGGTCTTGTCCATCACATCATTCTCCTAATGATGTGATCCCGTTATCAATGACATCCAATGTCCATAGTCAGGAAACCATGACTATCTATTGATCAACGAGCTAGTCAACTAGAGGCTCACTAGGGACATATTGTGGTCTATGTATTCACACGTGTATTACGATTTCCGGATAATACAATTATAGCATGAATAAAAGACAATTATCACGAACAAGGAAATATAATAATAACCCTTTTATTATTGCCTCTAGGACATATTTCCAACATGTAAAACCACACAATCCTTGTCTGCATAAGGGCTCTAATTGAAACAGAAACAAATTCTGAATTACTTTCCAATATAAGAAACACAAGTTATTTAAACCACTATGTATAGCATGGCATCGAAGCTAATAAAATTTTGCATTATTCATCACCACATACTTAGATGTGTAACATCCCAAATTTTCAATTTGGAATGTTATACATTAGGTCGTCATTGCATATCATATTTTTATTTCATTTTGGCTTGATCCTAGAAATTCTACGCAACTCAAGGACCCACGGAGAGAGTTGGGAATTTCATTATTTTCATATTTGAGTTTTCTCGAATTTTGAAAAGAGGGTCGTTTGATTTTAATTATTTTCTCTTCGAATATTTCTTTTATAAAAAAAGAGAGAGGATAAAATGATTTCCTCAAAATAAAGAAATATTGGAGATTTAATATTAAAATCAAATAAGAATTTTATTCGGAGCTTTATCTCTATTTTATTTGAATTAGGAAAAATATGCGTTTTTCAAAATTGCATTAGAGTCCCAAATAAATGTTCACCTTGTCCGGTAGATTTCTAGAGGACAGGGATTATTTCAGGATTTTTAGAGTCCGTTTAGTATTTCTTTTCTTCGTTTTTCTACGCGGAATAATTTTAAAAAAAAGTTACCGACTTACCGGGCCGTGTCCGACCTGGACACTACGCCCGGGCGGCTTTATAAGCCGAGGCCGCGACCCCGCCGAGGCCCAAGTCGCCAGCCGGCCCGAAACCCTAGCCACGCCAGCCCGCGCCCGCCACGACCCGCTTCGCCCGCCGCCGCCGCCGCCCGAGCTGCCGCCGCCACCACCGCCGACCACCCGGACCCGCACCGCCGCCCGCCGCCACCACTGCCGCCATCGCCGGAGTTCGCCAGTGTTCTCCGCCGGTTTTCTTTGCCGGTTCGGTTTTTTCGGTAAAAACCCTAGATGCGTTTTTTATTAGATCGGTTTTTTTCGGTTTAGTTATTTTGCGGACGTTCGTCCGTATGTTCGTTATAACCAACGGTTTTCGCTCGTTAACCGCGGACAGCGAACGTTCGTTCGTTAGTCTGTTCGTCAGTTTTTCTTTTTCTCGGATTTTTCGTGATTATTTTCGATCGTGATTTCTGATCCGATTTTCATTTTAGTTTATCTTTTTGCTCGTTTATCGGAATCAGGAAATTCAAGCGCCTAAAGTTTCGCCTCGAAGCCCTCTTTCTGTTTAATCAACTTAAACAAGTTTTTGCGATAGTAAAATTTGACTTTAGTCCAGATTAGTAATCGAAGCTTGTTTCTTTCGCAGTTTGAATTTCGTTGCTTCGTTTAATTTCATTCTTTTTGTAAACCGGAGTTCTTAAGTTGAACTTTCTGGTTAGATATTCTTATTTGATCTTTACCCGTGCATCTTTGCTTGATTGCTTATTGTATTCTTGTTTGCTTGCGATAGAGTACCCGAAGTGCGAACCTTGCTACTACGAGTCTCTACGTTTCATGGATCATCAGCAAGGCAAGTAACACTTTGATCATACCTCTTTACTACCCATTTTTATTGCATTAGATCAATCCTCAAACAATTGCTTGGTTAGGATCTGATTAAATTGTGAGTTTGGGAAGTAGATGAGGTAGTACATATTCACCTGTTTATTATCAAACCTATGGGAGTTACTTCTACGTTGCTTATACTGCTATGCTATGCTCGTAGACGTGGTTTGGGTTTGATTGTATTCATGACAGATGTGAGTTTTGTTAATTAATGGTTAACTTAAGGTGGCAACTTTAATACACATCTGGGAGGATTAAGGCACCTAGGGAACCCAGTGTTGTCTGTATTTTTGGAAATCCCGGGGTACCGTGTGATTCTCCTATGGACTGCCACCCAGGCTCAAAGGGATCATAAGATTATTCATGCTAGAAACTTCTGTGTGCAGCCACATGCCATTATGGGCTCTGGCATAGTTGAGTAAGTTGTGGGAAACCTTTCCATGATGGGCTAGCAGATGTAGGGGATTATAGGTGTACAGGCCTATCTATCGGTTAAGGGGACCTCTTCGGAAAGACTGTGTCTCGGTCATCTGTTTCTCAAACATTATGTAGTGCGAGAAACCCAATGAAGGAGATCGAGTCTTGTGGGGAAAAGTGCACAAACCTCTGCCGAGTGTACAAACTAATTATGGTTAGCCGTGTCCCCGGTTATGGACATCTTGAGTATCTAGTTCTTGGATTATCATGTGGATCTCATCACTTTTAATATAATTTGATTGGGATTAATGATGATGCTTAATTGCGATTGAGTTGGGTGAACCTTCTCAATGTTTAACAACCACCATGATAGTTAAATAAAATTTATTCCATTGTTGTAGCGAAAAAATTGGCTTTCCGCAATACATATTAACCATACAGCCTCCACCAGCCTTATATGCATGTAGTGATAGCTTTATTCTGTTCATTCTTCTTTTGTGTTGCCTTGCCAGCATATTACATGTGCTGACCCGTTTCGGGCTGCAACATATCATGTTGCAGACTTTTCAAACGCATTTGTAAGGAGCCATAGGTCGTTGTCTTTCACTCGATGATGCCGTTGGAGTTGATGGACTCACTTTATCTTCCAAGCCTTCCATTTGTTATCGTATTAGATGGCCTTAAGCCATATTTATTGTAATAAGTTCTCTTTGAGACATTCGATGTAATAATTGTGTGATTGGTACTGTTATAAATCCTCAAATCTTCGTGTGTGTCAAGATTACCGATCCGAGGATGACACTGATGCACAGAGATTAGACTGTTTGAGGTCTGGTCGCTACAAGATGGTATCAGAGCACACGCTGACTGTAGGAAACGACCACTAAGCTAAAGCCTTAGATCACTACTCTCTTCTCATTTCTGACTCCTCTCCATTTTCTACTCTTTAGGATGGCGGACGCAAGGAATAAGTTTGCACAACCAGATGAAGACACCCCCTTTGGACAACACTTGAAGGAAGTCACTAGATACCTGAATATTGGAATACCAAGCTTCACCGGGACTTACAACACCACTTTACCAGAAGAGGAGCGCTGGATGATTCAAGTTCAAGTTCCAGGAAGGACATTCACGCCAGTCACTGAGCCCATAGAGTTTTCCTTTGATTCACCAACCTGCAGTCTAGGAAAGAGTATGGCAGCCCACATCACCATGGGACACATTGGAGAAGTTTACCACAAGAATCACAAGGATACTATCTACCAGATTTGTGGGCGCCGAGATGAGCAATGGGAGATGATCAGCACTAGGAAGGATAGATCGATTGCAGCTTTCATCCAGGAGTTAAACCAACACATTCGACTCCAGGAGAACCAGATGTGCGCAGGCATGACATATTTGAAGAAGGTGATGACTAGGATCACAGAGCTGGAGGAAGAACTCAAGGCTACTCGAGAAGATTATGATGAGGAAATCGTCGTACTAGTGGATAAGAATGATGACCTGACAAGGAAGCTGGGAGTATTCATGGGAGACCCCGCGCCAGGAGGAGAAGATGACGGTTCCACTTGCCCGGAGAACTACATCAGCATCGAAGACACTGACTCGGACCCTGACGATAGCGATGATGACTATGTTGATGAAACTGGAGCGGATATCATGGAGTCTTCGACCGAGCAATTTTTCTAGTCGACCACCATATCAGTTGTAGTATTCCACCATGTATATAGTATAGTCCGAGCACTTTCGTAACGATAGTTCTAGACCGATTGTATGCCCTTGCTTGATTGAATTGAGTGATATGTTTGTGTTTGTCTCATGTGCATATGGGTAGTGTTTCCCCCCTAGACCTCATTCTACTCTGTTTTCTTATCTTTTCTAAACCCAGCAGATGCCACTGAGACGCGACAATGGATTTGCTTTCCCACCGGAGCTCACTCAGTTAATCCAGCAGCAGAATGCATTGATGCAGATACTAGTCCAGAATCAGAATCAGGGGAACAACAACAACAACCCACCACCACCACCACCTGTTGATCACTTAGCCCGTTTTCTAAGGCTGAATCCGCCGGTGTTCTCTAGTAGCACCGAGCCAATAGTTGTAGATGATTGGCTCCGCAAGATTGAAAGGGAGCTGACCACTGTAGGATGCACAAATGAGGAGAGAGTGCGTTTTGCCGCACATCAGCTTGATGGACCCGCAACATCATGGTGGGAGAATTTCACAGCCACTTACCCCATCAACACCGTTACATGGGACCAGTTCCAGCAGGCTTTTCGCACTGCCCATGTATCAAAAGGAGCTATGGCCATGAAGAAGCGCGAGTTTCGCAACTTACGCCAAGGAGGACGCACAGTTGGCCAGTATGTGGATGACTTTAGTAAGCTAGCACGTTATGCCCCAGATGACGTCGCTACAGATGCAGCTAGGCAGGAGAAGTTTCTGGAGGGACTGAATGACGAGCTGAACATGGAGTTGATGGTGGCAAATTTCAATAACTACCAGGAGTTGGTAGATAGAGCTCTCATGATTGAAAGGAAGCAGCAGCAGATTGACAACCGCAAGAGGAAGGATGGACAAGGGAAGTATAATTCTGGAGCTCAGCAGAGACCCCGTTTTACCCCGAACTCGGGAGGACCCCTTCAGCATAACCATGGAGGTCACAATCACACTAGAGGAAGTTCGCACAACCATAGTGGCTCCAAGAACGGAACGGTAATGGAGGAAGCAACGGACAGAACCGTTCCAACCCGGCAACGCCTGCCAAGAAGGATCTAAGCCATGTTACTTGCTACAAGTGCCAGAAGACTAGACATTACGCCAATGAATGTCCTGAGGCTAAGAATGGAAACGGCAATGGAAGCTCTAGGAAGAAGCCCAACCCTTTCAACAGGGGACAGGTGAACCACGTTAACGTGGAGGAGGTTGAAGCCCAGCCAGATGCAGTAATAGGTAAGTTTTTGGTTAAGTCATTTACTGCAATCGTTCTTTTTTATACTGGTGCATCGCATTCATATCAAGGGTATTTGTGGAGAAGTATAAACTGCCCACCAAAGTTCTTAGTACACCTATGTTAGTGAGCTCGCCAGGAGCAGAGTATATGGCAAGCCAAGGATGTTTTTAGATGCCATTGACCATAGGTAGGCATGTTTTCCCCTCAGATCTGATAATTTTAGAGTCACAAGGTATGGATGTGATTCTGGGTATGGATTGGCTATCGATGTATGGAGGAAACATCGATTGCGCCTGTAAGTCAATTTTGCTCACCACCCTAGAAGGAAGAAGGATCAAGTATGTATCCCGGCATGTGCCGAGTAGGACTCAAGTAAATTCCTTATCAGGAGTTGTAAAGGAGGAAGTACCAGTGGTGAAGGATTTCCCGGATGTATTTCCAGAAGAGTTGCCAGGCATGCCACCGGATAGAGACATTGAGTTTTTGATTGAGCTTTTTCCAGGCACATGGCCAATATCTGAGAGACTGTACAGAATGCCCGCAAAGGATTTGGAGGAAATTAGGAAGCAGATTAAGGAGTTACTGGATAAAGGTTATATTCGCCCAAGTTCGTCACCTTGGGGATCACCAGTGCTTCTAGTGGAGAAGAAGGATGGATCGTTAAGGATGGTTGTTGATTATCGAGGATTGAATGAGGTGACGATCAAGAACAAGTACCCACTGCCGATGATCAATGATTTGTTTGACCATCTGCAAGGAGCTAAGGTATTTTCCAAGATCAATCTGCGATCAGGGTACCATCAGCTGAAGATTCGAGAGTAGGATATACCTAAGACAGCTTCTACCACAAGGTACGGGCTATATGAGTATACTGTTATGTCATTTGGCCTGACTAATGCACCTGCCTATTTTATGAACATGATGAACAAGGTGTTTATGGAGTTTTTGGACAAGTTCGTTGTGGTGTTCATTGATGATATTCTGGTCTACTCGAAGAATGAAGAGGAGCATAAAGAGCATTTGCGTTTGGTACTTGGGAAGCTCAGAGAACATCAGCTATACGCCAAGTTCAGCAAGTGTGAGTTTTGGTTGAAGGAAGTTGGATTCCTTGGACATGTTATATCCGGCGAAGGAATAGCGGTAGACCCCACCAAAGTTGTCACTGTGACAAATTGGGAGGCACCCACGTCAGTTGGAGAGATCCGGAGTTTTCTTGGACTCGCAGGATACTACTGGAGGTTCATTGAGAATTTCTCGCAGATTGCAAAGCCTATGACGGAGTTGCTAAAGAAGGACACCAAGTTCAAATGGACTGAGAAATGTGAGGCCAGTTTTTACGAGTTGAAGAAACGCTTGGTTACATCACCAGTGTTGATTCTTCCAGACCAACGCAAGGATTATGAAGTGTATTGCGACACTTCTCGTCGAGGACTTGGAGCCGTACATATGCAGGAGAGAAGAGTTGTTTCATATGCCTCACGACAGCTTATACCCCATGAGTTGAATTACGCTACCCATGATTTGGAGTTAGCAGCCGTAGTGCATGCATTGAAGACTTGGAGACATTTTCTCATCGGAAACCATTGTGAGGTATACATGGATCACAAGAGTTTGAAGTATATCTTCACGCAGAAGGAGTTGAATCTCAGGCAGAGGAGATGGTTGGAACTCATTTAGGATTATGATATGAAGTTGCATTATCATCCCGGAAAGGCTAACGTAGTAGCCTATGCGTTGAGCCGCAAGAGTCATGTCAATACACTCATGACCAGAGAGTCACCTGAGGAGTTAGCAGAGGATCTTCGCGATCTATGTTTGGAGATAGTTCCGAGAGGCTATGTAGCAGCATTGGAGATTCAATCTACTTCGATGGATAAGATCAGAGAAGCTCAGAAGACGAACAAGGAGATTGCCGAGATAAAGGAAAGGATGAGCAAAGGGAAGGCTAAAGGATTTTGTGAGGATGATCATGATACATTATGGTTTGAGGACCACGTATATGTGCCAAATGATCAGGAGATCAGGAAGCTGATTTTGCAGGAGGCCCATGATTGGCCATATTCGATTCACGCAGGAAATACCAAGATGTATCTGGATTTGAAGGATAGCTTCTGGTGGACCGGAATGAAGAAGGATATTGCGGAGTATGTAGCAGTTTGTGATGTATGTCAGAGAGTGAACGCAGAGCATCAGAAGCCAGCAAGATTGCTACAACCATTGCTGATACCCGAATGGAAGTGGGACAAGCTAGGCATGGATTTTATCACGGGATTGCCCAGGACTCGTTTAGGCTATGACTCGATATGGGTTGTAGTCCATCGTTTGACGAAAGTAGCTCATTTCATCCCAGTGAAGACCACTTACACCAGTGCTAAGTTGTCAAAGATATACATGACCAGGATCGTATGTTTGCACGGAGTTCCGAGGACCATTGTATCAGATAGAGGAACCTAGTTTACCTCAAAGTTTTGGAATCAGTTGCATGAAACTTTGGGAACTAGGCTAGAGTTCAGTACGGCTTTTCACCCGCAGACAGATGGACAGACTGAGAGAGTCAACCAGATTTTGGAGGACATGTTGAGAGCTTGTGCACTAGACTATGGATCTAGTTGGGACGATAATTTTCCTTACGCAGAGTTCTCTTACAACAACAGCTATCAAGCCAGTTTGAAGATGGCCCCTTTCGAAGCATTGTACGGAAGGAGGTGCAGGACACCGTTGTTGTGGGACGAAGTTGGAGACTGTTAGTTGTTTGGACCAGATTTGATTAAAGAGTCTGAAGAGAAGGTTAAGCTGATTCACGATAAACTCAAGATAGCCCAGTCCAGGCAGAAGAGCTATGCGGATTCTAAACGCAAGGAGACAGTTTACAAAGTTGGAGACAGAGTGTATCTTTGTGTATCACCACTTCGAGGAGTGAAGCGCTTTGGAGTTAAGGGAAAGTTAGCACCATGTTTTGTGGGACCATACAAAGTTTTGGAACATATGGGAGAAGTTGCTTACAAGTTGGAATTGACCGAAGGATTGTCAGGAGTTCACGATGTGTTCCACGTTTCTCAGTTGAAGAAGTGCCACACAGAGATGGTTGATATCCCTCTAAGAGATACAGTGCCATTGGAAGCGATACAGTTGGATAGCGATTCGACCTACAAGGAGAAGCCAGTTAAGATTCTCGAATTTGCCAACCGAGTTACACGCAGCAAAGTTATCAAGTTTTGCAAGGTTCAGTGGAGCCACCATACCGAAGATGAAGCCACCTGGGAACGAGAGGAAGACCTACGAAAGGATTACCCACACCTATTTTCTAGCCAACCCGAATCTCAAGGGTGTCAGGACCCTGATTCCAAGTCACATTGACCTAGCCGGTAACACCTCATATCACTTTGCGGCCTCACGCACGGTATTCCCACGGGTGTCGCCTTACCATGGCCCGGGACCGTTTGCTCCTTTTGGCTCACGTATATGATAGTGTCGCTAGCATCCACATGACGGAGAACCGGGCCGACATGGCTAGTCGTGAACCCAAAGCGCGCTTAACCCATGGGGACAGGCATACATGAATCACATCGAGCATGTCGGTCATCAACGTATGAATCCGGCTGTAGCACTCGCTAACAGGACTCCGGATATCACCGCGTGACATTTCCCGAAGGATGTACATAGGAACGAAGTGAAACACATGCCGCCACCAAGTGTCCAAAGCAAGAGTAGTCTTTGGGCTAGCGGGACTCGTGAACCGGTCAGAAGCGGACTACTATCGCTAGGAAGCACTAGAATACATTTCCCCATATGAGAGGCTGCCAAGGATAAACAACTAGATTGTCGGATCCCACTCATACCAAGCATTTCAATCATACACACAATATGCCCGATATGAGTACATACAACATGGCATCACAACAAAACTCTACAACTCAAAGTACTTTATTTAAGAGGCTCCGAGGAGCCATACATAACATATCCATATAGATAGGGGTCACATGACCCAACACTCAAGACATACAAGCATACAATCACATGCGGAAGCAAACTAGTCTCGAGTACGACACTAAAAGAAAGAAAGCTTGATGAAGCCCTTCTATCTACAAAGGGCCCTTCACAAGCCTTGGATCACCACCGGTGGCTAGTTCACTGCCGACGCCAAGGTCTACATAAAACCCATCGGAGGGGGCGTGTTTTCGCTCAAAAACATTAATTAAACAAACGTGAGTACGGAGGTACTCAGCAAGTCTTACAACAGAATCCTATCATACATGCATATTCTCGAGAAGGTAGTGGAGTTATTGCAGCAAGCCAGCTTTGACTCTTGGCTAAGTTATCTTACGTGACATTACTTGTAAAGCATTTGTCGCACACGAGTCCATTAATCACCATCACAATACTCCACCGTGGATCCTCCCTCGTCAACCCACGAGAGGGCCATCCGCGGTACTCACACTTATCTTGAGGCTTTTAGTAGTATCCATTTACTTGTCTATGAACTGCATAGGCGACCAAGTAGTCCTTTACCGCGGATGCAGCTATTTGAATAGTTTTATACCCTGCAGGGGTGTACTTCATCACACATGTTTCCACCACTTAGCGTCTGCACACGATATGTGCTCGGCAGACTTCAAGCGAAAGCCGACGTGGGTGTAAACCACGACCTGACCAACCACACAAGTCTCTAGTCCAGGTTTATCGCCTATTCGGGTTCCATCCGCAGGGAGTCCGGCCGAGGTTTCCACTAACGGCCCCGAACAATGTGTGCAAGGTTCCCGAGACACCAAACGGGCAAATCGGTACACCGGGCCACGTGCCATCCGCAACACAGCCCACCCCTAAGGTCAGCGCTGCGTGCGGCCCCCAGCATGCTACAAACACCAGAACTACTTGCAACTCTTGGACAGAGGACGAGAGGGGTCGGTAAGTCGAGCGGGGTCATATTTCAGGGCCCAATGTGTGGTAGTAGCTGACCTTAAATCACACATACAGATCTCAGTTCCTAGGGACGACCTCAATGAAACAACCCACCATGTACTCCTACATGTCCTCTCATCGATTCCTTTACCAAAACATATTCAACACTTTCACTCTCGAAACCGACACAACCTTTCACTCTAGTTCATCATCCCAATGAGCCAGACCTGACACAACTCTAAGCATAGCAAGCATAGCATGGTAGGATTCACAAACATGGCTCAATCAACTCCTACACATACGGTTTCATCTAATTACTGTGGCAATGACAGGTCATGCAAAGGAAGTGGGTTCAACTACCGCAGCACACAACTGTTTGAAACGCGTTGTCTTAATGCAGTAAACAAGAGAAGAAGCGAGAACATGGGTTTGTATCAGAATGATCAATGGGTTGCTTTCCTGATGTAGTGGTAGTAGGATACTGCCCTTCAGATGGATATTCGGGGCTATCCTCGGAGGCAGAACCTATCACGAAAGACACACCGAACAGAAACAACACATGACAATATGTAACAAAACGATGCATGCTATGACATGGCAATATAAATGTGTGTTGGCCTAATGCAAGCTAGAACAGAAAGGAATGAACTCATTTGAATCAAAGATTCAAATGTTAGCTCATTTAACATAGCCATAATGGTGCATTATCTTATTCTGCTTAAACAGCAAGGTTAACTTGTTCTGTCATGCATTAAACCATTACCAATGGATTGATTGAATTTTTCTGATCAAAATTCATATATAAAACTTTGCATTTGGAGTTACAGATTAATTTCTATGATTTTTTGAAGTTTGCAACAATTTCTAGAATTTCCTGTAAACAAATAAAACCAGAAATTAATTATTGCGTCAGCAGTGCATCAGAGTGATGTCAGGGGTCAACGGGGGCGTCCAGGTCAACCTGACCAGTGGATCCCGCATGTCAGTAGCTAACTAGGCTAACTAATTTTAGTTAAACCTAAGCTAGGTTAATTAGCAGAGGGGCCCCACCTAGTAAACTAAGTCAGCGAGGTCAAACCCGCCGACGTTTAGCCGCCGGCGAGGCCAGACACGGCGGCGAGAGTGTGATTGTGCATTCCGGCGACCATTTGGATGGCGGAGACCATCTACGGGTAGCCGGAGACAACCCGCGATGTTTGGTGGTGGTGGTTGAGCTCGGGGTGGCCAGGAACGTCGCCGGCGACGAGCTTGGCGGTCGCCGGAGTCGGGTGAGGATGAACCCATGGCTACGGGGCACGGCAGGGCACGGGGTGAGGTGCGTTGGGCTCCTGGGAGTGCGGTGAGTGCGATGGCGTGCTCGGAGTCGAGCCAACGTGGCTGTGGCCACGACGGCGACGTGTGGTGGCGACGGCGAGTGCGGCCGAGCTCGGTGCGGTCGGTGCGGGGCTCGAGAGCGAGAACAAGGAGGGAAAGGTAGCTGGGCTCACGGCGAGTGCGACGAAGCAGTCGGCGAGGTCGGGGACGAGGTGATGCGGTGGCGGCGGCAATGGGGATCTCCGGCGAGGTTCGGTGAAGACGAGCTCGAGGAAGACGAAGCAGGGCTTGTGAGCTCTCGGGGCTCGGGCTGTTCGACGGAGTCGACGACGGCGGAGTGGTTGGACACGGTGGCTTGGTACGGGGACGACGGTGGACGAACTCACGCCGGTGCAGCGGCGGCAAAAGGCCGCCATCGTGTCGAGAGCGAGGGAGAGGGGCAGGGGGCGAATGAGATGTCCACGGGTCGGGCGGCGACGTGGAGCTCACCCAGTGCTTTCGGTGGCGCTGGCGGCAAGCAAGTGACGCCGTGGCGAAGCTCACGCCGCCGCGTCACCTCTGTGCTCGCGTGGCGACGACGAAGCAGGTGGTGGCATGGGCCAAGACAAAGTGCTTAGGCCGCCAACTGGGCTGCCAGGTGGCTGCGGCCAGGTAAGTGGGTTTTCCCTTTTGTTTCTGTTTTCAATTATTCTGTAGGTTTGTTGCATTTTTAAAAATACCTAGGCAACTCCAAAAATCACCAAACTTCACCTGGTCCTTAGTTGGAATATATCCAGCATGGAACATTTTAGTTTGGGATTATTTGAGCATTTGAAATATTTTATATAATTTAAATGCCCAAATTCAAATAGCTAAAGATTTAATCTAGTGACCTTAGAGTGACCTAGAAATTTGTGCATCACTTCTGACAGTGGTTTAGGACCAAGGCAAAGGTGATGAACATTTTAAAAGGGCATTTCAGGTTCATTGAAAATATTTTTAGTAAACCCTAGTTGGATTCAGAGGGGTTCTGGGGGTTCTGTCTTCCCCAATTCAAGTTTCTGATGAAAGGTAAACATGATGCAACACTCTAATGCATGGACTAACTAGGATGTGACAACTCACCCCCACTCAAAAGAATCTCGTCCCGAGATTTTGGATCCGTCGGAAAGAAGGTGGGATACTCAAGTCGATGACGATCCTCCCTTTCCCAAGTTGCTTCTTGCTCGGAATGGTTTGACCATTGAACCTTGAGAATCTTGATATTCTGGCGTCGAGTGGTACGCTCGGCTTGATCAAGGATATGAACGGGATATTCTCGATAGGTGAGGTTATCTTGGAGATCAAGCGTTTCGTGGTCCACTCCACGGATAGGATCCGAGAAGCAACGCCTGAGTTGAGAAACGTGGAAAACATCATGGACTCTGGAAAGATGCAAAGGTAGTTCCAGTTGGTAGGCAACTTTTCCTCGTTTGGCAAGAATGCGAAAGGGTCCAATGTAACAAGGAGCCAACTTGCCTTTGATACCGAATTGATGGGTTCCCTTCAAAGGAGTAACCCGAAGGTAAGCCTTCTCGCCAACTTCATAAGACATAGGCTTATGCTTGCGGTCATATTGGCTCTTTTGACGAGATTGGGTTGTTTTCAATTTCTCACGGATAACACGAACCTGCTCTTCTGCTTCCTGAATCATATCCGGGCCAAAGAGTTGTCTTTCCCCGGTTTCTGACCAGTTAAGAGGTGTTTAACATTTTCGTCCATAGAGAACTTCGAAAGGAGCTTTGCCCAAACTAGCTTGATAACTATTGTTATAAGCGAACTCGGCGAATGGAAGGCATTTCTCCCAATTCATGTCGAAAGAGATGACAGAAGCTCGAAGCATATCCTCCAGAATTTTATTGACTCGTTCTACTTGACCACTTGATTGAGGATGGAAGGCGGTGCTAAAGGAGAGACGAGTTCCCATAGCATTTTGGAAACTTTCCCAAAATTGAGAGGTGAAGAGACTTCCACGGTCTGAGTTAATCTCCAATGGAACACCATGAAGAGACACTATTCGAGAGATGTACAATTCAGCTAGCTGGCTAGCGGTTATACTCTCACGAACGTGTAGGAAGTGGGCTACTTTGGAAAGACGGTCGACAACGACGAAGATGGCATTATTCCCTCTGTTGTTCCTAGAAAACCCGGTAATGAAATCCATACCGATTTTATCCCATTTCCATTCAGGAATAGCCAAAGGTTGAAGGGTGCCAGCAGGCCGTTGATGCTCTGCTTTAACACGACGACATACGTCGCAACTAGCAATAAATTGAGCGATTTCTCTCTTCATCCTAGTTCACCAAAACCTCTGGCGTAGGTCTTGATACATTTTAGTACTACCGGGATGAATGGTGAGAGGGGATTCATGAGCTTCCTTAAGGATCAATTGCCGTAGATGTTGTTTCTTGAGAACCACCAAACGGTTCCGGAAGAAAACTACACCTCGTTCGTCCATGGAAAAACATTTAGCAACTCTGCTAGCGATGTTCTCCTTAATCTCAGATATGGCCTTATCACGCTTCCGGGCAGCTATAATTTGATCCGTAAGGTTAGGTTTCGCCTCCAGGGTGGAAAGGAATCCTCAAGGAACAATGTGAAGGTTAAGCTTACGTAATTCCTCATGGAGAAGTGGTTGACTTTGTTGTAACATCAGATTGTTACAATAAGATTTGCAACTTAGTGCGTCAGCCATGACATTGGCTTTGCCTGGGGTGTAAGATATTCCTAAGTCGTAATCCGTATCAACTCGACCCAACGCCTTTGCCTCGAGATTCAAACCGGTTGGGTGAAGATGTATTTCAGACTTTGGTGATCAGTGTAGATTTTGCAACGATTATCAAGAAGGTAATGTCGCCAGGTTTTGAGTGCATGGACCACTACTGCAAGCTCTAGATCGTGTGTGGGGTAGTTATCCTCATGTGGACGAATCGTCGGGAAGCGAGGCAATCACATGATGATCTTGCATGAGTATGTAACCTAGTCCTTGTCGCGAGGCGCCGTAATAGATAATAAAGTCCTTAGAAAATCTGGTGGTACAAGCACGGAGCAGATGTCGGTGTCTTTTCGGTTCTCAAAGCTGAACTCGCACTATGGGGTCCACTCGAACTTTTTATCTTTCTTGAGGAGTTCGGTTAGAGGCTTAGCAACCTTGGAGAAATTCTCGACGGCGGCGGCAATAGCTCGCTAAACCGAGGAAACTCCGAACTTGCTTGACCGATTCTGTGGAGTCCAATCAGGACGGCTTGAACTTGCTCGGGATTGACAAAGAATGCCCTTACCGGAGATTACATGGCCTAGATAGGTTACTTCTGGCAACCAGAACTCACACTTAGAGAATTTGGGATAAAGGCGATGCTCTCGAAGTTTCATCAATACTAGCCTTAGATGTTCGGCATGTTCTTCCACATTCTTGGAGTAGATGAGTATATCATCGAGGTATGCCACAACGAATTTATCCAAATACTCCATGAAGATCGAGTTCATTAACCGAGACAAGGTGGCTGGAGCATTGGTTAACCCGAAGGACATGAAAGTGTACTCGTATTGGCCATAAAGAGTAACAAAGGCCGTTTTAGGAATGTCCCCGTTCTTGATTTTGATTTGATGGTAGCCCAACCTCAAATCCATCTTGAAAAGACCGAGGATCCAAAGTGAGCTGATCATACAGGTCGTTGATCCTGGGGAGCGGATACTTGTTCTTGATAGTGACCAAATTGACAGGTCGGTAATATACAACCATCCGATCCGTTCCATCCTTCTTCTTGACAAAGAGGATGGGGTAAGCCCATGGGGATGAACTAGGACGGATGAAACCCTTTTGCAAGGACTCATCGAGTTGTTTCTTAAGCTCGGCTAGTTCTAGGGGTGCCATCTTATAGGATCTTCTAGAGATTGGGACGGCTCCTGGAACAAGATCTATGACGAACTCGACATCCCTGTCAGGTGGAACACCTGGCAGTTCCTCTGGAAATACATCCGGAAAATCACGGACTACCGGAATATCTTCGAGATCTGGAAGGGGGTTGGCATTTAAGGAGTAGAGCTGACGCTTAGCCACTCGGGTTAAAACATTAACTGTCTTGCCCGAAGGATGGGTGAGTTGAACAGTTCTAGTAGAGAAATCAATCTTAGCGTAATGGGCTGACATCCAGTCCATACCCAAGATGATGTTTATGTCCGAGGACTTGAGAGCTATTAGTGATGCAAGGAAGACTAATCTGTCGACAAGGATTTCATTCCCATGACTTATTCTAGAGGTTTGCCATCTAGAACCAGGAGTCTAAATTTCCATGGAGGTGTGCATGTCACAAAATGTGGTGTTGTGCAATCAAGCATAGCTCTCAGAAATAAATGAATGAGATGCTCCAGTATCAAAAAGAACAGTTGCCGGATGGCAATTAACAAGGAGCGTACCGAGAATGACGTTGGGATCCTCATGGGTCTCCTCAGCTGAAACGTAGTTGACGTGGCCACGAGCAGTGGCAGCTGGTTTGGCGTAGAGCACCTTCCCTGCTGGCTTACCATGGCCAACAGACTTTCAGATCTGACTGGGGTTGTTCTGGGGACATTCACGGATGTAGTGACCCGTCTCTCCACACTTGAAACAGATTATCACATTGGGACGTGGAGCAGCATTAGCAGTGGGGCCACCATAGGCCTTGGGCGGTGCAAACTGCTGGTTGGGGCGAGGCGCCTCAAAGGATGGCCTCGAAGTGAATCTGGGTGGCAGAGCGGTGCTTGGGATCCAGACCCGGCACTTCTGAGATCCAGAGCCGGATGAAGAACCAAAGTCACGGGAGTGCTTGCGTGAAGCTTCAAAGTCGATCGTCCGGTTTCAAAGACCGATAGCCTTGTTGACTAACTCGAAGGAGGTGCACTCGTGCAGAGCGAAGATCACGGCGAAGCTCGGGCTAAGTCCCTTGGAACCTTGCCTCGCTTCTTGGCGCCGGTAGAAACCTCTTCAGAGCATAACGTGCTAGATTTCCAAACTCGCGATCGTATGCATCCACAAATACCTACCACAGGTGAAATTGCAGAATTCTTCCCTCTTACGATCCATGAGACCTTCCGGAATGTGATGCTCACGGAAAGCCGCACTGAACTCAGCCCAGGTAGTGATTTGGCCAACCGGGTGCATAGCCTCGAAATTCTCCCACCAAAGGCTAGCAGGGCCTTCGAGGTGATAGGCAGCAAAGATAACCTTATCAGCTTCAGCCACGTTGGCAGAACGTAGCTTGTGGGTGATGCTGTGAAGCCAGTCATCCGCATCGAGAGGCTCAACGGAATGTTTGAACTTCGGTGGATACAGCTTGACAAAGTCATTCCTTGGCTGGCGTGCGGTATTCTGCTCAATCCGCTCCAGCAAGCGATTGTTCTCACACTTGTTGCATTCTGCCTCCATCATAACTTCGGCCAAAGAAGGCGGTTGAGGCAGATTTACATTCCTAGCTGCGCTGGCTTCTCCCTACTCCGGAGCAGCAGGGTTGTTGCGGGTGTTGACCATCCTAAGAAACAAAACAACGGTTTAAACAAGGATGGCAAAATTTGGCAAGGAAGTGCGGAATGTAATGGATAACACGGAATCCAGAGATGTTCATCCGTATGACATGGTAATATAGAAACTGCCATATATATACCAACGGTCATACACACCATTCATAGTTTAGTACAAGCCCGGCTAGAGTACAACTACAGTGAAAGGCGTTACATCTCATCAGAAGCATTCCCAAACTCCTATACATTATTTTTCTACACTTCCTAATTGATACACACTAAGTCATATTCCACAGTCACGCAGACGGTGGAAATACAACTATTACAATACTAGAGATACTACTACTAACTCGCATAGCTCCGTAGTAGTCCTCATAGAAGTCACCTCCATAGCCTGGAAGCTCAACATGATTATCCGGAAACAGACGGCCCTGAGGAGCTTGTGGACCATAGGGGCTAGGATGAGGTCTTGGACCAACAAACGGTGGCTCATGGGACCACGGGGTTGGGTGATGCCTCCCACATCACGCCAATCCATCATGTCCGCAGAGCAGATCTCACAGGATACGATCCCTCATATCCATACATCCAGCTTGCACACCCGTGCAAACCGAGTCAAAGTGGCCCAATGATCGCACGGGTGTTGAAAAGCTCCATTCTCAAGGCCCGATTCTCTCGGTCCTTATCCTCGATCATCTCAGTAGTGGTGCGGGTTAGTGAGTCCTCCTGAGTGGAATCAGCATAGATGGCCTCAAGATACCCTTGCGCCCACAGGAGCGAAGGCGGCATATAACGGAAGTCGGTGTTCCGAAGCAGGCTAGTCCTGACTCGCATGATGGTCATCATAGAGTATGCAGCATCCTGCACAGCCATCTCAATAGTGACCCCGAGTCCATAGGAGTGGTGAAGAGGCTCACCGATCCAGATAAGAAGGAAATATCCTCGACGGTCGCAGAGGTATTGGCTTTGATTAAAATCTCGGAATTGCTCTTCGACGGTTTATTTGGGATACCAACGGTAACCCGTCTCAATCATAACCTGGACTAACATAGCCGTATGACCGGGCACATCGATGCACCTGGTCGATTTAACCACTTGGTTTTATGACGAGTGGCCATCTGAAAGCACAACCACAATGCAAAGACATTAGAATTTCTAGGGAAAATCGGACAGCATAACATCTGTAAATGCTCAAGAACAGATTTGAGACATTCAAAATCAGATTGAAAAACCACTCAACAACATGATATCAAGGTTCTGGTTCAACTGATAACATACTAAAAGTAGTAGAAACTGAACTGAGGTTGTAACCAACAATCCTATAAGTTACTACGGATTAGTAACACGTGAACCTGATAGAGAGGAGAGAGCCTAGTCCTATACCCACGTAGAATGAGAAGAGGATGACTCAGATCAGAGGGCATAAGGTAAAGGAGTAAAAAGAGCCTTACGTCCCTCCCACAATCAATTCCCCTACATATAACTAAAGCATTTCTAGACTCGACATCGACCAGTTTGGCTTAGCGAACCTATAGGCAGTCCGGCTCAGATGCCAACGCTGTCAGGACCCCGATTCCAAGTCAAATTGACCTAGCCGGTAACACCTCATATCACTTTGCGGCCTCACGCACGGTATTCCCACGGGTGTCGCCTTACCATGGCCCGGGACCGCTTAGCCTTTTGGCTCACGATATGATAGTGCCGCTAGCATCCACATGACAGAGAACCCGGGCCGACATGGCTAGTCGTGAACCCAAAGCGGCACTAACCCATGGGGACATGCATACATGAATCACATCAAGCATGTCGGTCATCAACGTATGAATCCGGGCTGTAGCACTGGGCTAACAGGACTCCGGATATCACCGCGTGACATTTCCCCGAAGGGACAGACATAGGAGCGAAGTGAAACACATGCCGCCAGTCAAGTGTCCAAAGCAAGAGTCTTGGCTAGCAGGACTCCGTGAACCGGGCTGTAGCGGACTACTATCGCTTAGGAAGCACTAGACTACATTTCCCCATATGAGAGGCTGCCAAGGATAAACAACTAGATTGTCGAATCCCACTCATACCAAGCATTTAAATCATACACACAATATGCCCGATATGAGTACATACAACATGGCATCACAACAAAACTCTACAACTCAAAGTACTTTATTTAAGAGGCTCCGAGGAGTACATAACATATCCATACCGATAGGGGTCACATGACCCAACACTCAAGTCATACAAGCATACAAGCACATGCGGAAGCAAACTAGTCTGAGTACAGACACTAAAAAGAAAGAAAGCTTGATGAAGCCCTTCTATCTACAAAGGCCCTTCACAAGCCTTGGATCACCACCGGGTGGTTAGTTCACTCGTCGACGCCAAGGTCTACATAAAACCCATCGGAGGGGCGTGTTGTCGCCTAAAACATTAATTAAACAAACATGAGTACGGAGGTACTCAAAGAAGTCTTACAATGTAATCCTATCATACATGCATATTCTCAAGAAGGTAGTGGAGTTATTGCAGCAAGCCAGCTTTGACTCTTGGCTAAGCTATCTTACGTGACATTACTTGTAAAGCATTTGTCGCACACGAGTCCACTAATAACCATCACAATTCTCCACCGTGGATCCTCTCTCATCAACCCACGAGAGGGCCATCCGCGGTACTCACACTTATCTTGAGGCTTTTAGTAGTATCCATTTACTTGTCTATGAACCGCATAGGCGACCAAGTAGTCCTTTATCATGACGCGCTATTCAATAGTTTTATACCTGCAGGGTGTACTTCACACACATGTTTCCACCACTTAGCGCCTCAGACACGATATGTGCTCGGCGGACTTGAAGCGAAAGCCGACGTGGGTGTAGACCACGACCGACCAACCACACAAGTCTCTAGTCCAGGTTTATCGCCTATTCGGGTTCCATCCGCAGGAGTCCGCCGAGGTTTCCACTAACGGCCCCGAACGATATGTGCAGGTTCCCGATACACCAAACGGGCGAATCGGTACATCAGACCCGCGTGCCTACCGCAACACAGCCCTAAGGTCAGGCCAAGGCGTGCCCCAAATGCTACAAACACCAGAAACTACTTGGAACTCCTGGATAGAGGACGAGAGGGGTCGGTAAGTCGAGCGGGGTCATATTTCAGGGCCCAACGTGTGGTAGTAGCTGATCTTAAATCACACATACATATCTTAGTTCCTAGGGACGGCCTCAATGAAACAACCCACCATGTACTCCTACAGGGCCTCTCATCGATTCCTTTACCAAAACATATTCAACACTTTCACTCTCGAAACCGACACAACCTTTCACTCTAGTTCATCATCCCGATGAGCCAGACCTGACACAACTCTAAGCATAGCAAGCATAGCATGGTAGGATTCACAAACATGGCTCAATCAACTCCTACACATACTAGTGGGTTTCATCTAATTACCGTGGCAATGACAGTCATGCAAAGGAAGTGGGTTCAACTATCGCATCACACAACCGCTTGAAACGCGTTGTCTTAATGCATAAACAAGAGCGAAGCGAGAACATGGGTTTGTATCGAATGATCAATGGGTTGCTTGCCCGATGTAGTGGTAGTAGGATACCGCCCGTCGACGGATATTCGGGTTATCCTCGGGCGTAACCTATCACGAAAGACACACCAACATAAACAACACATGACAATATGCAACAAAATGATGCATGCTATGACATGGCAATATGAATGTGTGTTGGCCTAATGCAAGCTAGAACAGAAAGGAATGAACTCATTTGAATCAAAGATTCAAATGTTAGCTCATTTAACATAGCCATAATGGTGCATTATATTATTCTGCTTAAACAGCAAGGTTAACTTGTTCTGTAATGCATGATACCATTACCAATGGATAGATTGAATTTTTCTGATCAAAATTCATATATAAAACTTTGCATTTGGAGTTACATATTAATTTCTACGATTTTTTGAAGTTTGCAACAAATAAAACCAGAAATTAATTATTGCGTCAGCAGTGCGCCAGAGTGACGTCAGGGGTCAACGGGGGCGTCCAGGTCAACCTGACCAGTGGGTCCCGCATGTCAGTAGCTAACTAGGCTAACTAATTTTAATTAAACCTAAACTAGGTTAATTAGTAGAGGGGCCCCACCTAGTCAACTAAGTCAGCGGGGTCAAACCCGCCGACGTTTAGCCGCCGGCGAGGCCAGACACGGCGGCGAGAGTGTGATTGTGCATTCCGGCGACCATTTGGACGACAGAGACCATCTACGGGTAGCCGGAGACAACCCGCGACGTTTTGTGGTGGTGGTTGAGCTCGGGGTGGCAGAGAACGCCGTCGGCGATTTAGCTTAGCGGTCGCCGAGTCGGTGAGGACGAACCCGTGGCTACGGGCACGGCAGGCATGGGGTGAGTCGTTGGGCTCCTCAGGAGTGCGGTGAGTGCGATGGCGTGCTGGTCGAGCCAACGTGGCTGTGGCCACGACGGCGATGTCTTGGCGGCGGCGAAAAGTGGCCGAAGCTCGGTCGGTCGGTCAAGGGGCTCGAGAGCGAGAACGAGAAGGAGGGAAAGGTAGCTGGGCTCACGGCGAAAAGTCTGACGAAGCGGTCGGCGGTCGGGACGAGGTGATGCGGTGGCGGCGGCGGTGGGGATCTCCGGCGAGGTTCGGTGAAGACGAGCTCGAGGAAGACGGCGGGCTTGCGAGCTCTCGGGGCTCGGGCTGTTCGACGGAGTCGACGACGGCAGAGTGGTTGGACACGGTGGCTTGGTACGGGGACGACGATGGACGCGACTCGTCGGCGGTCGCGGCGGCAGTCGTCCGCCATCGTCGCGGAGAGCGAGGGAGTGGGGCAGGGGGGCAAATGAGATGTCCACGGGGTCGGGGCGGCGACGTGGAGCTCACCTAGGTGCTCGGTGGCGCGGGCGGCAAGCAGCTGACGCCGTGGCGAGCTCACGCTTCGCAGATCACCTCTGTGTTGCGTGGCGGCGACGACGAAGCAATTGGGTGGCATGGGCCAAGATAGTCTTTGAGCGGCCACTGGGCTGCCGTGTGGCTGCGCTGTAAGTGGGTTTTCCCTTTTGTTTCTGCTTTTCAATTATTCTTTAGGTTTGTTGCATTTTAAAAATACCTAGGCAACTCCAAAAATCACCATACTTTTTGGTCCTTAGTTGGAATATATCCAAGATGGAACATTTTAGTTTGGGATTATTTGAGCATTTGAAATATTTTATATAATTTAAATGCCCAAATTCAAATAGCTAAAGATTTAATCCAAAGGACCTTAGAGTGACCTAGAAATCATGCATCACTTCCGACGGTGGTTTAGGACCAAGGCAAAGGTGATGAACATTTTAAAGGGCATTTCAGGTTCATTGAAAATATTTTTAGTAAACCCTAGTTGGATTCAGAGGGGTTCTGGGGGTTCTGTCTTCCCCAATTCAAGTTTCTGATGAAAGGTAAACATGATGCAACACTCTAATGCATGGACGAACTAGGATGTGACAGAGGGCGAGATTCATCTTAAGGGGGGTAGGTTTGTAACATCCCAAATTTTCAATTTGGAATGTTATACATTAGGTCATCATTGCATATCATATTTTTATTTCATTTTGGCTTGATCCTACAAATTCTACGCAACTCAAGGACCCACGGAGAGAGTTGGGAATTTCGTTATTTTCATATTTGAGTTTTCTCGAATTTTGAAAAGAGGATCGTTTGATTTTGATTATTTTCTCTTCAAATATTTATTTTATAAAAATAAAAGATAGAGGGTAAAATGACTTCCTCAAAATAAAGAAATATTGGAGATATAATATTAAAATCAAATAAGAATTTTATTCGGAGTTTTATCGCTATTTTTTTGAATTAGGAAAAATATGCGTTTTTCAAACTTGCACTAGAGTCCCAAATAAATGTTCACCTTGTCCGCTAGATTTTTAGAGGACGGGGAAAATTTATTTCAGGATTTTTGGAGTCCTTTTAGTATTTCTTTTCTTTGTTTTTATTTGTGGAATCATTTAAAAAAAGTTACTGATTTACCGGGCCGTGTCCGACCTGTACACTGCGCCCGTGCGGCTTTATAAGCCGAGGCCGCGACCCCGCCGAGGCCCAAGTCGCCAGCCCGCCTCAACCCTAGCCCTTGACCCATTTCCGCCGCCAATGCTTGTGGCCAGAGCCATGGCGCCGCTTAGCCACCACGTCGTCCACCCGCCAGAGCCGCGCCGCCGCCCCGGAGCCACCCCGCCGTCGTTGCTGGAGTTCGCTGGAGTTCGCCGCCGGTTTTCTTTGCCGGTTCGGTTTTTTCGGTAAAAACCCTAGATGCGTTCTTTTATTAGATCGGTATTTTTTCACTTTAGTTATTTAGCGGACGTTAAATCCGTCGCGCTTTTTACCAACGGTTTTCGCCGTTAACGCGATGTGAACGCTCGCTCGCTCGTTAGTCTGTTCGTCAGTTTTTCTTTTTCTCGGATTTTTCGCGATTATTTTCGATCGAGATTTCTGATCTGATTTTCGTTTTAGTTTATCTTTTTGCTCGTTTATCAGAATCAGGCGATTCAAGTGCCTAGAGTTTCATCTCGAAGCCCTCTTTCTGTTTAATCAACTTAAACAAGATTTTGCCATTGTAAAATTTGACTTTAGTCCAGATTAGTAATCGAAGCTTGTTTCTTTCGCAGTTTGAGTTTCGTTCTTCGTTTGATTTGATTCTTTTTGTAAACCGGAATTCTTAAGTTAAACATTCTGGTTAGATCTTATTATTTGAGATTTACCCATGCATCTTTGCTTGATTGCTTATTGTATGCTTGTTTGCTTGCGATAGAGTACCCGGAGTGCGAAGCGTGCTACTATGAGTCTCTAGGTTTCACGGATCATCAGCAAGGCAAGTAACACTTTGATCATACCTCTTTACTACCCAGTTTTATTGCATCTGATCAATCCTCAAACAATTGCATGGTTAGGATCTGATTAAATTGTGGGTTTGGGAAGTAGATGAGGTAGTACCTATTCACATGTTTATTTTCGAACCTATGGGAGTTGCTTCTACGTTGCTTATACTGCTATGCTATGCTCATAGACGTGGTTTGCATTTGAGTGTATTCATGACAGATGTGAGTTTTGTTTATTAATGGTTAACTTATGGTGGCAACTTTAATACACATCTGGGTGGATTGAGGCACCTAAGGAACCCAGTGTTGTCTGTATTTTTGGAAATCTCGGGGTACCGTGTGATTCTCCTATGGACTGCCACCCAGGCTCAAAGGGATCATAAGATTATTCATGCTAGAGACTTACGTGTGCAGCCACATGCCATTATGGGCTCTGGCATAGTTGAGTAAGTTGTGGGAAACCTTTCCATGATGGGCTAGCAGATGTAGGGGATTATAGGTGTACAGGCCTATCTATCGGTTAAGGGGACCTCTTCGGAAAGACTGTGTCTCGGTCATCCGTTTCTCAAACATTATGTAGTGCGAGAAACCCAACAGAGGAGATCGAGTCTTGTGGGGAAAAGTGCACAAACCTCTGCAGAGTGTACAAACTAATCATGGTTAGCCATGTCCTCGATTATGGACATCTTGAGTATCTAGTTCTTGGATTATCATGTGGATCTCATCACTCTTAATATAATTTGATTGGGTTTAATGATGATGCTTAATTGGGATTGAGTTGGGTGAACCTTCTCAATGTTTAACAACCACCATGATAGTTAAATAAAATTTATTCCTTTGTTGTAGGGGAAAAATGGCTTTCCGCAAAACATATTAACCATATAGCCTCCACCAGCCTTATATGCATGTAGTGATAGCTTTATTCTGTTCATTACTCTTTTGTGTTGCCTTGCCAGCATATTCCATGTGCTAACCCATTCCGGGCTGCAACGTATCATGTTGCAGAGTTTTCAGACGACGAGTAAGGAGCCATAGGTCGTTGTCTTTCACTCAGTGATGCCGTTGGAGTTGATGGACTCACTTTATCTTCCAAGCCTTTTGCTATTATCGTATTAGATGGCCTTAAGCCATATTTATTGTAATAAGTTCTCTTTTGAGACATTCGATGTAATAAGTGTGTGATTGCTACTCTGTTATAAATCCTCAAGTACTATGCGTGTCAGCATTACCGATCCAGGGATGACACTGATGCACAGAGATCAGACTGTTTGAGGTCTGGTCGCTACAAGATGAAAAACCACAATCGCGATCGGCAAAGTAGAAAATCACCTTGGACAACTCAGCGGGGGCACATCCTCGAAGGGGAAAACTGCTCCTGCAGTGCCACGGGGCTGTAACCTCAAATGGGGCGTTGACCATCTCAAGAGTGGCCGTGGCGCGATCAGGGTCGGCTCGGTGGCTGCCTCCATCTTCTTGGAGCTCTCGTCTCGTGGGGATCGGCCTCCCGCACTTGCTCCAATATCGACAGATCTTTGCCTGGTTCTCCTTGGTCCATCATGAAACTGAAGAATACTAGGAGACCACTGTAAGGAAAACACAATCGCAATGACAATGAAACAAAAAAGAGAGTGAGGATCGGTTACTGCTTTGCAAAAGTTCTTTTTTTTCTCTGAACGAAAATATACCAACATCAAGGATCCGCTTACCTTCCCTTTGTTGGGAGAGAAGAACGATGGCGATCACGAGTGTTGCCTTTCTTGAAGACGGTGAGGGAGAAGGGGATTCAGCAAAGAGTGAAATGATGGTTGCTTCGTCCGTCAAACTTAGACTGCGGGGAGGTGGGGTTTTGTGATACGACAACTTGTTATTGCCGCGATACGACCGGGGTGACTCTCCGCCTGCATACTGCCTTCTAATTTGGTGGATGGCATTTGGGCCCGCGCGCTACATGGCCCGCATGTCGGTGAACAAAAGTATAACAACATTCAGTAGAGGGAGACGTTTCGATGACCTAGGAGGAGCCAGAAGAGGTATTGTATCCACTGTACTAGTAGTAATTGTTTTTCTGGGTAGCTGTAGAGTGTCTCCACTTTACCAGTAGTAATTTTTTCTCTAGGCCCAAGACAAAATAGCCCAGCCACCCTAGTAAATAGTAAAATCAATTCAAAAGTCCATATATTTACTGAATGAGAGGCGCTACCCACACCCAGCACACCACCCCCCAAAAAACTGGGTGTTCTTCTTCCTCCTCACTCCCACCCACCTCACGCCGATTCGCTCCTCACTCCCCAAATTCCTCACCTCACTCCTACAGAAAACTCCAGCTCCCCTTCTTCCTCACTACTAGAGAAAAACCCCAGCTCCCCTTCTTCTTCACTTGCACTACAACTAGGCTCGTCATTCATTACTCTGCTCAAATCCATGAGAGCGACGCGACGCCCTCGAGGAAAATGGAGTCGGCTGACCCCAGCGCCAAGAAGATGAGGCTCCCGCGAGCGGCGACGCCTGTTGTAGATCCCGCACCCGGCAGCGCCAGGAGAAGCGGCGACCCCGCCCCCACCGGATCCCAGGAACCCGTAGAATCTCGGGTGGACCACATCAGCGATCTCCCAGACATCGTCCTTCGGGAGATCATCTCGCTTCTCCCCACCAAGGATTGCTGCCGCACCCAAGTCCTCTCAATTCGGTGGCACCCTCTATGGCGCGTCGTGCCCCTTAATCTCGACTGTCATCAGCTATCTCTCTTCAATGATTTTGAAATCCCCAGAGCCATCATCTCCTCCCACCAGGGCTCCGTTCAAAGCCTCTACATCCCGTCATGCTACCTAGGCAAGCATACCATGCCCTGCACGGTGGACGCCTGGCTGAAATACCCTGAATTCACAGAACTACAGCTACTTGAGTTCTACTATTCCCCTGGAAATCACCTACCAGATACCGAACGCCATCTACCTGTGCCCCCAGCACCGATGTCCATCTCGCGGTTTTCCTCCTCTCTCCACACCGCCACCTTTGATACTGTGCGACCTACCGCACAATCTGGTACTAAACCTTCGACTCTCATTTCTCAAGAAACTTTCACTTGTGCGGGTTCGTATATCGGAGGCCTCATTGCACAACATCATCCACTCCAGTTGCCCTGCCCTGGAGTGCTTGGTGCTTGTTTTCACAGTTAGAATCGGTTGTCTCAAAGTAAAGTTGCCTAACCTTGTAAGAATTGGAATTTGTTTTCACGGAAGGCAGCTCATCATCCAAGATGCCCCTTCACTTCAAAGGTTGATCCTTGATTCTAGTTATTCACCATTACAAATAACCGTCCTCTCTGCGCCTAAACTGAAGACCTTGGGTGTAATACATGATCTCTATGCTCATTTCAATATGGTGTTTGGCTCCACAGTTCTTCAGGTACTTTACATTATCATCTACACTTGTAACCATAAGCTGCATTTTAAATTTCTGCGCATAAGTTATATGTCATCTTGGAGTACACTTTTTGTACTAATATTACGTTCTATGCTCAATGAAGAGTTTCTCCATGGATGGCCTATCAATGGTGCTAGATTATGTCAAGATCTTATATATCCAAATGAATAGTTTTGATCTGAACAAGATTATTGGCTTGCTGCAATGCTTTCCATGTCTAGAGAAGTTGTATATAAAGGTGATAATTTCACGCACATTGGAAGCCCGCATATAGTGTACTAGAATTAACTGTTCAGCTGTTGCTCTTTCGACACTCTTTTTTTAGACCTTAACTATTTTCAATCTTCGTGTCTATTTAGGCAACAGGACGGGGCAAGAAAGTTATAACCAATCGGTGGATTCGTAAGCATCGGGATTTTCTCACTTCTCATGAGATTCGATTGAAGACAATAATGCTAGAACGATATGTAGCCAACCGTGCAAACACTAGATTTGTCACATTCTTCTTGCTGAATGCAAGGTTACTATTGTCCATCGGGCTTAAGTTTATCAGCAGCATGGTTTTGATGGATGGGTATGTGGAAGAGCAAAAAAGGAGTTGCAGGTGGGCAAAAGAGCTTCTAAACGTGCCGGGCTTCTATTTACAACATATTGTGGTCATAATCCAGTAAATTTTACGACCCAGGATGTTCATTCTATGGACCTGACCGATCCATTTGTCTGTGACTGCCAACACCGTGCTGGAGTTATATGTTGTTGCCCTTTTCAACCTGCATTTTTTTGTAAACCTGATGAATAATTAACCCTCGTGCTTTTGTACAGTTTGTAAGCTGGACTTAGATGTTCTTGCCCTTTTCAACTCGGCTGTAACTGTCATATTTTCTTTGAAGGAAGGCAAATGGCTTGCTATTCGTTTAATTTAGAGTGAAATATTGTAACAACTAACAAATCCCAACCAAGGGAAATAACATCACTCTCGCCGGCTGCTTGAGCTCGCTGTGCATTACAGAAGCCAAGTGATTAGCCCCCACCAGCACCCACAAACTTATTTCCAACTAGCACATCAAATGGGTTGTAAATTTTCATATGAAGGGCTGCATGACCGTGACAGATTTGGATTCTGACATTTGGGACCCGCGAGGAAATAGCCTATCCAAGGTGGTGTCGACTTACTAGCTAGTAAACAAACGATTCTACCTACCAGCCGTTGGATTGACATCCAACATCTGTTGTGTATCTTCTATCTCTTGTCTTCTTCTTCCTCCAACCACCCCAACCAAACCACCCCGTCGGCTCCGCCTGCTCCCGCCTCCCATGGCTGGCTGCGCCTCAGCCGCCCTACCGTACGTACCCTCCAACATTGGCCAGTCCCTCCCTCTATTTCCCCACACGTCCTGTTATTCTCCGGCGACGTCAGCCCCAACACGCACCCGCACCCGAACCAGTCAACCCTCGTACTCCCCTCCGCTTGCGACTAGACCGGTGCATCTTCCACGGCTCCTGTTTATTCCGTCCGAGGCCTCCTCGTCGTCTTCCGCCTTGCGGCCTTGGTTCGCTCGACGTGTGCGGTGCGCCGCCCCCTTGCGTTGTCAACGTCGTCAACAACTGAGAGGAACAAGCAGATGACTGTACGTAGAGAGGATGACAGTAGGGACCCACCAGCGTCATGGCAGCACGCAAGCAAGTGCCTCTATATTACAAGCCCAAAAATATGGTTCCTCCTAATGGTTGGACATCTGGGGCTCACGCCATTGTCAACGTAGTCAATAAACGAGAGAATTACACTATGAGCGGCTGACACCAGGGACCCAGCAGGTCACACAGTTTTTTTTGAGGAACAAGCAATTGTTATTTATACTAGTTTTAGCGACGGATCAGGGTAACAACGGGGCTGTGCGGGGGCTGTGGCATGTCTAGCCAGGGTTTTATTTATGTTTACCACATCAAGAGCCCAGTTATGTTTTTCTCTTGCTGAAAATGGCTAGCCCAGTTCTATTTTTTTAAATAAATACCCAAACGAGGCCTACTTGCTTTATCAACCCTGCTGGGCTGCAAATCTTTCAAGACGAGGAGAGTTTCATTCGGTTTGCCCAGAAATGGGATGTACATTTTTAAAACACATCAAACCGGGAATTAGTTTCATTTTTTTTCATTACAAGATTTTAAATTCCATTGATTTCTATGCGTGGACAATTATTTAGATTTTATATTTATATTAATTATTTTTCAAAATAGTTTGAATGTGAATCGATATTTCGGGATTAAAAATAGTTGACCGCACCGAAATATGCAAAAAATTGTATACTTTTTAACCGTCGCCACAATATGGGGTGTAATGCTAACAAAAAGAAGATGGGCTCCAAAAAAATTCTTAAGAATTAGCAAATGGGCTGTACATTATTAGAAATAATGCACACGCGAGCAGTGACTGTTGGATGTCCATCCAACGGCTGTCGTGCTACTTCAATCTCTGCTTTTCCTGCTCCAACCGCTCAAACAAGCGCCGGTGGGACTGCCTGCTCCGTCCTCCTGCGGCCGGCTATGCTGCCGCGCAGGCCTCACCGCTCCACCCTACTCCCATAGCTGGCCTAGCCATCCCTCTACTCACCCACACCTGCTGTTATTCTCCGGGGATGGCAGACGAACCAGTAAACCCTCGTACTCCTCCACGTGGGAAAAAACTGCCGAGTCTTCTCTGGCTCCGTGTCGTTCCCTTCCTAGGCCTTGCCGTCTTCCACCGCCCTGGTGCTCTCGGCGCGGCCTGGCCAACGTGGTCAATGAACGACATCCATCAGAAGTGGACTGTACGTGGAGAGGCTGACAGCTGGGTCCACGGGCGCTGACAAGGAAATGCCTCCTTATTCCGTGCAAAATAATGATTCCTCCACCTAACAGCTAGGACCCACGGGAAGGGCTTCTCTATTTCGCAAAAAAAAACCTTCCCCCCGCTGACAGGTCGGACCCACCAGCTATATCTTCGCACGCAAGGAAGTGTCTCCTTATGACACACAAAAAATGAATACTCCCTGCTAGCTGGGACCCACCATAGTGGGTGGCTGACTTGTGGGCCTACTAAGTTGACGGGGACAGAGGGCTTTGTCAATGTGACTGCCTGATTTTTGGCCCTTTCTTTTTCTTTTGTTTTTCTGAGGTTTTTGCTTAAGTTTTCTTCTTTCCGTGGCTTTGTGGTCTGGAAAGTGAAGAAGATGAACTCTTCTTTGTTTCCAGAGTGGCTTGTCATACCCAAATCATTCCCTAGACCCTGTCATTTTCATCCTAGCCCAAATCCCAATATTCTTTTTATTGGGAATATTCCTTTTCTATTAAAAGAATAACTCAAATTGCCCTAGGTTGTGAAGCAACCTTTATTTCCATCACTCCTAAAATTCCCAAATAATTATCATAAATTGTTTGGGCCATATCTTTCTCAAATATGGAAAAATATTTCATTTGCCATGTTCCTCATCATGCTCAATTAATTCATTTCCTATTCTATCCTGAATGGCAGAATGTGAAGCAAGTGCCATTTATCTTTTCCCAATTGACCTCAAACTCCTTGGACACCTTTTCCTGTCCATATCATTGCCACGTGCCAAAGTGCAACCACATTTGCCTAGTAATCATTTAATTATGATTTTCCAAAGTTCATGTCTGAGGGAAATGGTTGAGAAGGAAGTACAAGCTAGGCATATCCAAATGAGTTGCAATTTTGCATGGCCCTTCATATCATCATATCATCACTCTCCACCAAAGTAGAGCTCATGGCATGCCTCCATATGAGCTCACCTTCAATTCTTTGATTCTATCCAACATTTCAGTTTGTGAAGCAAGTATATTTTATCCTCCTCCATTATGGCTGCCAATTTTTCTAGGCCTTCTATTATCCATATAACCTACCTCCACCCATTTTTGGCATGTTTCATCTAGCCATTATTCCTCTAGAATTTTTGCAAGTTTCTGGTCAGTGGAAATGTTTGTGAAGGAAGTACCATTTTGGTTTATCCAATTGGTATGAAACCTTTTGCAGCATCTTCATATGGTCAAATAAGCCTGCCTTGCCAAAGTTCAGCTCAAGTGGCTTCTCCATTTGAGAGCATCATCTTGATCTTCATTTTGGACCAGATTACTTAGTTGTAAAGCAACTATACTAATTAGTGGTCCTTCTTACCCTGAACTTACCAGAAAACTCCATTGACCCCAATCACCTCCCTATTGAGTAGCAAACACGATCAAGTTTACTGCAGTAAACTTCAGGTGTTAACTGCCATTTAACCATGTCACTTTTAACCAATCTACCACCTTAGTTGCAACCGCCCCAGGAAGGACAAGCCCCCAGACATTGTTTGGCTGGCCATGTGCCACTGTGTGCACCAGTGCACGCGGTGATCATGAGCTTTGGCATGCAATGCGCGCGCTCTCTTTGGCGTTAGCGCCTGTATGCCTTCTTGCTCGGGCCCCTCTTCCTCTCGTCGCCTTCGCGCTCGTGAACCTATCCAACAGCTGGCCCACGTCGTCGCCGTCCTCCTGGAGCCCTTCCGCCCTCCATCAGCCCCTCCGCCAGCTCTCGTCGCCGCGCGCCCACAGACACACTATGGCCGACCGAAGCTTTAGTGGCGTTTGGCCATTTCTCCTCTGCGCCCTCGGCCCCTCTTGCCCTGTGCACCTTCTGTAGCTCATCCGCTCCCCCTTCATCGCGATCCCGCGCCTCCCCGTGATCGCTGAGCCTCGCTAGAGCTTTGGCCAAGCTCGAGCGGCGGCACTCGGCCACGGCCTCCCTCGCCCGACTATATATAGCCATCCCCGCGTTCTCCCGAGCACAGCATCGGCCTCCCCTCACTCCCAGCTCCCTCCCCAGCCTCTCGTTCGATCTTGAAGAGCTCTCGAGCCCCCCAATGGACGCCATGGCCGCCATCTCTGTCCTCCACGATTTCGGCAATGGCGAGCCACTCCCCCTCTCCTTCCACCACGAGAGTCATCCACCACCACCCTGTAACCTTCCCGCTTCCTCCTGATCTCCGGTGGCCTCCGCCAGGCGCCCATCTCTAACCAAGCGCTTAGTCCGCCGGTTGAGGCCATGCTTCATCCCTTTTCATGGCACACACATGAGGAGCCCAGGCGGATGCGCCTCTCCGCGCTAGTCACTCCGGTGGCCGGGGCGTCGCCTGAGGCGGCCCGAGTCGCCAAGATGAGCGCCGGCGTCGAGCCTCTGCTCTGCTCCGTCGGGCGAGCGAGGAGTTGAAGACGATGACCGCGCCCTGGCCCCCTCCTCCCCGCGGACCCCACCTGTCAGCGCCTCAAGCCCGGCCCCGCGTTGCCATGTTAGTTAAGTGGAAGCGTAATCCCATGAATAGGCTTTCGTTTCAGTGAAAGCGTAAAGAGGTGTGGCTTCGGCCGAAAATACGCCTTCACTGTCCCAAAAGCGTAGTTCCTGGAATGCGCTTTCAGCTTTTCTGTTTTGGCCCAGTCTGTAAATATTTTCATTACAGAAAGATCCCTGGCAGAAAACACTTCATATCTTTTTAACCACAACTCCAAATGAGGTGATTCCAAAGCACACTTCTTCGTCTCGTCGAGCCCGTTCTGTTGGTTTCATTTTCACTATGGTTTGACACTGTGAAAATGACCTTTATGCCCTTGCACCTAAACAGCCCCTCGGAGAGAGAACTGTTTCCGGCAAATCTTTCCGCGGATTCACTGCACTTCTTCCCGGTGTTTTCTTCACCCCCAGGCAAGCCACAATACCCATTTGCATGATAGTCATGCAGTAGCCATGGTTTTCAACTTGAATGTTTATTAAATGATTGCTTGTTTAAAATAGGGTTATCGTTGTTTCAGTAATGCATCTGGGTTATTACTGACTTGGTTGCTATGTTGTTATGCACCTGGTTGTCATGCCCTGCTAGTTGCTAGTATTACTTTCATATTGCCATGCTTGATAGTAGTACATGTTGGGTTGGTCATGTTCTTTGGTGCATGACTAATGTCGGTTACCGAGTACTGTTAATATGCGTTGTTCCTTTGCTGTTAGTTGATTAAGTGTTACTCAGTAATGTTATTAATGAGTTCTTGCATGTTATTTATGGTTGATGCTAGTGGTCATGTTATGTTATACTATGAGTAGTGTTGCACTTGTAATATTTATTCTCATCATTATGCCATGTTCAGTTTGAGATTATTTCATTGTTGATATGGTGGATAGCTATGTTGTACCCTCCTGCTTATGTTGATATCATGCTCATGCATTGTCCTTGCATCATGTTACTTTATCATGGCTCAGCATATAGCATTCAAGTTTAACCGGATTAAATTGAACTTGAACAACTGTAGGCTGAGTCATGGTGCCGCCATATCGAAACTGACCAGTGCAACCACGCTTACCTTATGGGAAGGTCCTAACTGGGACTATTGCTGTGCATCTCGCCGGTGCCTCCCATGAGGGAAGGTTATGGGCGTGCTTACCCTGATCACATAGGCGGACATAACCTTGTGTGCCCGTTGTTTTTATTTTTATGGATCCGGTCCCCATGAGGGAGGTTTGACCACGACGGTGGTCGGGGTGTCCTTGGTAGACACGGGGCCACCCAGGACTAGCCCAATTGGGAGTGGGTCAGAGTGGCCGGGAGGATGTCATGGAAGTAGATCGGTTTTGTCGGAACGCCGTTGGTCCACCCGAATGGGAGTGCGAGGCCATGGGTTCCATGGTGTGGGTACAGTGTGCTAACCTCTGCAGAGTGTATATTAAATCTATCGATAGCCGCGCCCGCGGATAAGGGCCCAGTTTGTGTCGGTCCCACCGTGAGTCAACAGTATTAATAATAACTTGATTAATGTCAACCCCGGTTCGATGATGAGATAAGTTGGTTGTGATCGCCGGAAGGATCAAGGTTTGAGACCAAGTGTTGGTCATGGTTGTGATCACCGGAATGATCACCATGGTATCGAGGATACCGAGTTGTTGGATATTCGTGATATTGCGCGAGAATCGTGGGTAAAGATCAAGCTCCTTATGGTCATTTAATGATTACTACGGTATTGATTATACCAAGCTTGATTTGATCCTGAGATGATCGTGTGATGTCCGAGGTTGGTAAGTGAGGCATGTGATGATTACGTAGTAACCCAAGCAGAACAAATAGTGCATATAGTGTCTTCATGTTGAATGCTAGTTTCGTCGAATTCATATGTTCATGCTATGCTCATGTTGTTCTAGGTGTATCCTGTTCATGTTGCTCATATTGTTCTAGCTGTATCATGTTCATGTTGCCTTTGGATTCTTAGTGGCTATTATGATTAATTTCATGATGGTATCTAGTATTATTTTGCAGTATTACTTTGGATGTTAGGTTGCTCATGTCATGTTGTTATGAGGATCTCATAATAATCCCTGCTTAATCTGTAAATGCCAAGCTGTTGTTTGTCTTGAATGCTTCTGGTTAATTGTGAGCTTGCAAGTACATTCAATGTACTGACCTGGCGTGTCATGCCAGCTTGCAGGTTGTGCCTGGATTGCTTGCTTGTTTGGTGTTGTTCCTGTGTTCGCGAGCTAGGATAAGCGTTCCAGCCAGAGTCCCTGCGGAGTGGAGCTCACCACCATCGTTGTTGTTTCGCTTCTAGAGTTATTCGGCTGCTTCGAGTTGTTATGCTGCTTGCATAGAGCAACTAAGGATGGCATAGTGTCGCCGTGCCGATGTTATTCATTGTAATATCGGAGACCTTGTAATCATATTCGTGTAATAATAGAAAGCTGGTTTGTTCTATGCTAAGCAGTGCCATATTCCAGAAGACTTCTCCTCGATCTCTGGGCTGGAATACGGGGCGTTCCGGTTTTTCTCTGAGCCGGGGTGCCACAGTCAACTTAGTCAATATGAACGATTCTAGCTCTAGTGACAGTACGATGTCCATCCAACGGACGGCCGTAGTGCTTCTTCAACCTCTGGTCTTCTTGCTCCAGCCGCCCAAAGCAGCGCCGGTCGTGCACTTTGCTCCTGCCTCCATGGCAGGTGTGTTTGCCATGAGGCCTCACCGCCCCATACTACTCCCACCGCTGGCCAAAGCCATCCCTCCACTCACGCACACCCCCTGTTATTCTGCGGCGACGGCAGCCTCACACCGCAGCCGAACGAGTGAACCCTCATACTCCTCTCCGTGTGGGCATCCATTGCCGCATCTTCCCCGGCTCCGCGTTGTCCCCTTCCTAGGCCTCACCGTCGTCCACCACCTTGGTGCTCTTGGCGCGGCGCAGTCAATGTGGTCAACGACTGACTTCCATCGGAAGAGTACTGTACGTGGAGAGGCTGACAGCTGAGGCCTCAGCTGGGTCCACGGCCACAGCCCAGTTTTTTTGTGATTTGCCAAGTAAGTCGCTTTGTCAGGCCTGTTGGGCTACAAATCTTTGAAGACGAGGAGAGCTTCATTCAGCTGGCCGAGAAAATGGCCTATCAGTAATGAGAAATGGGTTGTACATTTTTAAAACACATCAAACCAGCAATTAGTTTCAAATTTCTTTTTTTCATTTTGAGATTTTAAATTGCGTTGATTTTTATGCATGGACAATTTGTTGGATTTTATATTGATATACGTTTATTTTTAAAATCAGTTCGAATGTGAATCGAAATTTCGGGATTAAAAACAGTTCGGACCGCACCGAATTATGCAAAATTTCATATAATTTTTTAACTGTGGCCACAATATGGGCTGTAATGCTAACAAAAAGAATATGGGCTCCAAAAAAACCTTAAGAATTAGCAAATGGGCTGTAAATTATTAGAAATAATGGCAGATGGGTTGTATGTTGTTCCCCACAGATTTGAGGCTTTCCTAAAAAAGGTTGACGACAGCAAAGGATCGTTGGATGTCCATCCAACGGCCGTCGTGCTTCTTCAATCTCTGCTCTTCCTGCTCCAGCCGCTCAAACAAGCGCCGGCAGGACTGCCTGCTCCCTCCTCCCGGCGGTTGGCTGTGTTGCCGCACAGGCCTCATCGCCCCACCGTACTCCCATCTCTGGCCTAGCCATACCTCTAATCACCCACACCTGTTGTTATTCTCCGGCGATGGCAGACGAACCAGTAAACCCTTGTACAATCGTACTCCCCTCCGCGTGGGAAACAACTGCCGAGTCTTCCCTGCCTCCATGTCGTTCCCTTCCTAGGCCTCGCCCTCGTCCACCGCCCTAGTGCTCTCGGAGCGGCCTGGTCAATGTGGTCAACAACCGACATGCATCTGAAGTGGACTGTACATGGAGAGGCTGACAGCTGGGTCCACGGCTGCACCAAAGGAAATGCCTCCTTATTACGCGCAAAATAAAGATTCCTCCACCTGACATCTGGGACCCACCAAAAGGTCCTCTGTATTTCGCGAAAAAAATGTTACCGCCGCTGACATCTCGGACCTACCAGCTATATCTTCGCACGCAAGGAAGTGCCTCCTTATTACGCACAAAAAAATGAATACTCCCCCTGTTAGCTGGGACCCAGTATAGTGGCAGGCTGACTTGTGGGCCTACTAAGTTGATGGGGATGGAGGGCTTTGTCAACTTAGTGAATATGCACGATTCTAGCTCCAAAGGACCGTGACGATGTCCATTCAACGGCCAGAGTGCTTCTTCACCTCTGGTCTTCTTGCTCCGGCCGCCCAAACCAAAGGCTGGTCGTGCCTCGTGCTCCTGCCTCCTGTGGGCGGCTGCGCCATCATGAGGCCTCACCGCCCCTACTACTCCCACCGCTTGCCAGCCATCCCTCCACTCACCCACACCCTGTTATTCTCAAGGCGACGACAATCATACCGCAGCCGAACCAGTGAACCCTCGTACTCCTCTCCACGCGGGCTTCCACTGCCGCGTCTTCCCCGGTTCCGCGTCGTCCCTTCCTAGTGTGACACTCCAAAAATTTTAATTTGGTTTTTATCAAACTCTTTATTTGATTTGAAGGAGGCTATTTAAAATCTTTCAAAAAAAAGACCCTCCTTCTCAAAAAATTTCTCCTATGACAAATATTTTATTTTTGTGCCTTCCTCAACCTTGGTGTTTGGTGTTAAAGACTTTTCTTTTGGTTTTAACTTTTAAAATTATTTCTATTAAAAAGAAATCCTATGGGTTTTTGTTGGAATTATTCCTTTTAGTGCAACCATCCTTTTTAGCATGCCTCATGTTAAAAATTTCTTCCAAAACCCCTCCCTCCACTTTGGGTCAAGTCAAATATTCAATTCCAACAAGCTCAACCCATTTCTGATGTTTATTCCATTTATTTTATCCCCAAAATTATTTCTGCCATTATTTTTGGACCTCGGTGCTTTGCAAAGGAGGTGCCAGTTTCCTTTTGAGTTTTGATCCCAAACCAACTCCTCTGACTAGTCCTTAGCACCCCCAACCTAGATCCATCAATATCCACTCTTCCACTGTTCAAAATTTTCAAGTTTTGCTCACTGCAAGTTTGGACCAGATTTGACAAATTTGGTGAAATTCATATTTTCCTTTTCTAAAAATTCTGACAAAAATCAGGCAGCTTCCAGATGCATCAAGAGGCCACCTCACCAAAGATCAGCTACAGATAAATTTCCCACATGCCAAAAACATTTCATCGAGCACCTGGCGTGCCTCGCTTCGCACAAATTCAAAAGTTCAGTTCGGTTTGATTCAGACAGCGATGTCGTTTTCTTCAATGTTTGGCATCCATCTCGCCAGTGCTCGCGTCGGCCTCTTGCGCACTGCTCCCCCTCCTTATCCAGAGCGCCGAAAGGTCGCTTGCCCTGGCGCGGGCGGCGGTGGCGATGTGGCTGGCCAGCTCCGGCGTCTTCTGCGGTGGCAGAGCCACCCGTGGCGACCAACAGTGGCCGACCCTGCTTTCGGTGCCGACCAGTGCCGCCTGAGCCACCCGAGGCCTCCGCGTGGCCACCCCCTTCTCTGTGCACGCTGCGGCATCGTCGACGTGGCCTGGCGAGCACAGGGCGCGCTCTCTGCCGCCGGCGGGCCCGTGAAGCACCGTTCCGTCGAAACCGTGGAGCAGGCCATATCCAACCGAGGTTAGCATTTGATTGTAACCAGAGGACCATCACGTTGATGCCCAGCCACCTAAACCATCCGTCCGGCCACTGGCTCACCGTAATCACCGCCGGAGTTATCCCGTTCATGGCAACCGCCTCGGGCCGGCTATAAATAGCCACCCCGAGCTCTCCTTCGACCAGCACCACTCACTCCACCTCGCCAGCACTGCGCTCGACCCCTAGGAGGACCCCGAGGAGGCCTTCTCCTCCGTCTCCGGCCGCCCTGATCCGCTTCGGGCTCCGGCACGATCCGATCCGGTGACAACCCCACCTCCCAAACCCTGCCTGTAGCCTCTTAGGGCACTCAATCACCTAACTCGTGCCTTAATTTGGCATTTGCAGCCTTCCCCGACGTAACCCACCATCACCCGAGCCGCTGTCCGTCAGAGTAAGGGCCGCCGTCGACGTGGTGCTCGCCGACGACCACCTCCACCACCCACAGACGCGGGAGAGCACGCTGAGTCCAGTGAGGTAACCTCCGCCTCCTCCTAACTTCGCCAGTGGATCGTCGCCGCCACCACCGCAAGCTTCGCGCCAAGCCGCTCTGTTTCTCTCTCAAATATTCATACCTGACGGGTGGGACCCCCTCGTCAGCCTCTCTTTCACCTTTGAACCGTTTTGCCTGGAAAGCGCCTTCGGGCAAATACGCTTTCTAACTGAAATGTTTTTCTGTCTTTTTCTGTTCTACGCCTAGAAACTTTCTGTTTCATTACAGACAAGTCCCTGGACTAAAACTTTAATAACTTTTAAACAGAAAGTGATTTTTGATTGATTCTTTTTCTGTCACCTTTATTTTTCTGTCTAGTTTTTTATGATATTTATTTGAAAAAAATATTCGGAACACTTTTTGTGCACACACGGTATTTACGTTAGTACGCGTTTTCTTCCTACCGTAGATACCGGAGGAGGTGACGGAACCGCGAACTTCACCGAGCTAGACTCCGACTACTCCGAACCAGGCAAGCAAGTTTGAACCTTTCATATGATGAGTGTTTTTCATGTTTTCTTAAGTAGTTACTTCATGGCATGTCTATATGAACATCCGTAAATGTTATGTTGCATGCAAAGCTATTGCGAGTGAGCTTCGAAACTCGATGTGTTATTCGATGTGAGTTTACATGATCATGTGGTGACATGATAGGTGGTACGATGGTATTGTTGTAGCATGCCAGTCTTATGCCAAAACCTTTAACTCCAGTGTCAACGTGAGTCAGGTCACGTTACCATCCATTTCTTTTCTTGTACTACCACATGTTTTCTGCAAGGAATATGGTTTAGTAAGTTGCAAACCTCTTTCCTGGTACACACCAAACAGAGGGGCCGGGATGAGGGTTCCATGGGCCTGGATTAAAGCCCGTCATCCGGTCAGGGAGCATGGGTGTTTTCGGTTGGGACCGAGAGGGGCACCCTTAGAGCGCCATGAGATAAATTTGATCCCATGCTATTCGAGGTTGTGACCTCCCCGTCTTAGAGTTTTTCTTGAACGTTGCCTAGGGTGATTCCTGGCAGTGGAATGTGGAATTGGTTGTGTACTGGTTAGATGTATTTCTTCTAAAAATCCGTAAACGGAACTAGTCCTTCGTGACTACTGAAATCTGTTGGCTGTGGTTAAATAGTACAAACTCTGCAGAGTCAAACTCATTCAAGTAACCGTATCTATGGTCAAGATCGGTGGTCAATTTGTCCTTGTCAGTCTCAGTGTCGGTCTCTGTGACAATCTCCGGTGAACAAACATGAGTGGTAAACCCGGCTGAATGATTACTCCTGTGGATGGACTAACCCGTTTGTCATTATGTACTGAGTATTTCCTTGGAGTGATTTAACTTCATGAACTTATTGAACACGAATGATGAATTATAAGCCCTTTATGTGACGTCGCTCAGACGTCCGACTGTGGCACTCTTGTTATTTACTTTTGATATAAGCCCTTTATGTGACGTCGCTCAGACGTCCGACTGTGGCATTTATGTTATTTACTTTCGCTATAAGCCCTTTATGATATGTCGCTCAGACGTCCGACTATGGCACTCTGGTTATTTACTTTCGATATAAGCCCTTTATGAGATGTCGCACAGACGTCTGACTGTGGCACTCTTGTTATTTACTTTCGATATAAGCCCTTTACGTGATGTCACTCAGACATCCGACTGTGGCACGCACTGTCATTTGCTTTTCAATATAAGCCCTTTATGTGACGCTCGACTGCGGCATGTTAACTTATTTGTTCACCTTTCGAGGCGTCGCTTTAGACACCCGATTGGTCTTCAGATATTTTGTTGGGATTTCGGGAGGACTACCGCCTGACTTCCTTTTTATTTAAGATGTTGTGAAAGTTTATTATTTGAGTGTGCTTTGCTAATTGCTCATGATGCAGCATGCTTGCATTTGTTATATCTTTTGTCCGAACTGTCTTGCGAGTACATTCAAAGTACTCACATGGCTTGTTGATTTGGCCAGATGTTGACGAAGGCGATCTTATGGATGAAGAGTTCGATAGCGAGTCCGACGCCTAGAGGAGTCCCTGTCAGTCCCGTTCGAATCCTGGAAATTTGGTTTCTTGTATCATATACGCTTCTGCTACCCGAATAAAATCATCGAGCCTCACTTCGATGCTCGATGAGCTGCAAGAGTAGGAGTCTGGTCACCCACGTCACTATGACATATCCACCACCACTTTTATTACGAGTCTGTAGTATGCCACCACACCCTTGTGTCGTATCCACCCTTATGTATAATTATTGGCGTGCTTGTAATAAATTGTTGAGCAACCTCAGCTCAACCCTGTAATATAATTAGTACTTCTGGACTTCTGTATCAAGAATTTGTCTACCAGTAAGGAGGATTCTCCTATACTGGAAATAAAAGGGTCGGTTTCTCAATAAGTATTTTATTGGAAAACCGGTCGTGACAAACTTGGTATCAGAGCCAGGCTGACTGTAGGAAGCCACTAGGTGCGATCGCTAATCGGTTATTAGCGTCTTGGTGCGATTTTAGCATTTTTACAAAATGTAGCAATTTTCTGTTAGTCATCATAAATTTATGATCTGACTATTCGGAATTTTTGTCTACTTTTGTAGATGGCTAGCAGCCACTGTGAGTCGCAGGTGTTCACCAATGTACCTGAGGGGTTCAGCAAGCTCCTCACCTAGATCGTCAAGATCGTGATTGGGCCATCGGTTCGCCCAGTGTTCACACTCTACCAGCACAAGATCAGCGACAGTCTGTCCATGCACCAAGCCGCGGTGCAATTCAAGGGAGGGCGTTCAGAGTCACGCCAATTCCGATTTGTTGGTAGGGCCATGCCTACGGAGAGGCATGCCATGCAGATGGCCGCCCGTGAGGCGATAGCTCGTCTCCATGATGTCCTTCCTTCGATGAAGACTCGCGGCTACCGCAACCTCCCATGCCACGTGCCGTACACTTGTCACTATGCATTCGCTTGCCCGAGGGGAGAGCGAGATGAGGTTATTGAGATGCTTGTTGAGTACCTCCAGGCTCTTGAGGCAGCTTTTGATAACCTCGTGGACGACCTTGTGGCTGCTCGTATGGACTCAGTTCATGGTTGTTCCGCCAACAGAAGGAACTCCTCCACACAGCACCACCACTAACCTTCGTCTCGTCCTCAGCATCCTATTCACCTACCATCCTCGCCACCGCTCGTCGCCTGCCTACCACTGAGGAGTTTGACCAAGTCATTGCGCCCACTCCAGTCTATGTTGCACCACCTATTGCGCCCACTCCAGTCCGTGTTGCACCACCTTTTGCGCCCACTCCAGTCCGTGCTGCACCACCTATGGCGCCCGCTCCAACTCCTCAGCGCAGCACTTCGCGTCTGGAGCCTATTAGTGAGGAGGAGGTTGAGTCCCCAAGATCACTGGTCTTACCTCGGCAGGCCAAGGAGATCCTTACCATCTCCGATGAGTCGCCTAGCAGCCATGCGATGTGCCAGCCTGTATGATATGTTTATGTGTATATAGGTTGTGAGAAGTAGTTTGTATGCGCATCATGTAGGAACTGGGAGAAGTGCACTAGCCTAAATAACATATCAGGACTGTGTACGCACATCATGAGTGATGTATTGTATAATTACTGCTTGCGTGTAAGATATGTACTGAGTAGTCCTTCTCCATGCGCAATCAAATATTTTCTTGAAAAATCTTGGAGTGTTTAAATTTTTCCGCCTTTGCATACTTATTTATTTTTACGACTCAATGTCCTTTTCTTATGAGTTTTGCAAAATATATCCCCAGAGTAGAAAATGTCTCGTCCTTGGACTTGTTCCATGCCAAATCCGCCAGAAGAGAATTATGGCACCCAAACAAGCAACAATTTCACAAAGGGGCAGTCAAGTCAGCAGGGCAGTGAAGCAGCATTTTCCCAAGTATGCCGCCTTTATGAGCAAAGCCAACAACAACACCAAGAAATGATGAACCATGTCATCAATATGGGAAATCACCGTGGACCATATCAGCAGCAATCCAAATTGTCAGAACTACAAAAGACGCGTCCCCCAACGTTCTCGCACACTGACAAACCTCTTGAGGCCGATGATTGGCTTCGAGACATTGAAAGGAAATTGATTATTGCACAATGTTCAGACCGTGAGAAGGTACTCTATGCACCTCACTACCTCACAGGAGCAGCTGCATCATGGTGGGAAAATTTCCTACATATGCACCCCAATGAAAATAATATCACCTGGGAAGAATTTAAAGAAGGTTTTCGTGGGGCGCATATCCCCAGAAGCGTTATGAAGATCAAGAAAAGGGAGTTTGATGACCTCAAGCAGAGAGGCATGACGGTGACTGAGTACAACAGTCAGTTTACTCAATTATCTCGTTATGCCAACGAAGAGCACATGACCGAGAATAAAAGATGGAAAATTTCTGGACGGTCTTGCACCAGACTTAAATGCCAGCTGGTCGTACACACCTTTCCGGATTTCAAAACACTTGTGGACAAAGCCATTACCTTGGAAAATGAGCGCCGCAGCTTGGAAGATTTTCGCGAGCGCAAGAGGGACCAAACAACTCAAGCTCGCAATAACCGGAACAAGACTAATTTTCAGAAAAGTGGAGCAAACAAGTCCACAACCAATGTCCCACGCTCGATCAATAATTTTCATGCAAGGGACAAGGATTTTACATACCGCCCAGGTGTTACTTGCTACGCTTGTGGAGAGGAAGGGCACTATGCCAAACAGTGCCCAAAGCCAAGAAACTCAGCTCCCAAGCCGAACAACGGTGGGAATAATTCAGCACCTAAGCGTAACAACTCCAACCCCAATAACAATCACAAGAAGGGTCACTTGAACCATGTGACCAAGGAGGAAGCACAGAATGCCCCGGATATCATACTCGGTACGTTCCCTGTTAACACAATACCTGCCACGGTTTTGTTTGATTCTGGAGCTTCTCACTCGTTCATTTCAAAGAAATTTGCTTTGCAAAATGATTTTTCGATGCTTCCCTTGGAAAAAATCCATGATCATCAAGTCCCTCGGGATTAAGCAAGTCACTCAGAGTTACTGCCAAGGTGTGGTTATTGAGTTTGAGGGATTAAAGTTTCATGCAAACCTCATTGTATTGGAAAATAAGGGACTGGATGTTATCCTAGGAATGGACTGGTTAACCACCAACAAAGGATTTATTGACTGCTTCAACCAGACGGTAATTCTTACCCATCATCACGGGAAGAAAATAAAAGTTTCATCTCAAGAAAGACAAATATCATGGCAACCAAGGTTGAACAAGGTGGACGTTTCTAAGTTAAGCAAAGTTCCAGTAGTGTGTGAGTTCCCCGACGTATTCCCCGAAGAACTACCAGGCATGCCACCAGACCGGGAAATAGAATTCAGCATTGAACTAGCACCTAGAACCACCCCCATTTACAAGAAACCATACAGAATGGCACCCTCAGAGTTGGTGGAATTAAAGAAGCAAATAAAAGAATTACTGGACAAAGGATTTATACGAGCCAACTCCTCACCTTGGGGTTCACCAGTTTTATTTGCCAAGAAGAAGGATGGGACACTGAGATTGTGTATAGACTATCGAGCACTCAACATGGTCACAATCAAGAACAAATATCTGATGCCAAGGATTAATGATTTATTTGACCAGCTCGCTCAAGCCAAGGTTTTCTCAAAAATTGATTTAAGGTTGGGATACCAACAATTAAAAGTACGGACAGAAGATATCCCCAAGACAGCCTTCACCTCCAGATACGGGCTGTATGAGTTTACAGTAATGCTGTTTGGACTGACCAACGCCCCCGCATATTTTGTCCACCTCATGAACAAAGTGTTTATGAAATTTATGGACAAATTTGTTGTGGTGTTCATCGATGATATCCTGGTATACTCCACGACACCAGAAGAGCATGCTGAACATCTCAGAATTGTACTGGGAGAATTAAGGAAACACCAATTATACGCCAAGTTCAGCAAATGTGAATTTTGGTTAAGACATGTTGGTTTTCTAGGCCATGTGTTGACACAAGAAGATGTTGCCGTAGACCCAGAAAAAGTCAAGGCAGATTTGGTCGGAAGCCACCAGCCAAATAGAACGGACGTCTTTAAGTTTCTTGGGAATGGAAGGATATTACCGGAGGTTCATTGAAGGATTCTCCACCATAGCAAAGCCAATGATGCAGTTGCTCAAGAAGGATAAGAAGTTTGAATGGACTGAAGCTTGCGAAAAAGTTTCCAAGAACTAAAAAGGAAATTAACGACAAAGACCAAGATTAGTTGTGCGGACATACACACAAGTTTTGAGGTGTATTGTGACGATCCCTAAGGGCCTCGGATGCGATTAATGCAAGAAGGCAAGGTAGTCGCAGATGCTTCCGTGAAACTTCGCAAGCATGAAGAAAATTATCCTACTCATGACCTGGAGTTGGCAGCAGTCATTCATGCACTGAAAGAATGGAGGCACTTTTTACTTGGAAATCGTTGTGAAATATACACGGACCATAAAAGCCTCAAGTATATTTTCACACAACCAGAACTCAATTTACGGCAACGACGCTGGTTGGAATTAGTGAAAGATTATGATGTTGGTATTCACTACCATCCAGGAAAGGCGAATGTAGTGGCAGATGCTATTAGTCGAAACCCCAGCTCAGGCAACGACGGTCTGCCAAACTTGAGACCTGAATTTCAGCAGGAGTTTGCCAAACTCAGCATGATGATGGTCGCTGAGGGTGATGTGTCAATTTTGGAAATACAGCCTACCTTAATGGAACAAATTAAGGAGGCTCAGCATGTACACCCCAGCATCGAAGGCATAAAAAGTTAAGTGAGTTTGGGCAAGGCCTCAGAATTTGTCATAGACGATAAGGGAACACTACGGTACGGAGATAGATTTTGCGTACCAAATATAGAAGACCTCAAACAGCAAATTCTAGCCGAAGGCCACACCGCTCCATATTCAATCCACCCGGGAGGAACTAAAATGTATAAAGACATCCAGGAAAAAATGTGGTGGCATGGTGTGAAGAGAGATATAGCCACCTTCATTGCATGTTGTGATTCGTGTCAGCGCATTAAGGCCGAGCATCAAAAACCAGCAAGGTTATTACAGCCAAACAGGATACCTGAGTGGAAATGGGATGAAATTGGGATGGACTTTATTGTTGGACTACCTCGGTCACAACACGGAAATGATGCCATATGGGTCATCACAGATAGATTAACCAAGGTGGCACATTTCATTCCCGTAAAGACAACCTACACCACTCAGAAGCTTGCTAAGCTTTATCTCTCCCGCATAGTTTGCCTACATGGGGTCCCAAAGACTATAATATCCGTCAGGGGCACTCAATTCGTCTATGATTTTGGGATCAATTACAACAAGCTTTGGGAACTCAACTAGCGTTCAGTACAGCATACCACCCCCAGATTGATGGACAAACTGAACGCGTAAACCAAATTCTGGAGGACATGCTGAGAGCATGCGTCCTCACCTATGGAACCAGTTGGGAAGAAAGCTTGCCATATGCCGAGTTTGCATACAACAACAGTTACCAAGCCAGCCTACAAATGGCACCTTTCGAAGCCTTGTATGGGCGAAGATGTTGTACCCCATTGAATTGGTCAGAGACAGGAGACAGCCGTATCTTCGGCCTAGATATGCTCAGGGAAGCGGAGGAGAAAGTTAAGCTAATCAGAGACTGACTCAAGACAGCTCAAAGCCGACAGGAAAGTTATTACGATCGAAAACATCGGGGAGTCAGTTTTGAACCCGGTGAGTATGTGTACCTACGAGTATCTCCTATGAGGGGCTTGCAACGATTCAAAGTTAAAGGGAAGCTAGCACCAAGATTTATCGGACCCTTCTGTGTAGTTGCACGAAGAGGCACGGTAGCCTACCAGCTAGACTTACCCGAAGAACTGTCAGACGTCCACACGTGTTCCACGTCTCACAGTTGAGGAAATGTGTGAGCAACCCCGAAAAGCAGGTATCTCACGAGGACATTGACGTACAGCCAGACCTCACCTACCCGGAACGCCTAATAAAAATATTAGAGGAGTCTGAAAGGAGGACCCGTCAGAAAACAATTAAGTTTCTCAAAGTCCAGTGGAGCAATCACACCGAAGATGAGGCAACATGGGAAAGAGAAGATTTTCTTCGGGCAGAACACCTACACCTATTTGAGGATCAGCTGAAATCTCGGAGACGAGATTTTTCCTAAGGGGGTAGGTGTTGTGACACTCCAAAAATTATAATTTGGGTTTTATCAAACTCTTTATTTGATTTGAAGGAGGCTATTTAAAGTCTTTCAAAAAAAGACTCCCCTTCTCAAAAAAAAATCTCCTATGACAAATATTTTATTTTTGGGCCTTCCTCAACCTTGGTGTTTGGTGTTAAAGAATTTTATTTTGGTTTTAACCCATCACAATTATTATTTTTGAAATTATTTTCTATTAAAAAGAAATCCTATGGGTTTTTTGTTGGAATTATTCCTTTTATTGCAACCATCCTTTTTACCATGCCTCATGTTAAAAATTTCTTCCAAAACCCCTCCCTCCACTTTTGGTCAAGTCAAACATTCAATTCCAACAAGCTCAACCCATTTCTGATTTTTATTCCATTTATTTTATCCGCAAAATTATTTCTGCCATTATTTTTGGACCTAGGTGGTTTGCAAAGGAAGTGCCAGTTTCCTTTTGAGTTTTGATCCCAAACTAACTCCTCTGACTAGTCCTTAGCACCCCCAACCTAGATCCATCAAAATCCACTCTTCCACAGTTCAAAATTTTCAAGTTTTGCTCACTGCAAGTTCGGACCAGATTTGACAAATTTGGTGAAATTCATATTTTTTCTTTTCCAAAAATTCTGACAAAAATCAGGCAGCTTCCAGATGCATCAAGAGGCCACCTCACCAAAGATCAGCTCCAGATAAATTTCCCACATGCCAAAAACATTTCATCGAGCACCTGGCGTGCACTGTTTCTGTCACAAATTCAGAAAAGTTCAGGTTCAGTGTTTGGATTCAAACGACAGTGTCGTTTTCTTCAGTGTTTGGCATCCATCTCGCTAGTGCTCGCGCCGGCCTCTTGCACACTGCTCCCCCTCCTTATCCAGAGTGCTGAAAGGTCGCTTGGCCGGGTGCGGGCGACGGTGGCGACGTGGCTCGCCAGCTCCGGCGTCTTCTGCGGTGGCAGAGCCACCCGTGGCGACCAACAGTGGCCGACCCTGCTTTCGGCGCCGACCAGCGCCGCCCGAGCCACCCGAGGCCTCTGCGTGGCCATACCCTCCTCTGTGCATGATGCGGCACCGTTGCCGTGGCCTGGGGAGCACATTGCACGCTCCCTGCCGCCGGCGGGCCCGAGAAGCGCCGTTCCGTCGAAACCGCGGAGCAGGCCAAATCCAACCGAGGTTAGCATTTGATTGTAACCAGAGGACCATCACGTTGATGCCCAGCCACCTAAACCATCCGTCCGGCCACTGGCTCGCCGTAATCGCCGCCGGAGTTATCCCGTTCACGGCAACCGCCTCGGGCCGGCTATAAATAGCCACCCCGAGCTCGCCTTCGACCAGCACCACTCACTCCACCTCGCCAGCACTGCGCTCGACCCCTAGGAGGACCCCGAGGAGGCCTTCTCCAACGTCTCCGGCTGCCCCGATCCGCTTCGGCCTCCGGCACAATTCGCTCCGGTGAGGGAACCCCCCACCTCCCAAACCCTACCCGTAGCCTCTTAGGGCACTCAACCACCTAACCCGTGCCTCAATTTGGCATTTGCAGCCTTCCCCGACGAAACCCACCATCACCCGAGCCGCCGTCCGCCGGAGTAAGGGCCGTCGTCGACGTGGTGCTCGCCGACGACTACCTCCACCACCCACAGACGCAGGAGGGCATGTTGAGTTCGTAGGTAACCTCCGCTCCTCCTAACTCGCCGTGGATCGTCGCCGGCGACCACCAAGCTTCGGGCGCCGACGCGCTCTGTTTCTCTCTCAAATATTCAAACCTGATGGGTAGGACCCCCTCGTCAGCCTCTCTTTCACATTTGAACCATTTTTTCTGGAAAGCGCCTTTGGGCAAATACACTTTCTAACTGAAACATTTTTCTGTCTTTTTCTGTTCTACCCCCTGGAAACTTTCTGTTTCATTACAGACAAGTCCCTGGACTAAAACTTTAATAACTTTTAAACAGAAAGTGATTTTTGATTGATTATTGTAACATCCCAAAATTCTAAATTTTGGAATGTTATAATAAATAGATAGATTTGTTTGTTTGTTTGAATTGTTGTGTGATTGATTGAGTGAAATTTGAAACTTTTTTAAAGTTAAATGAGAGGGAATAAAAGGACTTTCCCAAACTTTCATTTTTGCTTTTATGCTTTTCGTGAATTCAAATACTCTTCATCACAAAACCCTGGAGAGAAGATGACATGACTTCTTCCATTTATTGAAATGACAAGGGGTGTTGAAAATATTTGAATTTCATTTGGAAAATATTTCCAATTCTGAAACTTTATGCAACTCAATGATTTTCACGAGCGAAGATAAAATGACTTCTTCAAAACATATGAAATATGAGTAGGAGTTTCAAAGAAATAAATTCAAAGTTCTTTTGAATTTATTTTCAATTTGGAGTTATTTGAGTTTTATTCAAATTATTTTCTCCAAAAATAAAATACATGGAAAATAGGGTAACATGATTCCCTACAACAGAAAATTGAGAGGAATAAATTTGAATTCATTTTGGTATTTTTAAAATGATTTTATTGATTTTATTAGAGCTGAAGCACTCTTTGCTTTATTTAAATTTGTGTGAATTTTATTTAATGCTATAGAAGTGTTCATGTTGTAGAAAATCTTTTTCTGAAAATTTTGATATATTATATGCCTATATAAAATTTTTATTTGGTTTTATTATTTTTGTTTTGTTGTCTCTGTCTTAAAAAAATCGCTATACCCATGGCAAGGGCCAAGGCCCAAGGCCAAGCCAGCGGCCGGCCGCCACAAGGCCATCGCTGACGCACCAAGGGAGCCAGGAGCCTCCTTTTCCTTTTCCTAGTAGGAATCTTTTCCTACTTCCGCTTATTCCGATTTGTTTCTAGATCTTTTCCTCTTTGTTTCCTAATCCTACTCTATTTCTTGTCCCTACCCCAAGCAAAACCCTCCCTCCCCAATATAAATACCCAAGCACCCCCTCCAACACATCAAACCAACACCTCTCCTCTCCTCTCCGCAGCAGCAGCAGCCCACACACCCACGTCATTGTGCCGCCTCGCCGGAGTTCGCGGACCACCGCCGCCAAGTGCTGTCGCCGCGCCTCGACCTCTCCTGAGGTTTATATGATCTCCTCTCCACCGCCCGTGATCTCCTTTCCTCTCGAGCAACCGCAACATCGGATCCGATCTTCTTCCCCAACTCCGACGACTACTCCGTGAGATCCACGAAATCCTGTAATTCATTTTTTTCAGAAAATAGCAATCTTAGAAAAGTCATATCTTTTAGATTTTTAGTATTTTGAGTGATTCCAATTGCTACGTGTCACAAATTTGCTGAAGTTTCTGTTAGTTCAATTGTATTTCATATTTGAGCAGTTTAAATTTGTGTTTAGATGAATTTTCTCAAATCACTAGATTTGAGATATTTTGATTTAGGAATATTATTTTCGACCGATTCTTTTTGCTCCTGGTCTCTAGGACCTTTGTTTATCCAGTAGTATTTAGTATTTTATTTTCAGGTTAATTTAAATTAGGTTTTTAGCAAAACAGTACTGTTTTAGTATTAGTTCTGTTTTAGCTTCTTCTTTATTGTTTTATTAGTTTTAAAGTATTTCTTTTTGTCACTTTTGACAAAATTAGTTGTGTTTCTGTTAGACAACAGGAGAAAATTTATTTTTATTTAAAAAATTATTTTCCTTAGTTTTGTATGAAACCTTCTATAGGTCATAGTTAGAGTTTTATAAAAGCTTTTTATTTGTTTCTTTTTGCAAATAAAATTTTATGGAAAAAATAATTTCTGTTAAATTAGTTATTTTACATTTTATTTTCTGTTAATTTATTAGTTTAGTATTTTAATTGTTGTTAAGTTTTTACTTACGGCAAAACTATATTAGATGTTTGTAGCAAAGTCATAGATTTTCGTTAGTAGTTTTTCTTTGTAGTTTTATTTGAAGTTTCTTTTGATTTTGTTTGAGTTTTATTATCGATTTTCCTTGCTGTTTTGATTGTTATTTCGAGTGCTAAAATTGTTTGCTAGGATGTTTGCTTATGTGAATGCTATGTTTGACTATATAGATTTTCAACGGAGTGACTAATAGTTCTACCAAGTCTTTATTCGAGAGCGTTGTTATCTTCATCAAGTATTACCGTGCAAGTTCACTTTGACCATGTTTTTCATACCTATGTGTTTTATTGCATCTAGTGTCATCTTCGCAACAAACCCTCCAAGAGTGATATTGAATTCTTGTAGTTGAGTAGTATGCATGAGGTAGGAACCCATCACCCTGTTACCAAGCCCGGACGATATTTTATTTTAATGCTACGCTATAGTAGACGGGTTTGGTATGAGTGCTCGGGAGTGGTGTGAGAATGGAGGATCTACGCCAATGACGATAACTCCATGATGGAATCTGCAAGGACTGCATCTTCAAGGCCTCAAGACTTCAAGACTCGAGACAAGAATTCAATACACACTCTGGGTGAAGGATGGTTGACGGGCACCTGGAGAATCCAAAGGTTGGTCGGGATGCATGGAGAAGCGCCATGACATCTTGCGGAAAGCTTCAACCAGACTCAAAGAGACGAAAGAATACTTCATGCCCGGAAGCTTACCTGCAACCGCAAGTCATTATGGGCTCGCTTGGTTGACCTTAGTGGTGACTCTGGCTGGGGCGGTGCTAGCAGATGTAGAACTACGGTAGGATTGGATGAGCACCGACGGTGGTCGAGGAACTCTTCGAAGACCATGTTTGGTCATCTTGTTCTCACACACCTCAAGTGCGAGAACGTAAAGAGAGGGATCGAATCTTGCGGGTAAAGTGTACAAACCTCTGTAGAGGTTAAAACCTAATCGATTAGCCGTGTCCCCGTTACGGACAATTTGAGCCTCGGACTTGGATCTATCTCGAACTCTCAACACCGGATTGATAACTTAATTGTGGGCAACTTATGATGATTTTGGGCTATGAGACATCGGTTGGCGGAACCATGTCATGATAGAAAATTCCATAGTACAGACTTCATTTATTCCTTTGATGTAGGGAAAATAAAACCAGCTTTTACGCAAACAAAACTCAGATACAGAGCCACAAAGCCATACTGCATATAGTATAGTTTGTCATCTGTTTTCTCTTATTGTGATCTTGCCGGTACATTCAATGTACTGACCTACATGGCTGCAACGTATCATGTTGCAGATATTTCCTCGACGAGTAAGAGTTACGATACAGGGTTACGGTCTACACTCAACCTGCCGATGGCGTTGATGGGACTCCACACCCGACTATTTGTTTCCACTGTGACTTATGAGGTATATATCAGTTTTACGTTAATTATACATGTGATTGCACTTTGATATATACATTGATGTACTGTGTGCTAGCATACTGATCCGTGGATGGCACAAGAACACGTAGGCTTGACCATCTGAGGTCGGGTCGCTCTGATATGGTATCGAGCACATGTTGACTGTGGGACGTGACCCTAGAAATCGGAAAGCCCTTGGACAGGATATCTCAAAAACTTTATTTTCAAAAAGACTCTTACTCCTCATCTTTTCTGATTTTATCAAACAGACACTCTCACCTCAAATAGTTAGAATATACACCTTTCCCTTTTGACCACACGGAAGATCAACTGAAGTCGCTCCAAGAATTAAAGATATCGGACAGCTGATGACCCCTTCAAAGTAACCAGGATTTCACCATGCGTTGGAAGAAATTGCAGCTGCAACAATTGAAGACTCTGAAGACTTGAAGAATTTGAAGTTCCTGAAGAATTATTTGACCTTTAGAGACCAAACCCTGTTATACACCTACGTTAGATGCGATGATTTGTGAGCTGTCATTTGTTTGATATTTTCCGACAGCCCCAAAATAGAACTTTTTTCTTCAAAACTATTGTTTGTATTGTGTGTATATCCCTCCCCACCTCTCTCATATCTCATCCCAAAATTTTTGGACCCCATAGATGATGAATGAAGTTGGACTGATATTCTCTGGATCAAGACTCACTGAGGCGAGCTATGGATGCGAACATGGAAAATCACTTGGAGCAATTTGGTTTCAAGGAAGAATGAAGTATCTTACGCTCTTGAAGATTTTGAAGGAAGTGCTGCAACCTGGTGGAAAATGCATCAAGCCATACAAGGATTTAATGGAGCAAGAACTTGGGAGGAATTCAAGAAGACCCTGTTGAGATCACGTCTCATCCGGAAGCACCATGATACACCAAGAAATAAACCTTGTGCCTGCAAGATTTGTGGAGAAATAGGACACACCCAGGAGGAACACAAGGATAGATGCCCTCATTGTGAGGAGAAACACCCAGCTGAGGAATGCCCAACTAGTAAGGTGACTTGTCTCTTGTGTGAAGGAACCACCCACTACCCGACTCAGTGTTACATTTACCCCATGGTGCAACAAACTAATCAGGAGCAGGAAGAAGGAATGAAAGAAGCCCTCCGAGAAGTTATGAAAGAACCTGTGATGAAGGAATGTGTTGAAGACCCTGATGGAGAAGGCCTCAACAGATTTTACTCCAACGCTTGCTATTCATGTGGAGAAGAAGGACATTTTCCCAAAGATTGTACCAAGGAAAGAGAAGAATATCTCAGAGATTTCCCGACAGCAGAAGTGAAGTTTGACCCTCGGGAAATAGAAGCTCTGATCATTACAGAGAAATCCAGGAAGAGAAAAAGAAGGCAACCCGAGAACAACGCAATTTTTGCAGAGAAGGACCTAAGTCATATCACTTGTTACAGGTGCAAGGATTTAGGTCATTACGCTAGTAAATGTCCAGAAAAGAAGCCAAGAATCCAAGGTGCCTACATAATCACAAAGAAGCCCCGAGACATGTCGGAAGTCTTTTGTTTTCGCTGCAAGGAAGCAGGACATTATGCTACTAAATGTCCCGACAAGATGAAAGCTGGAGTTGAGTAGTTGGAATTTTGATATTGGAAACAAGAGTAGTAGAAAACAATTTCATTTTCATGAGTTCGATGAGTTGAGTTATGTAATGAGTGCTCAGAGATTGTAATGAATTCGTGAAATCAATAAAGTTAATGTGTCATGATTTCATACGTGGATTGTTTTTTTTTTTGAGTTGTTACTCTGTGAACAAAGATTTTGACCATTTTCGAGGATATGAGAAATATGGTCTATGGATGGATTTGTGAATTTCATTTTAAGGGTGATAGTACCCTATGAAGAACACTAGACCAGTGGAAATGGAAATGTGTCCCACAGGTTGGAGTTTAGAAAAAAAAATTGGAGTTTTGCTTTTGATATGATGGTATGAAGAAACAGAGTACTACTGGATTTAAAGGATGTGTAGTATGGAACAAGAGAGTTACCCCAAGGATGAGTTAAAGCTGCACTTGTGTTGAAGTGGGCCATAACCCACATGCCCAAGAATTAATAAGGATCAAGTACCCACTGGAGAAAGAAATTTTGGGAATAGACTACGATTTGATCAACCGACGATTCTATAGGAGTTTACGCAAAACCCGAGAGTTGTTAAGGAACAATAGATGTTTGTTTGGCCTGCAGAATCAATGGATTTTTCCGAACTTGGTTCGCCGACAAGAGAAATTCTGCAATGCTTGTGAGGATGACCGAGTGTTAGAATGCGAGATTCGCTAAACCATGTACAAGGTAATGATTTGGGTGCGGGATGGATTGATCACCATACCGACTTACTCTTATTATTCGCGTTGCTATATGGGATGGTAAATCTGAGTGACCTACCTATAGTAGAGTGACGATTTATATTAAACCTTGTTGAACCTTAGAATGGTATAAGCATTTTTTCCCTTGTACAACGCAGCTTTTGCCAACCGTAGGTTATACGGTGAGGTTCAACCTGACCCGTTTTCTGCAGGAGAAACCATAAATTGTTGACCACCATGAGATATCGATAGTTGTTTAGAATTGGCGCCAGACCTATCGATTATGAAGACCAGTCTCGGAATAACCTTACCAAGAGTAAAGGACAAAGGAATTGAGGAAAAGGTTATGCCACTACCGGAAGAGCCCAGAGAAGGAATTATCCTTAATATCTCGAGAAGACCGACAATCGTCGATGTAAGGATGGAGTATATGAGTTTTGATGGAACCGTAACCATGCTTCTAAGGGTGGTAGCATCCGAGACCCGGAGACGATCGATGGATTTTGAGAAGACCCCAAACCCTAACCTATTTCTTTCTAGTTTCTCCGAATCTCGAGGACTAGATTCATTTTAAGGTGGTAGATTTGTAACATCCCAAAATTCCAAATTTTGGAATGTTATAATAAATAGATAGATTTGTTTGTTTGTTTGAATTGTTGTGTGATTGATTGAGTGAAATTTGAAACTTTTGTAAAGTTAAATGAGAGGGAATAAAAGGACTTTCCCAAACTTTCATTTTTGCTTTTATGCTTTTCGTGAATTCAAATACTCTTCATCACAAAACCCTGGAGAGAAGATGACATGACTTCTTCCATTTATTGAAATGACAAGGGGTGTTGAAAATATTTGAATTTCATTTGGAAAATATTTCCAATTCTGAAACTTTATGCAACTCAATGATTTTCACGAGCGAAGATAAAATGACTTCTTCAAAACATATGAAATATGAGTAGGAGTTTCAAAGAAATAAATTCAAAGTTCTTTTGAATTTATTTTCAATTTGGAGTTATTTGAGTTTTATTCAAATTATTTTCTCCAAAAATAAAATACATGGAAAATAGGGTAACATGATTCCTACAACAGAAAATTGAGAGGAATAAATTTGAATTCATTTTGGTATTTTTAAAATGATTTTATTGATTTTATTAGAGCTGAAGCACTCTTTGCTTTATTTAAATTTGTGTGAATTTTATTTAATGCTATAAAAGTGTTCATGTTGTAGAAAATCTTTTTCTGAAAATTTTGATATATTATATGCCTATATAAAATTTTTATTTGGTTTTATTATTTTTGTTTTGTTGTCTCTGTCTTAAAAAAATCGATCGCCCGCCGGGCCGAGGGCCAAGGCCCAAGGTTGCCAGCGGCCGGCCGCCACAAGGCCATCGCCAAGACGCACTAAGGGAGCCAGGAGCCTCCTTTTTCCTTTTCCTAGTAGGAATCTTTTCCTACTTCCGCTTATTCCGATTTGTTTCTAGATCTTTTCCTCTTTGTTTCCTAATCCTAGTCTATTTCTTGTCCCCTACCCCAAGCAAAACCCTCCCTCCCCAATATAAATACCCAAGCACCCCCCCCAACACATCAAACCAACACCTCTCCTCTCCTCTCCGCAGCAGCAGCAGCCCCACACCCACGCCGCTATGCCGCCTCGCCGGAGTTCGCCGGCCCACCGCCGCCAAGTGTTGTCGCCGCGCCTCGACCTCTCCTGAGGTTTATATGATCTCCTCTCCACCGCCCGTGATCTCCTTTCCTCTCGAGCAACCGCAACATCGGATCCGATCTTCTTCCCCAACTCCGACGACTACTCCGTGAGATCCACGAAATCCTGTAATTCATTTTTTTTTTCAGAAAATAGCAATCTTAGAAAATTCATATCTTTTAGAGTTTTTAGTATTTTGAGTGATTCCAATTGCTACGTGTCACAAATTTGCTGAAGTTTCTGTTAGTTCAATTGTATTTCATATTTGAGCAGCTTAAATTTGTGTTTAGATGAATTTTCTCAAATCACTAGATTTGAGATATTTTGAGTTAGGAATATTATTTTCGACCGATTCTTTTTGCTCCTGGTCTCTAGGACCTTTGTTTATCCAGTAGTATTTAGTATTTTATTTTCAGGTTAACTTAAATTAGGTTTTAGCAAAACAGTACTGTTTTAGTATTAGTTCTGTTTTAGCTTCTTCTTTATTGTTTTTATTAGTTTTAAAGTATTTCTTTTGTCACTTTTGACAAAATTAGTTGTGTTTCTGTTAGACAACAGGAGAAAATTTATTTTTATTTTAAAAAATTTATTTTCCTTAGTTTTGTATGAAACCTTCTATAGGTCATAGTTAGAGTTTTATAAAAGCTTTTTATTTGTTTCTTTTGCAAATAAAATTTTATGGAAAAAATACTTTCTGTTAAATTAGTTATTTTACATTTTATTTTCTGTTAATTTATTAGTTTAGTATTTTAATTGTTGTTAAGTTTTTACTTACGGCAAAACTATGTTAGATGTTTGTAGCAAAGTCATAGATCTTCATTAGTAGTTTTTCTTTGTAGTTTTATTTGAAGTTTCTTTTGATTTTGTTTGAGTTTTATTATCGATTTTCCTTGCTGTTTTGATTGTTATTTCGAGTGCTAAAATTGTTTGCTAGGATGTTTGCTTATGTGAATGCTATGTTTGACTATATAGATTTTCAACGGAGTGACGAATAGTTCTACCAAGTCTTTATTCTGAGAGCGTTGTTATCTTCATCAAGTATTACCGTGCAAGTTCACTTTGACCATGTTTTTCATACCTATGTGTTTTATTGCATCTAGTGTCATCTTCGCAACAAACCCTCCAAAGAGTGATATTGAATTCTTGTAGTTGAGTAGTATGCATGAGGTAGGAACCCATCACCCTGTTACCAAGCCCGGACGATATTTTATTTTAATGCTACGCTATAGTAGACGGGTTTGGTATGAGTGCTCGGAGTGGTGTGAGAATGGAGGATCTACGCCAATGACGATAACTCCATGATGGAATCTGCAAGGACTGCATCTTCAAGGCCTCAAGACTTCAAGACTCGAGACAAGAATTCAATACACACTCATCGGGTGAAGGATGGTTGACGGGCACCTGGAGAATCCAAAGGTTGGCGGGATGCATGGAGAAGCGCCATGACATCTTGCGGAAAGCTTCACCCAGACTCAAAGAGACGAAAGAATACTTCATGCCCGAAGCTTACCCGTGCAACCGCAAGTCATTATGGGCTCGCTTGGTTGACCTTAGTGGTGACTCTGGCTGGGGCGGTGCTAGCAGATGTAGAACTACGGTAGGATTGGATGAGCACCGACGGTGGTCGAGGAACTCTTCGAAGACCATGTTTTGGTCATCTTGTTCTCAAACACCTCAAGTGCGAGAACGTAAAGAGAGGATCGAATCTTGCGGGTAAAGTGTACAAACCTCTGCAGAGGGTTAAAACCTAATCGATTAGCCGTGTCCCGATTACGGACAATTTGAGCCTCGGACTTGGATCTATCTCGAACTCTCAACACCGGATTGATAACTTAATTGTGGGAAACTTATGATGATTTTGGGCTATGAGACATCGGTTGGCGGAACCATGTCATGATAGAAAATTCCATAGTACAGACTTCATTTATTCCTTTGATGTAGGGAAAATAAAACCAGCTTTTACGCAAACAAAACTCAGATACAGAGCCACAAAGCCATACTGCATATAGTATAGTTTATCATCTGTTTTCTCTTATTGTGATCTTGCCGTACATTCAATGTAATTGACCTACACGGCTGCAACGTATCATGTTGCGATATTTCCTCGACGAGTAAGAGTTACGATACAGGGTTACGGTCTACACTCAACCCGCCGATGGCGTTGATGGGACTCCACACCGACTATTTGTTTCATGTGACTTATGAGGTATATATCAATTTTACGTTAATTATACATGTGATTGCACTTTGATATATACATTGATGTACTGTGTGTGCCAGCATACTGATCCAGGGATGGCACAGCAACACAGAGTCTTGACCGTCTGAGGTCGGGTCGCTACAATTATTTTTCTGTCACCTTTATTTTTCTGTCTAGTTTTTTATCATATTTATTTTAAAAATATTTGGAACACTTTTTGTGCACACACGGTATTTACGTTAGTACGCATTTTCTTTCTACCGTAGAAACCGGAGGAGGTGACGAAACTGCGAACTTCACCGAGCTAGACTCCGACTACTCCGAACCAGGCAAGCATGTTTGAACCTTTGATATGATGAGTGTTTTGCATGTTTGCTTAAGTAGTTACTTCATGGCATGTCTATATGAACATCCATAAATGTTATGTTGCATGCAAAGCTATTGCGAGTGAGCTCCGAAACTCGATGTGTTAATCGATGTGAGTTTACATGATCATGTGGTGACATGATAGGTGGTAAGATGGTATTGTTGTAGCATGCCAGTCTTATGCCAAACCATTTAACTCCAGTGTCAACGTGAGTCAAGTCACGTTACCATCCGTTTCTTTTCTTGTACTACCACATGTTTTCTGCAAGGAATATGGTTTAGTAAGTTGCAAACCTCTTTCCTGGTACACACCAAACAGAGGGGCCGGGATGAGGGTTCCATGGCCCTGTATTAAAGCCCGTCATCCGGTCAGGGAGCATGGGTGTTTCCGGTTGGGACCGAGAGGGGGGCACCCCTTAGAGCGCGCGATATAAATTTGATCCCATGCTATTCGAGGTTGTGACCTCCCTGTCTTAGAGTTTTTCTTGAATGTTGCCTAGGGTGATTCCTGGCAGCGGAATGTGGAATTGGGTGTGTACTGGTTAGATGTGTTTCTTCTAAAAATCTGTAAACGGAACTAGTCCTTTGTGACTACTGAAATCCGTTGGCTGTGGTTAAATAGTACAAACTCTGCAGAGTCAAACTCATTCAAGTAACCGTATCTATGGTCAAGATCGGTATTCAACTGGTCCTTGTCAGTCTCAGTGTCGGTCTCCGTGACAATCTCAGGTGAACAAACATGAGTTGTAAACCCAGCTGAATGATTACTCCTGTGGATGGACTAACCCGTTTATCATTATGTACTGAGTATTTCATTGGAGTGATTTAACTTCATGAACTTATTGAACACGAATGATGAATTATAAGCCCCTTTATGTGACGTCGCTCAGACGTCTGACTGTGGCACTCTTGTTATTTACTTTCGATATAAGCCCTTTATGTGACGTCGCTCAGACGTCCGACTGTGGCATTTATGTTATTTACTTTCACTATAAGCCCTTTATGAGATGTCGCTCAGACGTCCGACTGTGGCACTCTTGTTATTTACTTTTGATATAAGCCCTTTATGAGATGTCGCACAGACATTCGACTGTGGCACTCTTGTTATTTACTTTCGATATAAGCCCTTTACGTGATGTCGCTCAGACATCCGACCGTGGTACGCACTGTCATTTGCTTTTCAATATAAGCCCTTTATGTGACGCCCGACTACGGCATGTTAACTTATTTGTTCACCTTTCAAGGCGTCGCTTCAGACACCCGATCGGTCTTCAGTTATTTTGTTGGGATTTCGGGAGGACTACCACCTGACTTCCTTTTTATTTAACATGTCGTGCAAGTTTATTATTTGAGTGTGCTTTGCTAATTGCTCATGATGCATCATGCTTGCATTTGTTATATCTTATTTCCGAACTGTCTTGCTGGTACATTCAAAGTACTCACCTAGCTTGTTGATTTGGCCAGATGTTGATGAAGGCGATCTTATGGACGAAGAGTTCGATAGCGAGTCCGACGCCTAGAGGAGTCCCAGTCAGTCCCGTGCGAATCCTGGAAATTTGGTCTCTTGTATCATATACGCTTCCGCTACCCGAATAAAATCATCGGGCCTCACTTCGACGCTCGATGAGCTGCAAGAGTAGGAGTCATGTCACCCACTTCACTGTGACATATCCACCACTACTTTTATTACGAGTCTGTAGTATGCCACCACACCCTTGTGTCGTATCCGCCCTTATGTATAATTATTGGCGTGCTTGTAATAAATTGTTGAGCAACCTCAGCTCAACCCTGTAATATAATTAGTACTTCTGGACTTCTGTATCAAGAATTTGTCTACCAGTAAGGAGGATTCTCCTATAATGGAAATAAAAGGGTCGGTTTCTCAATAAGTATTTTATTGGAAAACCGGTCGTGACACCTAGGCCTCGCTGTCGTCCACCGCCCTGGTGCTCTCGGCGCGGTGTGGTCAATGTGGTCAAGGAACGGCTTCCATTGGACGTGGACTGTACGTCGAGAGTCTGACAGCTGGGTCCACGGCCGCAGCAAGGAAGTGACTCCTTATTACGCGGAAAATAATGATTCCTCCCCCTGACAGCAGGGACCCACCGGACGGGCAACCATATTTCGTGAAAACAACGTTTCCCCCTGGCTGCTGGGACCTACCAGCGACATCTTTGCACGCAAGGAAGTGCATCCGGGCAAAAAAATTGATTTGCCCCCTGACTGCTGGGACCCACCAGCTACATCTTCGCACGCAAGGAAGTGCCTGACTGTCGGGACCCACCTGGTCAAAGCGTACGTAGCGTTGTCATTCTGGTCGCGAACGTGTACGTACATACTGGTCGATGTAGAGGCGCGCACGTGTCATAGTAGAGGCGCGCACGTAGCATGTACATGTACATACAGCGGCCAGGGTGCAAGAAAGTAAATACGGCCACGTACATACATACGGGCGGGGTCTCGAACGCCTACTCGGGCGTATGTACGGCCAGGGCTCGTGTACATGGCTGGGTCGGAACGGAAAACTGCGTTATCATCGTGTTCATGGGGAGGGAACGGAATTCGCTGTGTTCATCGAGAGGCAATAGAACGCGTGGGAGCCAACCGGCTTGGACGGAACAGCCGATGGAAACGAGGCCTGGTGTATCGAAGAACAGAGGAAACGGCCTTGTGTTCGACCGGCCACGTTCGAAACGGGATCCTGTTCATCGGGAGGGGTCTGGCGTACCACAAAACAGAGGAAACGGACCTCCTATGGTCGAAACGGGGGTCCTGTTGATCGGGAGGGGTGTGGCGTACCGCAAAACGGAGGAAACGGACTTGTGTTGGAGCGCTATGGTCGAAACGGGGGTCCTGTTCATCGGGAGGGGTGTGGCGTACAGCAAAATGGGACTCCATGGGATACTGTTCATCTCCACCATCGACCCCCTCCAGCCTCCACGGGCTATTGTTCATCCACCGTCGACCTCCTCCAGCCTCCACCTGCGATTGTTCATCCATGGGCTCCTGTTCATCCAGCCTCCACTGCGCACTACTCCACCGACTACTGTTCAACCAGCCCTCTTCACAGGCTCCTGTTCAACCACTCCTCCACGGGCTACTGTTCATCCAGCCCTCCACCGTCTACTATTCATCCTGCCCTCCATGGGGTGGTCCTGTTCATCCAGCCGCAACTGGCTCGACCGATCGCGGTCCTGTTCATCCAGAGGCAACACCACGGGTCCTGTTCATCCACCCCACCGAACTGTTCATCCAACCCCCCAAAGAACGCCACTGCTCATCCAAAGGCAGCATCGATCGGCTTCGATTAGCAGCGAGAGCGGCGAATCCTCGATCGGGTTCATTAATAGCCATCGATCGATCGCTCGGGTTCGAGAACGCGTAGCTTGCGGTCAATCGCCGGGTTCGATTAGAGACCAACGCCGCCGAGTTCGCTTAGAGCCCAACACTCGCACCCACGCGTGCGTGTGCAAGAGAAACATGCATCGCCGCCCCGACCACCCACCATAACCGGAACACCCGATATTTTCCTCGCCTCGCTTCTACCATGGTTTTTCCGTCATGGACGGCCCAAAGAATGTCATGCAGCTGCGTCTCCGGCCCGCCCAGGACGAAAATCCCATTTTTTGTCATGATTTTTTGTCATAGAAGTAGGACCCCACCACATCTATGGTGATATCGGGTTTTTTCACAATTATCGTCATAGAAGTGTCATAAGTATGACAAAAAATTTACGTTCGGCCCAAAATGTCACGGATGTGTCTTTTTTTTGTAGTGCTGGGGGCGCCCCGAGGGGGGCACAACCCACCAGGGCGCGCCAGGTGGGTTGTGCCCACATCGGTGGCCTCCCGCACCCCTTCTTTGCACTATAAATTCCAAAATATTCCGAATACCATTGGGGTTAACCTAGATCAGAATTCTCGCCGCCGCAAGGCTCTGTAGCCACAGAAAACCAATCTAGACCCCGTTCCGGCACCCTGCCAGAGGGGGAATCATCTCCGGTGGCCATCTTCATCATCCTGGCGGCCACCACGATGTGGAGGGAGTAGTCCACCCTCGGGGCTGAGGGTTTGTACCAGTAGCTATGTGTTTAATCTCTCTCTCTCTCTCTCTCTCTCGTGATCTATATCATGGGCTTTGTTAATATAGTCGGATCATATGATGTTTCTCCCCTCTATACTCTTGTTATGATTGATTGAATCTTTACCCTTCAAAGTTTTGTCTTTCGGATTGAATATTCAGAGATGAGAACACATGATGTATGTCTTGCAATATGAATACTTGAGGTGAAAATGAGGTACCCTATTGATTCACTTGATATGTGTTATGGCATTCAACTCGCGGATTCTCGCGGTGATATTGGGGTAATCTATACATAGGGGTTGATGCACGTTTTTCTCCGACGGAAACTTTGGGGTCTCTTTATAGTTCTTTGTGTGGACTGAGTATTATGAATATGAATTTGCTTTGGTGGTATTCTAGTACGAACTCTAGGATAGATCGAACGGAAAAAATAGCTTTGCATTATTTTAGTACGAACTTTTGAATAGATCGAACGAAAAGAATAGCTTTGAGGTAGTTTCGTGCCCTACAAGCAATTCCTATGTTTTGTTCTCTGCTAATAGGAACTAGGGAGTGATTCTTTATTACACTTTGAGGGATAATCATATGATCCAACTATGTTAGCATTGTTGGGAGATTGCACTAGCGAAAGTACGGACCCTAGGCCTCATTTTTAAGCATTGCAATACCGTTTTTGTGCCCGTTTACTAATTGCTACCTTGCGGTTTTTATTTATTCAGATTATAAAATTATATTTCTATCATGCATATTACACTTTCATCACCATCTCTTCGCCGAACTAGTGCACCTATACAATTTTCCATTGTATTGGGTGTGTTGGGGACACAAGAGATTTCTTGTATTTGGTTGTAGGGTCTTTTGAGAGAGACCATCTTCATCCAACACCTCCCACGGATTGACAAACCTTAGGTCTCCACTTGAGGGAAAATTGCAAGTGTCCTACAAAACTCTGGGCTTGGAGGCCCAACACGAGTCTACAAGAATAAAGTTGTGTAGTAGACATCAAGCTCTTTTCTGGCGCCATTGCCAGGGAGGTGAGTGCTTTAAGGTATATCTTTAGATCTTGCAATTGAATCTTTTAGTTTCTTGTTTTATCACTAGTTTGCTTCGTAAAAGAAAACTACAAAAAATGGAATTGAGGTTGCGTCATATTATTGATCATCTTTATTATATATTTCTTGAAAATGATGGATCAAAAAATTGTGCTCTATTGTTAGAAGAAGAAGTCAATAAAATGTTTGGCAGAAAATATTTGAATGATGAGCTTGATTGCAATGTTGTTAGTATTAACTCTTTGAATATCCATGATGGTAATGATATGCAAAGCCATAAGCTTGGGGATGCTATGTTTGATGAAGATGATATTTTTACTCCCCCAAGTTTTGATGAGAAAATTTATTATGATGAAAGCATGCCTCCTATTTATGATGATTATATTGATGAGAGTGGATTTGGAGAGGTCATGACTTTATTTAATGATGAATCCACTATTTTGGAGGAGGTTGCAATTGATTATGATAACAAAGTTGCTATCTATGATGATTATGGTGATGAAATATATGCTATAAAGAATAATGATAACCATGAATTTGTCATTATGATTTTAATTTTCATTCTCATGACAGTTATTTTGTTGAGTTTGCTCCCACTATTATGAATGAGAAGAAATTTGCTTATGTGGAGAGTAATAAGTTTCCTATGCTTTTGTGTCATGAAAAGAGTGCTTTATGTGATGGTTATATTGTTGTATTTCTTCATTATGCTACTGAAAATTATTATGAGGGAGGAACTTATGCTTGTAGGAATTGCAATAATATCAAGTTTCCTCTCTATGTGTTGAAAGTTTTGAAGTTATGCTTGTTTTGCCTTCCTATGCTAGTTGATTCTTGTTCCCATAAGTTGTTTGCTCACAAAATCCCTATGCATAGGAAGTGGGTTAGACTTAAATGTGCTAGTCATATGCATCATGATGCTCTCTTTATGTTTCAATTCTTACCTTTTATGCGGGCATCATTGAAATCATCATGCCTAGCTAAAAGGCATTAAAGAAAAGCGCTTGTTGGGAGACAACCCAACACTTTTACCTACTGTTTTTGCATGTTCACATGATTATGCTACTGTATTGATCATGTTTTATGTCTCTTGTTTCAATAAAGTGCCAAGTAAAGCCTTTGGGATCATGTTGGGTGATAGTTGATTTGACCCTGCTGAAAAACAAAAAATTTTGCACTCACGATAATAATTCTATTTTTTAACGGAAGAGTGCTATTGAGTTGATTATTTTTCAGAAGTTCAATATACAAATCGCTCACGTGGTCATAAATTTTTTCATAATTTTTGGAGTAGCAGAAGTACGGTATTTATCCAGATCATTACAGACTGTTCTGTTTTTGACAGATTCTGTTTTGAATGCATAGTTTGCTTGTTTTCTAGTTTCTATAGCTTATATTGCTCAATATAAATTGTGGAAATGATATGCTACAGTAGGCATTGTGTGGAAACAATTATGAATCTTTTCTTTGATAGTACCAATGTGAAATGGTTTGCTCTTTATCATACTAACCTATCTCACGAAGTTCCGTTAAGTTTTGTGTGATTGAAGTTTTCAAGTTCTAGGTGAGATATCGATATGAGGAGAATAAGGAGTGACAATACCCTAAGCTTGGGGATGCCCAAGGCACCCCAAGTTAATATCCAAGGAAGATCCATGCAACTAAGCTTGGGGATGCCCACATTATCGGTAACCTCACTTGGAGCTATGTTTTCATTCATCACATGATATGTGTTTTGCTTGGAGCGTCAATTTATTTTCTTAAGAATTTGCTTGCTTTTATTTATAATAATGTTTTCCATCTTTTATTTCAAATAAAAGTGGCATTGATAGCCTTTGCCATGCTTATCTTGCAAGTATACATGTTGCTGTTTGAAAACAGAAAGTTTATCGATGTTGCAAAATTTCCCGAGGAAAGTCAGAATGTGATAAAATGTTGAAACATTTTGAAAAATGAGCTATGATAAATTCTCTAAAGTGTGGTAGAATTTCATAATTTTTGGAGTTGAATAAGTATTGATATTCTTGCATTCTTTACAAATTGTGCTGTTTTGGCAGATTGCTATTATGTTTGCATTGTTTGCATATGTTTGCTTGTTTAATGATTCTATTTGAGGATAGGAGTATTAAATATGCAGAGGCATTTAGTATGCAATGTTGAATAATAATTTTAGTGATTTTGTACAGTATAGAATGATAAAGTTTTTGCATTGGTTTATACTAACTTATCTCACGAGTTCTTGTTGAGTTTTGTGTGGATGAAGCTTTTAAGATTTAGGGAAACTGTGATATAAAAGGAATTAAGGAGACACAAAATCTCAAGCTTGGGGAAGCCCAAGGCACCCCAAAATAATATTTCAATAAGTCTCAAGCATCTAAGCTTGGGGATGCCCTGGTAGGCAACCCACCTTTCTTCTTCAACAATTATCGGTTAGTATCGGTTGAGCCTAAGTTTTTGCTTCCTCACATGATGTGTGCTATCCTTGGAATGTCATTTTATTTTATTTTTTGCTTGCTTTTTTAATAAAATACTTATATCTTAAACTTTTAAATAAGAGAGAGTCCTCACATAGCTATTTATTTACTTAACTACTCACATGATCTTCACTTATATCTTTTTGGAGTAGTTTGTCATTTACTCTTGTGCTTCACTTATATCGTATGAGTAAATTGTTGAATAAATTGAAAGTCATGAAGTTTAAATCATATCATGCCTAGTGGTAGCTTCACACTGGGTTTAGGAAGTGAAATCTTTTGAGGCTTGACAATCACAATTTTGGTCATACAAACAATTCACAAATAATTAGTATAAGGAAGACAACTTTCACATGCAAATACACTATCATGGAAATCTTTTGTGATTGTGAGCCCCCATCAAAATATAATATGCCAAAATTGTTGACGTTGGACAAGGAAGACAATGTAATGATTTATGTTTGTTCATATTCACATAGAAGTTATATTGTCATAGATCCTTCAACATGTGGTGCTTGCCCCCCCCCCATCTTTGCTAGCCAAAAATTCCGAACTAAGTAGAGATACTACTTGTGTATCCAAAAACCCTTAAACCCAAATCTTATTTTCAAGAGTCCACCATACCTACCTAAGGATTGAGCAAGATCCTTCAAGTAAGTTGTCATCGGTGCAATAAGGCAATAAAAATTGCTTCTAAAAGTGTTAGATCATTTAGTGTAAGAGAAAATTGAGCGTTGTACAAACTTGTGATGGCAAAGCAATAAACGTGACGGACTGCATAATAAAGGTTGCTATCATAAGGGACAATATAACGTGACGTTCTTTTGCACTAAGGGGTTGAGCATACAAACAAATAAGCGCATGGCAACCTCTGCATCCCTCTGCGAAGGGCATATCTTTTACTTTTCAGTATTTACTTTTATGCAAAGAGCCAAAGTTTTTCTCTCTATTCCTTTTTATTTTTCTCTTTTGGCAAGCATCATGTGGTGAGGAAAGATCTAGGCACATATGTCCAGTTGAATATGGGTAGCATGAGTTATTATTGTTGACATCACCCTTGAGGTGAATACGCTGGGAGGCAAAACAATAAGCTCCTATCTTTCTATGTGTCCGGTTGAAACGTTTTGCTCATGTGTATTCGGTGAGTGTTAGCAATCATAGAAGACTATATGATGGTTGAGTATGTGGAGCTCTTACTTAAACTCTGTTGAATAAATTGAATTGCAATTTCTTGGTGACTAAGAACATAGGTTGTTGAGTTTCAAGAGAGTTCATTGTTTGAACCTTAACATGTCAATTGGTTGCTACTATAACATGGGAAGCTTTATAACAAAGAATTCTTGTTATGATGCTAGAAAAAGTGATTGAAATTATCTTGGATCGAACTTATGCACTTTGCTAGCATTCACACTTTATTAATTATTTCTTTTATCATTTACCTACTTGAGGACTAGTAGGAATTAAGCTTGGGGATGCTGATACGTCTCCAACGTATCTATAATTTATGAAGTATTCATGCTGTTATTTTATCATTCTTGGGTGTTTTACAATCATTTTATAGAAACTTTATATCATTTTTTGGGACTAACCTATTGACCCAGTGCCCAGTGCCAGTTGATGTTTTTTCCTTGTTTTTTACATCGCAAAAAATCAATATCAAATGGAGTCCAAACGCAACGAAACTTTACGGAGAATTTTTCTGGACCATAAGGAACCCAATGGGCCTCAGCTCTGTAGCCACTTAAAACCAATCTAGACCCCGTTCCGGCACCCTGCCGGAGGGGGGAATCATCTCCGGTGGCCACCTTCATCATCCCGACGGCCACCACGATGAGGAGGGAGTAGTCCACCTTCGGGGCTGAGGGTATGTACTAGTAGCTATGTCTTTAATCTCTCTCTGTCTCTCGTGATCTATATCATCGGCTTTGTTAATATAGTCGGATCATATGATGTTTCTCCCCTCTATACTCTTGTTATGATGGATTGAATCTTTACCCTTCAAAGTTTTGTCTTGACGGATTGAATATTCAGAGATGAGAACACATGATATATGTCTTGCAATATGAATACGTGAGGTGACAATGAGGTATCCTATTGATTCACTTGATATATGCTATGGCATTCAGCTCGCGGAATCCCGCAGTGAAATTGGGGTAATCTATGCATAGGGGTTGATGCATGTTTTTCTCCGACAGAAACTTTGGGGTCTCTTTATAGTTATTTGTGTGGACTGAGTATTATGAATATTAATTTGCTTTGGTGTTATTCTAGTACGAACTCTAGGATAGATCGAACGGAAAAAATAGCTTTGCGTTATTTTAGTACAAACTCTTGAATAGATCGAACGAAAAGAATAGCTTTGAGGTAGTTTCGTGCCCTACAAGCAATTCCTATCTTTTGTTCTCCGCTAATAGGAACTCGGGAGTGATTCTTTATTACACTTTGAGGGATAATCATATGATCCAACTATGTTAGCATTTTTGGGAGATTGCAGTAGCGAAAGTATGGATCCTAGGCCTCATTTTTAAGCATTGCAATACCATTTTTGTGCCCGTTTACTAATTGCTACCTTGCTGTTTTTATTTATTCATATTATAAAAATATATTTCTATAATCCATATTACACTTTTATCACCATCTCTTCGCCGAACTAGTGCACCTATACAATTTTCCATTGTATTGGGTGTGTTGGGGACACAAGAGATTTCTTGTATTTGGTTGCAGGTTCGTTTGAGAGAGACCATCTTCATCCTACACCTCCCACGGATTGATAAACCTTAGGTCATCCACTTGAGGGAAAATTGCTACTGTCCTACAAAACTCTGCGCTTGGAGGCCCAACACGAGTCTACAAGAATAAATTTGCATAGTAGACATCATTAACCGTGAAGTGCCCAGCGGGCATCGGCTAGTTGTGGAACATGAGATCCAATGGCTTCGTTATCTCCCCGTTTCCCATGTCCACCTTCTGGTCTTTGATCAAGTATAGTACGGTGCACGGGGTTTCATCGGCATGCAAACACAAGTCTGCGGCGTAAAACATCCGAAAGGCAACGAAAATGTGATATTCTAGGTATATATGTTCATGCGACATGTAATTATCGTGAGGGCGCCAAGCTTAGCCAAAGACGAAGGCCCGCCTAGAGCGCCAGAGACTGAGGACGGGCTGCTATATATGAGCGGGTGCGGGTGCGATAGGAGGCCCGTCTTTTCTGGATTTTCCTTCATCCAGTTGATGATAGCTGGGACGAAGTTAGTAGCGAAATCATTTATGCAGGCAGTTACAGCTGCGTTGACTACCTGCTGTAGCAACTCATTTTTCTCCTTGGCTGTTTTTTGCGTCCTCAGCCAATGTCGAATGCAAGCTTCACCTTCTCGTTGATGTCCGCCTGACTAAACTTCTTTTTCTGCTTCTTGGCCTCCGGGCCCTCGTTGCAAAACACCTTCCACGTGGCACCGTCTCTGGCGCCGTGCACACGACCATATTGCGGCCGCTGGCCCAAAGGGAGTCCCTTAAGTTCGTTCAAGGCCCAGTTGAGAGGGGTGTCCCACTTGGGCCTCATCGGAGAAGTAGGGCTTTCGGCTGCAAGCTGGTATTGCTTCTCCTACAGAAGGAACGTGAACCATTTACGAATGTGTAGTCGACTAGATCTGGAGCTAAATGTAAGGTGGTAAAAGAATAATTACCAGTAGTCTAATCAATCTCCTCGTGATCTGGTCCATGTAAAAAACCTTATTTTCCTTGTCCCACTTGTAGCGTGCCCTCATGAAGTCACGCTCCAAGGGGTTGGTGAACTTCGCGAAGGGGTCTGGGAGACCTGCGGCTTCACGTTCTGCCTCCTCCTTATCCCATATGGGCCTTTTACCGAGGTAGCCACGGCTTCTGAGGCGATGCTTCCCCGTGTTCCTTTGCTGAAGGCTCTTGAATTTCGCAGCCTTAGCCTTGGCTGCCTCTGTAGCGCACGTGTCCTTAAACTTTTTAAACTCCTCTTCCGTAAGTGTCGGATTTCCTCCAGAATCTTGGACAGGGGTTCCTCGGCCTCAATAGCTCGTTTCACCCTCCATTTCCAAGAGGCCAAATCATTGTTGAACATGCCCATGGCGTGATTGTTAATCTTTTTCATCTTTGGATCATCCCACGGTTGTTCTATGTTATCATCCCGGTCGGGGAACTTGAATCTCTTGTGCAACTTCGTCAGGAGCAACTACCTCAAATGTTCTTTACTCCTTAAGTCATTGTAGTTGATGCTCGCGCATTCCCGTAGGATGCATCCTACTTGGTTCCCATAGCACTTGTGAGGTTCTTCCGGCTCTAATGGCTCAAACTTGCCAGGTGCCATCTTTGTGATCACCAATCGTCCAATGCCTAGTTTGCTAGGTTTTCGTATCCTCTGCTTCTTATTTTCGGTAGCGCCATCTAGGGGTGGGCATAAAAACCGACGAACCGAACACCGAACCGATACCGAAACCGAAAAAACCGAAATTTCGGTTTTTATCTCTGCTACAGACAAATTCGGTGATTGATTCTAAAAACCGAACAGAGTTCGGTCAGTTCGGTGCTTGGCTCGGTTTAACCGAATGAAACCGAAATATACTAACATTCCTGGATTCCAGTAGAATGAACAGTGCACGCGGCACGCGGCCATGCGCACGCACACGTCACGTTACCCACGACTCTGGATTCCCCGCGTGGCCGATACTAAGGACCAAGCTAGCAGCCCACGTGCCTACTCGCTAGCAGCATGCAAAAGAGAGACGTGACTTTTTGTCGGCCCCCATGCAAAGTCCAAAGGCCAAGTCCAAAGCCCAACATACACGTATTTTATATTCTTCATGAACCGTGTAGCGGCACTGCAGCCAAATGAGTGTCTCCCGCACGTGAACGTGCAGCCAAAGGAGAACGTGCAGCATGCTCGTGGCAGCGACAAACCACATCATGGGCCAAGTCACCAACCCGCATGCAAGGCCCAAACTGCTATGGGCTCCTTTTTATCCTGTGAGGCTTCTGTAGTTTGTTCGTACTACCACTACGTACATAAACCAGAAGGAGGTACTCCGGTTGTGAGGCTTCTGTAGTCCCACCTCGGCCGCGCATGCAGAACGGCATGGCGTGCTAGCCTATATAAGAACGTAGTTGGATGAAAGAAACACATAACTGCATGTCACGCCCAATATGCGACCCTATCCAAAAGGAACTCGAAGGTCCCACCAAGGATAGACCCGCATATTGAAAGGCTTTTGCAAGGTGGATATCATTACATCAACATTACATAATAGATGGGGATACATCCAATACATACAATGCCACACGAATACAACAATACATCATATACAAGAACAACATCCGACTACAGATGAAACATAAACAGAAACTCAAACAGTATCCACCCTGCTAGCCCAGGCTGCCGACCTGGAACCTATCCCCTGATTGAAGAAGTAGAAGAAGAACTCCAAAACAAGTAACATCGCTCTCGCGTCATGATCATCGCAAACCTGTACCTGCAACTGTTGTGTAGTAATCTGTGAGCCACGAGGACTCAGCAATCCCATTACCATGGGTATCAAGACTAGCAAAGCTTAAGGGGAAAGGAAGGGGTAAAGTGGTGAGGTTGCAGCAGTGGCTAAGCATATATGGTGGCTAACCAACGCAAATGAGAGCGAGAAGAGAAACGAAGGAACAGTCGTCAACTAGTAATGATCAAGAAGTGATCCTGAACTCCTACTTACGTCAGACATAACCCAGAAACCGTGTTCTCCTCTCGATCAACCCCGAAAAGAGACACTCACGGTTACGCACACGGTTGGTGTATTTTAGAAGAGTTTGCTTCAAGTTTACTACAACTAGATATTAACAAATTCCCATCTGCCACATAACCGCGGGCACGGCTCTCAAAAGTTTATACCCTGCAGCGGTGTCCCAACTTAGCCCATGATAAGCTCTCGCGATCAACCAAGGATATTCCTTCTCCTCGGGAAGACCCGATCAGTCTTGGAATCCCGGCTACAAGACATTTCGACAGCAATAAAACAAGACCAGCAAAGCCGCCCGGATGTGCCGACAAATCCCGATAGGAGCTGCACATATCTCGCTCGTGGCACACCGGATGAGCGAAGCGTCAGAGAACCAACGTAACCCAAGTTGCCAAGGAATGGTCTCAAGACGGTGCTCTAGTTTGGACCAACACTGGAGGAGCAAGGGCCTGGGGTAAATAAAGATGACCCTCGGGCTCCTAAACCCAAGGGAAAAGGGCTAGGTGAGGCAAATGGTAAAACCAATGTTGGGCCTTGCTGGAGGAGTCTTATTCAAAGCGAACTGTCAAGGGGTCCTATAAATCACCCGACCGCGTTAGGGACGCAAAATCCGGGAACATAATACCGATATGACGGAAACTAGGTGGCAAGAGGGAGCAAAACACTGCATAAGGCCGAGCCTTCCACCCTTTACCAAGTATATAGATGCATTAATTAAATAAGATATATTGTGATATCCCAACAAGTAAACATGTTCCAACAAGGAACAACATCTCCATGTTCCAACAAGGAACAAACTTCATCTTCACCTGCAACTAACAACGCTATAAGAGGGGCTGAGCAAAGCGGTAACATAGCCAAACAACGGTTTGCTAGGAAGGGTGCAAAAGGTTAGAGGCTGACATGGCAATTTGGGATGGCTTGATAAACAGGTAATAGGTAGCGCAGCGTAGCGATAGAACAAAGCAACTAGCATAGCAATGATAGTATTGAGATCCAGGGTAGCGGTCATCTTGCCTGAAATCCCGCAAGGAAGAAGAACGAGTCCATGAAGAAGATGAAGCCACGAAGACGAACCAAGCGTAGCCGAACGAATCCTCACGATCGCAACGAAACAGGAACTATCGAGAAGAAGCACACAACACGGTAAACACACCACAGATAGACAAGACATGATGCACAACAAGCATGATGCATGACAAAGCTACATGAAGCTACTCATGGCAAGAGATGATGCATACAAGAGCAACACATCAAAGCAAGTTTAAATGAGGCCGGAAACAACATATAACAATTCCGGTAAGTCCTCATATGCATATTTCGAAATTGGTCCAGATCTGAATAAACCTTATGTTCAAGTTGTTAAACAGCAAGTTAAGATGCACCATGATGATCTAGACGAAATTCTAGTCAAGTTACATATAAAGTTAATTTAATTCGGAGCTACGGCCTAGAAGATATGAGCAAAACAAGATAAGCATGGCATTGATGCAAAATGCATACAAACATCAAGCAAACACCTCAAAACAAGGATGCAACATGATAATATGAAACTACATGCAAAAACAAGCAAGTTTCATATAGAGCACACTCAAAACGGAGCAACGGTTCAACACACACACCACACAAGTTATAGCAACAATCTATCCAAAACAGCAACTAGGCATACTACAGCATCTCAACGTGAAAACAAAAGGCATGGGCATGATGTACAGGTAAAGCATGACAAAACATGAACACTGAGCTAACTCCATAAATCACTAGAACATGCTCAAACACACATGGCAAGATTGCAAACAATAACAGTTTCAGACTTTGCAGAAATAACATCAGGTTGCAATGTTTAGAGCTATCAAACAACATGGTACAGGAACTTATCATGGAAAACAAAGGCATGGCATGAATCTACTAAATGCATAGAACAAATGTCCCTTACTGACCATGAGCTAAAAAGGATCAGAAGATATGATGGCACCCATGTAAACATGGCAAGTTATATGACAGATTCATACATGGCAGGAACAACAATAAGTAGGCATGTTGGTGAGCTTGAACCACTCACCACAGAGTAATACATGGCATGGCAAGGCAACTCACAGTAAGAAGACATGTTTATGAAGGTAAGCATGGCAAGAGCAAGTTCATATAGTGCATGAATCACTAACAACAATCATGGCAACATTGAACTTAATGTTAACAGGCTGACAGCAACATTATTTAGCAATTTTGGAGCAAGATAACAACAAGGTACAGCAAGCTATAAATGCAACAAGGGGCATGGATGGATAGAGCATGACATGTATAACAAAACATCCTTAGTGAACATCTCCAGATTATGCATGGAATGACTTGTAGAAGCAGGTTAACATAGCATCATGAAATAGCAGATTCAGACTAGCAAAACAGTAACAGCAAGTACCCTACTTAACAAGCTTGATGCACTCACTACACAACTCAAATAAATACATGGATGGCACCACTGTGAAGATGGCATGGAATAGCTCAAAACACATGTAGACATCAACCTCATAGGATGCACACATCAAATGCAACAAAAATGACAAATGAGCGGCGACCGGTGGCGGGACGCGAGATCCGCGGCGACGGCGGGGCCGCTCGAAGGCGGGCGGCGGCGGGTACTGACAAGGCGGCGGGCGATGGCGAATAGGCGACGGGCGGCGAGGTTCGGCGGTGAGCGGAGGCGCTCAGGGTCGCCGGGCGAGGTGCGGCAGGAGCCGGGCGGAGCTTGGGGCTCGGGTGCGCGGTGCACGGCTGGGTGGGCCCGACCTGCCTCGGCGGCCGCGACGGGCGCGGAGGAGAGAGGAGGCCGTCGGGGCTGACGTGGCGCGCTCCGGTTGGCTGGGAGCGGCCGCTGGGGTGAGGTGGCGCGACCCGATTGGTCGGAGTGATGTGGCAGCGGCGGTGGACATGTCCGGCGCGACGCGGACGCGTCCGGCGGCGCGTGGAGGAGTTTGCTAGGGTTTGGACCCGAAATTGGAGGGGGAGGGGACGAATTTATAGGTAGAGGGAGCTAGGAGAGTCCAAATGGGGAGCGGTTTTCGGCCACGCGATCGTGATCGAACGACCGAGAGCATGGAGGGGGTTAGGATGGGTTTTGGGCCACTTTGGAAGGGGTGTTGGGCTGCAAAGAGAAGGAGGCTTTTGCGGTTACCCGGTTAATTGTTGGAGTATCAAACGGACTCCAAATGGCACGAAACTTGACAGGCGGTCTACCGGTGCTATACCAAGGCCGCTTGGCAAACCTCGGTCCATTCCGAGAACGTTTAACACCCGCATACACTAAAAGAGGCAAAAGGGGCGCGGGGAACATAGGAGTGCCGGATTGGAAAACGGACAACGGGGAAAATGCTCGGATGCATGAGACGAACACGTATGCAAAATGAAATGCACATGATGACATGATATAAAATGCAGATGATGACATGGCAAAGTGCAACACGCGAGCAAATGAAATGGCAACGCTGACGAATAACTGGATGACACCTGGCGCATCGAATCCGGGGCGTTACACTGCAGGTCTACGGTATAAACTGAATACCAAACCGAAAAAACGGTTAACCGAACTTTCGGTTAGCTGTTTTGTATTCAATTTTTCGGTCTTCAACTTTGCAAACCGAATTTACGAAAAAAACTGAACGGTAAAAACCAATTTTTCGGTTTATACCGAACGCCCAGGCATAGCGGCATCGGCGCCGGTACCTTCCCCGCTGGTATCTTCCCCGCCGGTACCTTCCCTACCGGTCTCGGCGCCGCCATTGGTGCCGGCGCCGTCGGTGTCGATGTCGGCGTCAGTACCATCATCGAGGCCGACCTGCAAACCTTGACATTGCTTAGCAGACAAAAAGTCGAGGTACTCTTGTTCACCCTCATAATCCATCTCGTCTGGATCTTGGTCAGAAGGCCTGGTTTCTTCGTTGTTCGACATGTTTCCTATGATTAACTCTCCTCGTTTAATTCTAAAACTATGAAAAAATGAGAAATGACATAAAAAAGATCTATGCTTGCCGGAATGTCATTTCCCAGCAACTCCCGGCACTCGATATGCCTACTATCTAGCACAAGTCATGCCAAAATTCACGAAAAATTTCGGCACGACCTTTATTTAAAAAATGGATATATCGAGCGCCTGAAATTCACCGGAACGGAAATGAATCAACATTCCGGTGTAACATAGGCCACTCGGATCATTTACCCTTCACATAATCATCATTTTCCAGATATGACATGTCCAAAACATCACATGTCCAAATGACATGTCCAAATTCCAAATATGACATGTCCAAAACATCACATGTCCACATATCACATGTCCACTTCAAATTTGCATATAAAAGGAAGAAAACTATAGAACTTGAAAAAAATGCAAAAAGTCATAACAATATTTGAAAGTAAAATTCAGCCTACATAAATTTGCTTTAACAAGGGATGTTGATTTGGACAGTTGCTTAAACTAATTCTGTTTTTCTAAATATAATTCTAATTAACTAACTAGCACTATAAAATTTAGGGAGGCATGGCGCGTCGGGGTCGGGGCCGACCGCCGGGTTGAGCTGGGGTTGGGGTCGGGGCGGATCGTGGTCGGGTCGGGTTGGGGCCGGACGGGCGAGCGCTGGGTCGGGCGAGCGATGGGCGCGGGCGAGGGCAGAGAAACTCGTGGCGCGACGGGGGAAGAGAGAGTGGGGGTTTGGGGGAAAAAGAGGCGAGATGAAGCAGAGAGAAAAGGATTTTGGGGGTTAAGTGGACATAGCAATAGCGCGTTTAAACCAAACGCGCTATAGCTAAGTTAGCTATAGCCGGTTTACGCAGACAGCGCTACTGCTATTACAGGTAGCTTTAGTGGTTTTATAAGGAAACCGTTACTGCTACCTTGACTAGCTGTAGCTCTTTTTCAGAAAAGTGCTACTGCTATAACCAGTACCTATAGCAGTTTTGCTGTTCGTTTTCTTCTATTTTCTTCTCCTTTATTTTCTCTCACTTTTCTTTTATTTTTTCCAAAAGCAGTGAACGAAGGGAAGGTGATATATATTGCATCATTTGAAGGTTAAGTATGTATACAAAATAGGAACATATTGAAGGAAATATGCCCTAGTGGCAATAATAAAGTTATTATTTATATCCTCATATCATGATATATGTTTATTATTCATGCTAGAATTGTATTAACCGGTAACATAATACATGTGTGAATACATTGACAAACATAGTGTCACTAGTATGCCTCTACTTGACTAGCTCGTTGATCAAAGATAGTTGAGTTTCCTATCCATAGACATGAGTTGTCATTTGATTAACGGGATCACATCATTAGGAGAATGATGTGATTGACTTGACCCATTCCGTTAGCTTAGCACTTGATCGTTTAGTTTTCTGCTATTGCTTTCTCCATGACTTATACATGTTCCTATGACTACGAGATTATGCAACTCCCAAATACCGGAGGAACACTTTGTGTGATACCAAACGTCACAACGTAACTGGGTGATTATAAAGGTGCTCTACAGGTGTCTAAGATGGTGTTCGTTGAGTTGGCATAGATCGAGAATAGGATTTGTCACTCCGATTGTCGGAGAGGTATCTCTGGGCCCTCTCGGTAATGCACCTCACTATAAGCCTTGCAAGCAATGTGACTAATGAGTTAGTTACGAGATGATGCATTACGGAATGAGTAAAGAGACTTGCCGGTAACGAGATTAAGCTAGGTATTTGTCAGTGTTCTAGGAACGGGGGTCCCCAGACTTGCTTGCCTGCGGCCCACAGCGTGGCTAAGCAGGCAGGCCGTACGGCCCATCTTCATCAACAAGGCATCCAAGACCCTCGCGAGGGGCCAAGCCTCGCGAGGCGAACGATGCAAGACCTCCTCTGGAGTAGCCTAACCAGGCAGGCTCACGAGGAGTGGAGATATCAAGGCAGGGCAAAACCTCACGAGGCCCTCGTGACGTGAGCCATGACGAACGGCACCAGGAGGGCGCCAGGCGAGCACCGGCGCGCGCAGCGTTCCTTATTTCTTCTTCGATGCTAAGGAGGCCAGCGCAGGCGAAGAGTACCGAGGCATCAGGCAAAGGTTGCTATATTGGTGCAACGAGACCAAGACTAGGAGGACGACAAGACGGAGGTCATTATGGAGCCCAAGACAGCGTCACCACCAGAGCTTTTCGTAGGCGAAGACCGCTTTTGTCAGGATAGCTTGTATTAGCTGTCCCCCTTCAAATTCGCCGCCATTGTTGGCTCCCTTCCTGCTCGATATTTGGGAAGAGGACCAGGGCCTCTATAAATAGGTCTAGCCACCATAGTAGTAGAAATGTAATCCTCACCCGCACAAGTTCGACAAGCACAAGAGCACCTCAACCTCAGGAGGCTGTTCTTCCTTTGTACTGTTCATCATCAGCCCAAGAGGCAATCCACCACCACCACACTGGAGTAGGGTATTATACCACAACGGTGGCTCGAACCAGTATAAACCTCGTGTCTCTCTGTGTTGCAAGTTCGTCGAGTTCGTCCGCGAGATGTTTGCGAGCTAGGGGGTAGATCGGTAGGAGGGAAAGACTTTGCGCACACCCCAGTGTTCGAACATCAAGGGTTTGCCGGAACCCCACATCCGACATTTGGCGCGCCAGGTAGGGGTGCGCTGTAACTTCCCTTCCATCAGTTCGTCGCTCCGTCGCTCCATCGCCTCCATGGCGGACGCTCGCCATGCTCGAGCTGAGCGTCGAGCTGCCCTCATCGCACGCGTCGCTTAGACGGCTCCTGTCAGCGGGCTACCTCATCGTTCTCCGTCTCCCGCCGCCAACGCTGCCACCGGCCCGGCGGGGAACAAGCAGCAGGCGTCCTCGCTGCATCCTTCGGTGCGGCGGGATGGCCGCAACGCTACTCCATCACTGACCCCTGCCGGTTCTTCATCCCACGCGCACCGCGCTCCCATGGAGTCATAGGCCGCGCTCCTCACGGCGAACGAGCTCCTGCGTTACCGCCCCGTCGACGACCTCTGCAAGGAGTGGCTCGACCGCGTCGCCGAGCTCGTCCACACTGCAGGGGGCTCTCCAGCGCCGTCCCACTCTCTGCCTCCCCCTAAACCAGCCGCGGGCGACGGGGCTCATGGCATGCCTCCACCACCTCAGCCCCAAGATGGAGCCCTGGCACCAAGGCGCGCGGCTCCGCGGCGTGACCCACCATGCCCGGCGCCCGCGTGCGAAGAGAGAAGCTGCCAAGAAATCCCGCGGCCGCGAGAAGCTGCACCTGCGCTCCCCGCGCCACCTCGTCAAGACGGCGCACCACCCATAGCGGCACAGCGCGAACCCCGCCAAGACCAAGCTCCACCCACGAAGCGGGCCCCGGCAACCACAGCTGGCTACCGCGCCTTCACCCCCCGAGCTACGTAGCGTCGCCTGGCCGGGCAAGTTCAAGCCGGATCTGCCTCCTCGCTACGACGGCACCGCCGACCCCGCGGAGTTCCTGCAACTCTATGAGCTGAGCATCGAAGCAGCCAACGGCGACGAAAAATTCATAGCGAACTGGTTTCCCATGGCTCTCAAGGATGGAGCCCGCTCCTGGCTCCTGAACCTGCAGCAGGGCTCGATCTCTTCCTGGGACGAGATGCGCGACCGCTTCCTCACCAACTTCCAGGGCAGTCGCGACCGCCCATCGGCCGCGGGTGATCTACGCCGCATCAAGCAACAACTAGGAGAGACCCTCCAGAAGTACATCCAGCGCTTCAACAACACCCGCCTCAAGATCCCCAAGGTCACGGACGAGGCCATCATCTCCGCGTTTTCCGACGGCGTCCGTGACATCAAGATGAAGGAAGAGCTCGCCATCCACGATGATCTCTGCACCTCTCAGGAGCTGTTCAACCTGGCGACCAAGTGCGCAAGAGCTGTGGAGGGGCGCCTTTCTCTCCTCGAGCTGCCAGCCGCAGGAGCGGAGGAGAAGAAGGCCAAGGCCAAGGACGTGAAGCGCAAGGAGGCGGCCGCGCTCGCAGCGGAGCCCGACACCAAGCTGGGCCGAGATCAGCCCGAGTCATCCAAGAACGGCCGACCGTTCTGCGCCTTCCACAAAGTGAACACCCACAAGACCAGTGACTATCAAGAGCTCAGAGCCATACGGGAAGGACGCTATGGTCGACGCCCCAAGCGCAATGACTGGGGCTACGGCCGCGGAGGAGGACGTGGAGGGGACACTGGAACGACCGTGGCCCGCGCCAGGAGTGGCGCGACCGGCCTCGCGAGGACCGCTGGCAGGACCAACCTCCCGAGGGTGCCTGGAGGGACCCGCCTCGTGAGGATCGCCCCCAGGGCAATAGCGGTCTTCCCCCGCTGCCGCCACCAAGGAGGAATGACCACCACCACCAGGACGAGGGGCTGGGGCTTCAGAGCCGCGTCGCGATCGTCAGATCTTGGGCGGTGCCCAGCCCCCTGCACTCTCAACAGATCTTCAAACAGTTCGTCAGAAGGTGAACGCGGTGCTCCCCAAGCTCGAAGCCACGCACCCGCTCAAGTGGTCCCAATGCGCCATCCCTTTCAACTCGGCGGATCAGCTCAAGTGCGCAGCCACCGCTGGTGCCCTCCCTATGCTGTCCTCCCCAGTCAACAGCAATTTGTACGTCACCAAGAGCCTCATCGACGGTGGAGCAGGGCTCAACGTCCTGTCCGTCGACACGTTCGACAACCTCCAAGTGCCATATGAATAACTCGAGCCCACCAAGCCTTTCTCAGGAGTGACCAACGGTTCCACCACACCGATAGGGCAAGTCCGCCTGCCTGTCACCTTCGGGGAGCGCAAGAACAACCGCACCGAGCTCATCGACTTCGATGTCGCGCACATCCGCCTGCCGTACAATCCCATCCTCGGTTATCCAGCCCTGGCCAAGTTCATGGCAGTTACTCATCACGGCTACAATGTTCTCAAGATGCCAGGAAGTGGAGGAATCATCACGGTCCCGAGTGAAGAGAGGGATGCGGTGTGCTCCCTCAAGCACGCCTTCCAAGCCGCAGCAATCGACAACCCCGACAGCAGAAGTGAAGGCCCTCTGGAGGCCATCCCCAGGAAGAAGCAGCCGCGCCGCGCAGGACCCCAGGAAGATGGCGTAGCAGCAGGAGCCTCGTCAGGATCAGCACCCGCTCCAGGGGAGCCTCCCTCCATCGCATAGGAAGGCGCGCCCGGCGCCCTCCTCAGGCAGGGCTCGGGGGCTCTCTTCTGGAGGGCCTCAAACCATGCCAACCTCACGAGGGAGGCGCTTGGGCACCACTTGGAGGCGTGCTTCGCGGCACGTATCCCTCAGGAGAGCACAGGGCAAGGAGTGCTCACCACTGATGCAGAGCATCCTACGGTCATCACTATGTCAAGAGTCCGTTTGGCAAGTGACACGTGCGACCTCTACTTCTCATACATAAAGGTGAATCTTCTCCTTTACACGTGCTCACTTGACCCCTTCGAGGATGGTATACTACTTGACACTTCTCCCGTGTGCATGCATAGGTATTGTTGGAGCTTCACGGATGTCGAGGAGGAGTGCAAGCGCCAAGGAACAACTACACCATCCGCGAGGGAAGCCTGGAAGCGACGACGGAAGAAGACGGAGCTGCTGAAGCTACAGTGGCCGGACATCCGGCGCCTGTGCAGCCTCCGAGGAGCTGCACCAACAAACGGCCGAAGCACCAGTGGCCGGACATCCGGCCCGTGTGCCCGGACATCCGGCACCTCGGCAACCCTCGGACATCCGGCGCTCTCCCGAAATCCGCGCCCTATCCAAAGAGCTTAGCCGCCGCCCGGACATCCGCCAATCGCCTCGACATCCGCATCTCACGAGAGCCCGGACATCCGGCCCCCAGCCCGGACATCCGGCGCCTACCTGCGCGCAGAGTCGGGCCAAAGGCCCATGTATCCCTTCCCTACTTACCCCTTCGTGGCTAAGACTATATATACTCCTCCCCCTCCTCCCCCTTTGCTCCTACCTCTACTCTTGAGAGAGAGAGACCCCTACTCCATTGGAGGCCAAGACCTCCATCTAGGAGAAGATCCTGCGGGATATATCATCAAGACCCCCTCTTGGGCGGACCCCTTCAAAACCTCCTCACGGAGATGAACTCTACCTTGTATCTTTCCCTTTGTTGTTCGTGTACCTTGTGGATCTTGTGTGTTTGATTGTCTAGTGGATGTGTGATTGGACTTGTTCTTGAGTGTTTCCCTTGGATTTCTCCCGTTCTTCCCGTGTTCTTCGTGCTCTCCGAGGGATCCCACTCCAAACGTGAAAGATCGGCCTACACCGGTTAGCCCGTATCATATGGTATCATGAGCCACGCTTATCACATATTTGGATTCCTCCCACCGCTTTTCTAGCCTTCTTTGGTTGATTTCGCCCTAAATCCGAAATTCCCACCAAAAATAGCCCCAAATTTTTTGTGATTTGTTGGTTTTGATGATGTTTTGTTGATTTTGATCCATGGATTTGCTTGGTTTCAAGTGGATCTAGCATCTCCCAAGTTTCCCCATCTTCCATCCACGAAATCTCTCCAATTTTGACCTTGAAATCATCAATTTCCGCCCCAAATCGAAGTTCCTCGAGTTCATCCTCGGATTTGGAGCCCGGACATCCGGCCCGACCCCCGGACATCCGGCCAGCCCGACATCCGGCTCTGGAGCGCATTTCGCGCGTTCTGGTCATCAGGTCCCGGAAATCCGCCCGACCCCGGATGTCCGGCCCTGGATTTCAGTTTTTCCGCTTCACCGTTTCGGCCATAACTAATTCATCCGGAGTCCGATTTTGACGTTCTTTAGCTTGTTTTGAAGCTATTGACATCCCCCATCCCACAAAAATACCAGCAACATCATTTGACTCCATCAAATTTTCCAAAATTTGGCAAGTTTGCCTAGGCCTTCCACCATATCATCTGCATTACCACCACCGACTTCCGCAACCTAACCCATATTGCACCCCATTACATTTGAGGTTGTTAGAGTAGTGATTCGAGACTCCCAAGGTGTTTCAGCTACTTAGGGATGATTGCTTCTTCATCAACCACCACCACCACTTCCGCATAGGCGTGCCCACCATACACTTCCGCCACCCCCAACTTAACCCAATAGTTGTTTGAGCTTGTTTGAGTTGTGGCTTGTGTCTCCTAAGGTGTTTCGGCTACTTAGGGACGGCAACTTCAACTCCGACACGTGTATAGCCCATCATTCCACTTCCGCATTGCCAAGTGCAAACCATCACCGCTTTCCGCTACCACCATTTGACATTTGCCTTTGAGATTTTGAGTTTGCGGTTTTTCCGTTTCCTAGGGTGTTTCGGCTAACTAGGAATGGCTCGACATCAAGAACACCGCCACTCATCATCGCCAAGGACGGTAACCTCGACGAAACCATTGTATATTACCCTTGCAATTGCATTGATAACCCCTTATCCCATTTTGCGTCACTTGCCTATCGAGACTAGCCATTTGAGTATTGCCGGCAACGTTACTTGTGCACATTAGTGATCTACACCTTCCATTGCATACATACCATATCATATTGGTATCATATCATCCCTTGTGTCACAAGATTGTTCCCGCATATACACAATTGCTATCTTGGTTTGTGCATTTCGCAAAGTGGCCATACATACAAAAAAAAGAGAATAAAGCTTTTAAGCAAAAGAGTGAGCAAATAGCTTGTAAGCAATAGCTATAGCATCACAATATATCATATGTTATCATACTCGATCATCTTGGATCATCTTGTGAGAAACACCGGGAACCATACATACGTAGCATACTTGGGATAGAAGTTTACCCATTTTGCATCTTATAGGTTGTGCACAAGTGTCGTATCCGCCAATAGAGCAATCGTGCTAGCGTCTCTCTTGAGTTGTGCAACACGAGCGTTTTACATGGATTCCACATTTTGTGCTCATTCCTTGGTTGCACGACCCCATTTATCTATCCGTGTGTGTGTTTTCGTGTGCCACATATTGCTATTGGTCTACTTGTTTCGCTTATGAATTTGTGAATCTCTTTCAACATTATTGACTCTTGCTGACATTTTGCATCAAATTTTGTGCCACTATCCTCACCGAGCTCTACCATAAGCTTTACTTGGTAGGTGTGAGTGAACAAGTCCGTACCAATTCCACTATTCTTTCATTTCACATTGAGTGAAACGGGATACATCCTCAACTTTGGGAAAAGGTAACTTGGTATTGTTTATCTCATTTCCTACTCACCTCTACTCGAGTCTTGTGATGGATAGGCAAGGCATTTCACCTTCGGTCTACAACAACAACGACGAGTTCGATGCCACGAACAACAACTCCGACGCCAAGATGCAAGCTAAAATGGAGGAGATCAAAGCCCTCATCAAGGCCTACAAGCGATCTTCCTCATCTTCGAGAAGACGCTCAAGAGCACATGCTTCCGAGCTACCGTCTCCGGCAAGATCACATCGGCATCGACACCATCACCAACAAGAACGTGAAGGTCAAGAGCTCTACATCAACAACCGCTCAATGACTTTTCCATCTCCCTTGGCTTATTCGCCAAGCGACTTCAAGGCATCTTCGCCTACGGACATACGGCATCTTCTCCAACAAGAACCTCAAGGCTACGCTCAAGAGAAGCTCCCCAAGCTCAAGTCCGCAACTTCACCGAGCTACTACGACCTCGACATCGACCATGCGATGCCTTTCTATGGGACTCAAGAACCCGAGGAGTACCTCGAGTGGGAGCGTTTGATGGATGACTACCTCAAGCTACATCAAGTTCCTCCCGAAGATCAAGTGAAGTGCGCCACAAGAAACTTCCACGACTACGCCTCGACATGGTGGTTTCACACACCTTCGGAGTGCTACGAGATGAGTTGGCCCAAGATGAAGAGAGCTTTGTGGCGAGAGTTCGTGCCTCCAACCTACACGGAACAACTTCGACGCCAATTGGAGAACACCATCCAAGGATCCAAGTCCATCGACTCGTACTTCAAGGAGATGAAAATTGCCTTGCGAAGAGCCGGCGTGGACGACCCCATTTCGATGAAGTTTCACTTCATGATGGGATTGAACAACGACATCTCCAAGACTATCTTCCTCGAGAACTACAAGTCCATCGACGACTACTACATTGGTGCTCTCAAGGCGGAACAAGAATTCATGAAGGCCAAGCCTTCTCCACCCGAAGCATACTTCGCGGCGACCAAGCTCTACGACAAGCATGAGGGTAGTACCACCACGATGTCCAAGCCCGACAAGCTCCAAGACGATGCTCCCAAGTGCGACTTCACCGCCATCCCTCTTTGTGGCATTGATCATGCCGAGTCTACCTTGACTCTTTTTCAAGATGGTGCGGCGACAAGTACGACTACGGAGACCTTCAAGGACCAAGCTTTGGAGGCAAGCGACAAGGTGGCGAGCAAGGATGATGCTTCCATCTTAGGAGGCGAGAGTGATGTTGTGCCATCTTCGGCCTTCATCCACGGCGAGAGTGATGTTGAGCCATCTTCGGCCTTCATCCACGACGAGAGCGATGATGTGCCATCTTCGGCCTTCATCCACGACGACGACTACGAGACAGTTGAGCATGGGATTTTCCCTTCGACCACGGCGACGTCCGATGACTTGATTGACTTTTGCCACCATATTGAGAGTGAGAGTGACTTCACCACTAGACCCATACATGATGAGCTGCCACAAATCCCATGTGAGGAGAGCCACAACCACCACTTGTGTGAGATGAGTGACTCCACCATACGTGAGTTTGAGTGCACCTACCTTGAGGGAGTGAGTGAACCACCACATAGAGAGAGTGAGGCCACTTCGATTTCTAACAACTTGACCTCTACCTCTATTGTGTCTTCTCATTTGGTGCTAGGTCCCATATATGATGACGCGCCGATCCTCGACGACTCCGTCCTCCCTTTGGACAAGACGATGGCCATGGTGGAATATGATGCACCCCCCACATGGTTCCATCAAGATGAAGATGACCACCATTTGGTCTTTTCCACCTCACCTACGCCACTTGAGTGGAATGAACAAGGTAACATAGGTGAAGGTGATGCTCTAGTCCCACTAGTGGACATTATTGACATTGATTGCTTGCATGATGTTGATCAACCTATTTCCATGCTTCATGCTAGTGCGACTTCATCATGTCTTGACTTGCCAATTTATGATGAATATGATGATGAGCATGTTGAGTTGCCTAGTTGTGATGCCATGTTACATAGGATTTCTTGTGACAATTCTTTAGGTCACATCATGTTTGACAACCCGCTTGACTTGTCATATGCTATACATGAGATCAATCATATGTCATATTTGCAATCTCATCTTAGTGACTATGCATATGCCATTAAAATTAACCCTATTTGCACTTATGGCATATATGACAAGCCCATGGTTAATGGCATTTGTTTTTCTTGTGATGATATTAATATGCTTCCTTTGCATCATTTATCTCATATTCCATGCCATGACTACCTAGCTTCGGATATGCATTGTTTGGGATGTTCTCCATTTTCTCCATATGATGTTTCCAATATTTCTCATGAGGAGACCCCCATAGTTTCCTGATACATTTTAGGAGATTTTGATTCATCCTATCCATTGCATGATCCCAATACTTGTGTGCACCATATGCTCCCCATGAATAAACATGGTATTGATGTGCCATATACTTTCATTCTCAATTTGTGTCCCCATCGTGTCATACATAACAACTATTATTTCATGATGGATGAGATGTTCTTATACCATGCATCACATTTCTTTGAGCGATGCTTATCTTGTGCTAACACTCACTTGCACATACACATCATGATGGATGATGTGTACATTTACCACACACACAATTTATTTCATTTGTGTCTCTTTTGTGTAGGTACCCATGAATACTTGTCAACTTCGCAATCCCACGAGTTGACAAAACGAGCTCTAGAGAGCAATGATGACTTGGGATCCCATGGATTGCCTTTCCCACCGCTCACTTCGCGCAAACACTTCGCGCATCTCTTTTACATGGCCCTCACATGGTTATGGGTTGTTGTTCATTACATATCATATGCCCATCTTGCCATGTTCACTTTGCATGATATGCTCATTCCTATACCTTTGACATGCATTTGTGACCCATGCTTTGCATTACACATGATGATTGATTCTCGTACTTGTATGTGTATTTGCAAGCTTGGTGGAGATATTTCTTGTTATTGCCATGTTTCTTTTGTGCACCATTCCTATGATGATACTTTCGTCTTGCTTTGTGTTCGTGCTTGTGATATGTCATGTGCATTCCCTATGCCTATTATTTACTCACAAGACATGATTGCCATGATTTCTCCTAGTGTGTTGCATCTTCGCTCCACTAGTTTGCACGACTTGATTACTATGCTGGCTTATGTTGCATCACCAATGATTCATACTTGCTCATTTCATGCGGTTGATGACAACCATCTAAATGCTTTGCACATGATTGTTATTGCTTCTTGTCACATATCTCCATATGTTGCCTCTCTCATGCTAGATCATTTTCCATGTATTGAGTGCAACCATGATTGTCGTCTTACTCATGAGATTGCCCCCATAGCATTCTCACACTTGTTTGGAGATTTTGACATATCCCTTGTGAAGCATGCTTGTCTTACTTCTTTGCACCATATACCTAGTGCCATGAATTTAGCCATTGTTGCATCATATTATTCATGCACTTGTGCTTCTAATGGTTTTGTGCAAAAGATGAGAACCATCATGATGGATGATGTGTTTGTCTACCATGCGCATACTTTCTTTGTTTTGTTTTGTGCATGTGTAGGATACTTGGACTTTGTGTCGACTTCCACTTCACGTGAGTTGACCATTCGAGCTCTTGAGAGCGAGCCTCATACATTCTACCACGAATCGCTTCTACACCGCATTTGCTTCCACTTCGGCATTGTGAAGAATGCACAAGGACACGCCTTCAAGGTGACATCCTTCTTGAGCTTGGATATTGTGGATCATACTTCATGTGTTGCTTGCACCATTTGCACACATGTTCGAGATACTGCTTTCACCTATGATTGCCACATTTCCATGTTTCATGACATATATACCTTGTGTTGCTTCTATCATATGGTTGGTTGCACCAATATCATTTCTTCACAAATGCCATGTCAATTTGCTTGTCACATGATTCACTTGATTGCCTCACACATGATGAACAATTGCTCTTTCTATTGTGTTGAGTGCCACGCTATATTCACTACACCCTATGCACATTATGCTTGGACTGTCTTGCACTTGACCCATGTGTTTAGACATCCCATCTTCTTAGGTGTTGTGAATGATTCCTATGCCTACCATAGACCTTTCATGGAGCACTTTGCCCATGCTTGCTATGAACTTGAGGTAGATGCTTATTATCTTGACACACATATTTGCATCACTACCTCACATTTGCATACTTGTCCCCATGATGACCTTGATTTTGCTCAATTTATGTGCTTACATGCCATGCCACAATCCTTTGTCACACCCTATGCTATGCTTAATGACAACACTTGTTTGGTGAATCACCTCTTGAATGCTTGGTTTTCCACTAAGGCTAACCACATTTGTTTTTCCAAGTGTTTGTTCCATTTACTCCATTTGAAGGAATCACAAGACGGTGCGACATTGGAGAGTGCCCATTTCGAGCTACTAGACGATGAGTGCTTGGTGACCGACCACTTCGACACAGCACCGCCATCTCTTTCCCATGGTGATTTGGTTTTCGATCCGAGGTCGGATCTTTTCCAAGGGGGAGGGGATGATGCGGAGCATCCTATGGTCATCACCATGTCAAGAGTTCGTTTGGCAAGTGACACGTGCGACCTCTACTTCTCATACATAAAGGTGAATCCTCTCCTTTACACGTGCTCACTTGACCCCTTCGAGGATGGTATACTACTTGACACTTCTCCCGTGTGCATGCATAGGTATTGTTGGAGCTTCACGGATGTCGAGGAGGAGTGCAAGCGCCAAGGAACAACTACACCATCCGCGAGGGAAGCCTGGAAGCGACGACGGAAGAAGACGGAGCTGCTGAAGCTACAGCGGCCGGACATCCGGGCCAGAGGCCGGACATCCGGCGCCTGTGCAGCCTCCGAGGAGCTGCACCAACAAACGGCCGAAGCACCAGCGCCTCGGCAACCCCCGGACATCCGGCGCTCTCCTCGAAATCCGCGCCCTATCCAAGATAGCTTAGCCGCTTCGCCCGGACATCCGCCAACCGCCCCGGACATCCGGCATCTCACGAGAGCCCGGACATCCGGCCCCCAGCCCGGACATCCGGCGCCTACCTGCGCGCAGAGTCGGGCCAAAGGCCCATGTATCCCTTCCCCACTTACCCCTTCGTGGCTAAGACTATATATACTCCTCCCCCTCCACCTAGTTAGGGTTAGCAAATATGATAGCTCATTCTTAGGTGAGCTTTCCTCCTACCTCTACTCTTGAGAGAGAGAGACCCCTACTCCATTGGAGGCCAAGACCTCCATCTAGGAGAAGATCCTGCGGGATATATCATCAAGACCCCCTCTTGGGCGGACCCCTTGAAGACCTCCTCACGGAGATGAACTCTACCATGTTTCTTTCCCTTTGTTGTTCGTGTACCTTGTGGATCTTGTGTGTTTTATTGTCTAGTGGGTGTGTGATTGGACTTGTTCTTGAGTGTTTCCCCCTGTGATTTCTCCCCGTTCTTCCCCGTGTTCTTCGTGCTCTCCGAGGGATCCCACTCCAAACGTGAAAGATCGGCCTACACCGGGTTAGCCCCGTATCATATGGTATCATGAGCCACGTTTATCATGTATTTGGAGTCCCTCCCACCGTTTTCTAGCCTTCTTTTGGTTGATTTCGTCCTAAATCTGAAAATCCCCACCAAAAATAGCCCTAATTTTTTTTTGTGATTTGTTGGTTTCGATGATGTTTTGTTGATTTTGATCCATGGATTTGCTTGGTTTCAAGTGGATCTAGCATCTCCCCAAGTTTCCCCATCTTCCATCCACGAAATCTCTCCAATTTTGACCTTGAAATCATCAATTTCCGCCCCCAAATCGAGTTCCTCGAGTTCATCCTCGGATTTGGAGCCCGGACATCCGGCCCGACCCCCGGACATCCGGCCAGCCCGGACATCCGGCTCCTGGAGCGCATTTCGCGGCCACGTGGGTCTGTCCCTGTGGCATGTATCCTCTTTTGCTTATGTCTTTAGCTTACCTTGCTGGGGGCGCCCCTCGGGCTGCATCATCCCCAAGCCGCTGGGGCCGGACCCGGTGGCATGTATCTTCTTGCATTTATCCAAGTTGATCTGCTCTCCATGCTTAACCTGCCAACGGCTATCGTCCGCTTGATTGCCACCCGCTGCAGGCCTGTTCATCCTATGCAATCGCTTTCACGTTCAAAGGGGGGCTCCTGAGCATCGCGACTCAGGAGCTCTTACTGGCTCTCCAGCCTTCACCCCCTGGCCTTGACAACGGCATCGTGACCTGGCATACCAGCGGCGGCTGAGCTCGCTCGAGGGCCGGGACCTGAGGACGTAGAGTACTTGCATCTAACGGCCTTGCAGGAACATACAGTCACCAAGACTCAAGACCAAGCACAACCCTCCTTGAGGTAGGGCCTCGTGAGTCCCGCGCTGGCTCACGAGTGCCAAGATACACCTCGCAGCCCTGCCGTGCAAGCCACATGTCAGGGCGGGGCTGTACACGCCCCGGGGGCTCCTCCCGGAGGGGGCCCCACATCCCATGCCCAAGTGGAAGCACCATGCTCCGCGCTGGCTGTCGACACTGCCGAGGAGCGGCTATGCCCGTGCACAAGCGGAAGCACTATGCTCCGCGCTGGTGATAAACAACTGAGGGCGGCCCCACGGTCGTACCAACCTCAGGGAGCCCAGAGCTCAGTGTCCAACCTCACCGCAACGCCTCCCCTCGGGAGAGCCGTGCGAGGGGGCTGGGCACGGGGGCTGTGCTCGGGCCACGCCCAAGTGCACGCCACCCAACCAGGTCCCCGGACCTGGGCGTCCCACGCCCCTCCCGAGGCCTCGGCGAGGGCAGGTATGGAAATTGTTTGCATGTCAAGGGGGACTCCTGAGCATCGCGACTCAGGAGCCTAACTGGTCACGTAGCCCCTCACTCCTTGGTCCGTCCTGTTCTCTGGTCGGCCCAATGGCGGTTGAGGTATGCGTGGGGCCGGCCTCTGCCGATGTAGAACATTAACCTATCCCCGCGAACTCTCCCTATATGTTGTTTGCGCGTCAAGGGGGACTCCTGAGCATCGCGGATCAGGAGCCTAACTGGTCACATAGCCCCTCACTCCTTGGTCCCTTCCTGGTCTCCGATCAGCCCAATGGCGGTTGAGGTATGCGCGGGGCCGGGCTCTGCCGACGCAAAATGCAAAGCAAATAAGAAGGAGATCGCAAAATCTCGAAGCAAATATTACAAGCATATTGTCCTCACAATACCAAATGAAAAGTCTAAATGCCTCCATGAGGCCTGATACATGTTGCAGGAACGGAACGGGAAAAATGGGCACGTGTCACCTCTAGATGTCACCGTCGCCCGCGGAAGGTGCTCCCTCGTGAGAAATCTTGTCTTCACCTTCACCACCAGCTGCAAGGTCGACGACATCGCCGGACAGGAGAGCGGAGACGAAGACGCGGAACTTCCTCAGCAAGGCCCCCACCTGATCTCGCACGGCCGCGGCAGCTGCCTCGTATTGATCTTCAGCTACAGGCTCCAGCAGCTCGTCAAGGCAAGAGTTGGGGTCGCGAAGGTGCAGGTGACTAAAGACGCGAGTCAGCGCGGCTGAAGACAGGACGCGATCTTCTGCCTCCGCTATGGGACCAAGACCGTCAAAGACCTCCTCAAGCGCCTTCACCACGAGAGGAAGCAGCTGGGCGGGGCCGTCCTCGTCGGAGTCCAGAGGCTTCTCCAGGCCGTGCTCGTAGAGCGTCTTCAGCGCCTTGCGAGATCTCTTCTCGAGATCGACGAAAGCCACACAGTCTTTAGCCAGGACTCGCGCCTTGGCATCAAGATCGGCCTCCCTCGCCCCCATCTTCCCCTCCAACTCTTCCAACCGGTTGCGCTCGGCGGCCTGCTTCTTCCCCAGCTCCGCTAGCTCGGCATCACGGTTCTTGATGGCTTCCTCCCGAGCCTTCATCTCCACCTCCTTCGCTTGGCGGCACCGTACCTCTTCGGCGTGCTTGTCGCGCAGGCTCTGCAACTCGCCCTCCAGCTCTTGGCAGCGGTCACGGGCGGCCTTGGCGTCTTTCAGCGCCGCCTCATGATCGGATGCAGCACTGGCGGCTCCTTGCTTCTCCTTCTCGGAAGCCGCAGCAGCCTGGCCCAGCGTCGCGCGAACCGCCAGGTCGGAGTGAAGCCGGCCAGAGGCCATCTCCAGACGCCCGGCCACCAGGCACGGGTCCGCACTCAGGAGATCCACCTGCAGCTGGGTCATCTCCGAAAGGGCGCGCTCTAAGATAGCAGCAGGAGCAGAAGGACCAGGGAGTGGAGGTGCAGCAGTAGGAGGAAGCAAAATCGTTACCAGGGCTTGGGAGACCACGGAACCCGGAGCAGCTGGGACCTCGTCAGCCGCGCCAAGCACCGGCACCTCCAGAGCCAGCGGGGCAACGGGGACTGATTCCACGCAGTGATGCTCCTCTTGGCCTCGCGAGGACGATCGGGCTGGGGAGATGCGAGCGCTGTTGCCTCCTTTCTCCGCGGGAGGCACGGCCGCTGCGTCTTCCTTCCTCTTATTTACCGAAGATGTCGGACTGATCAACTAAGGGCGGGTATCAGGAAACGACGAGTACAAGCAAGGATAAGGCAAAGCTTAAGACACTTACCGATCCACTACGACATATTCCACTGACTGCTTGAGAAGCTTGAAGCCTGACAGCTTCGGGACCTGAGGGGCAGGCGTTCGGGCTCCGGCGGCGCTAGGCAGAGCAGAGGTAGAGCCGGAGCCAGCCCCGGGAGGTGCCGGGGCGGAGGCGGCACCACGGGCCACTAGCGAAGACCTACTCTTCGTTGGGATGAGGGGTTGCTCCCTCTCCCCTTGGAAGGCGTCGGCTTCGGCATCATCATTAAGGGCGCGGAGAATATTGGCCTTGCTTGGAAGGGAAGTCTCCCCTACCTCTTCCAGGGTCTTCTCCGAGTCCACCTCCTCTTCCCCCTCTCCGCAGCACTCGCCAGAAGACACCTCCACCGGTTTCTGCACCGTAGGAGCTCCCGGAAACACTGGCAGCACCAGCCCGCGCACGTCAAAAGTCGGCCTGGAGGCTACGAATTCCTCCCGGTCGCTGCGTTGGAACAGGGGAACGAAGGCGCTAGGAGGGTACTCCTGGTTGTCCCCGACTATGAGGCGCAGGATGGCGTCCAATTCATCGCCAGGCAGGCCCTCTGGCCTCAGGCGGGTCTTGTTCTCCTCTTCTTCAAGCTCCCAGAGGGGGCGCGCGCACGCCTGGAGTGGGGCAACCCACAGCATCAAGAATTCCCTCAGGAGCATCGCCCCCGTTATCTTGGCCGCCCTCGCGTTGCCCGGCTTCAGGTCGGTCATCTTCTGCCCCAACATCGATGATCCCCGCTCATTGACCAGCTCTGCCTTGGGCCACCCCCTGCCGTGCCGAGGCGCCTCCATCGGCAATGCCAGGCACGGACCGGCACACTAGGCATCCATAACGACCCATTTGGATCGGATGTTGTCGGCCCTCTTCCCGGTGCTCGAGATCGAGTTGGCCTAGCCGCACGACAAAGTTAGCGCATCCGGAGACGTGACCCTCGGTGACACGAAGGAAGAAGAAATGCCGAAGCAACGCCACGGACGGCATCACGCCTAGGTACGCCTCCCAGTAGTAGGCGAAGATGGACAGGAGGAGGACAGAGTTGGGATGGAGATTGTCGGTGTTCTGGGAATGGGGGTCCGCAGACTTGCCTTCCTGCGGCCTGCGGCGTGGCTCAAGTGGGGGCCCAGCGCGGCCCAGCTTCATCAGCTCGAGCTCAAGACCCTCGCGAGGGGCCAAGCCTTGCGGGGCGGATGACAGGAACCTTCCTCAGGAGCAGCCTCGTCAGGCAGGCTCACAAGGAGGCGGAGAGATCAAGGCGGGGTACCTCACGAGGGTGCCCCGTGACGCAAGCAAAGACGATCGAGACCAGGCGGGCGCCAGCCTGCGCAGTGACCTCATTTCCCCTTTGGTGCAAAGGAGGCAAGCACAGGCCAAGGCATCAGGCAAATGTTACCGCTTCGGTGCAACAAGACCAAGACCAACAGAACGGTAGGACAGAGGTCATCGTGGAGCCCAGGACGGCGTCACCGTCAGAGCCTTTGGCAGCCGAAGACCAACTTTAGTCAGTATAAGTGTACTAGATGTTCCCCTTCAAAATGGCCAATTGTTGGCGCCCTTCCTGCTCATTATTTGGGAAGAGGCCCAGGGCCTCCCTCTATAAATAGGACTAGCCACCACAGAGAGAGGGGACGGGTAGAAAACCTACCAGAGAGGGAGAGAAGCGGCTGGACTCACCCAAGCAGTCCACCGCACCAGCTCAAGAACAGCCCCTCGCGAGGCTGTTCTTCCTTCATACTGTTCTTCATCAGCCCTAGAGGCAATCCACCACACCACACGCTGGAGTAGGGTATTACACCACAACTGTGGCCCGAACCAGTATAAACCTTGTGTCTCTTGTGCTGTTCTTCGTTCCTAGTTTAGATCCCTTGCTAACCATTGACGCGTGAGCCGGTAGGGGAAAGATCTCCGCGCGCACCCTAGTGTTCGAACCTCAACGGTCTGCCGGAACCCGAAATCCGACATCTGGCGCGCCAGTTAGGGGTGCGCCGGAATCTTTCTTCCGCTGGTCGCGTGTGATCTTCCGTCGTGTCCATGGCTAACGCTCGCCGAGCTCGCACCGAGCGCCGGGCTGCTCGCGCCGCTCGAGTCGCCCAGACGGCTCCCGTCGACGGACACCCCCGTCGTTCCCCGTCGCCTGCCGCCAACGCCGCCACCGGCCCGGAGGGGAACGAGCAACAGGCCTCGTCCCTGCATCCATAGGTGAGGCGAGAAGGCCGCACCGCTATTTCTTCGCTCGCCCCTGCTGGTTCTTCGTCCCGCGCGCTCCGCGCTCCCATGGAGGCTTGAGCCGCGCTCATCGCGGCAAACGAGCTCCTGCGCTACCGCCCTGTCGACGACGTCTTCGAGGAGTGGCTCGACCGCGTCGCCGAGCTCGTCCGCGCCGCAGGGGGCTCCCCCGTGCCATCCCTCTTGTTGTCTCGCCTTTCACCTCGCGCGGGGGGCAGGGAACCGGAGGTGCCCCGCCGCCTCCTCCCCAAGAAGGCGCCCTGGCTCCACGGCGCGTGGCCTCGGGCCGAGACCCTCCGCGTCCGGCGCCCGCGCAACAAGAAAGGAGCTGCCAGGAGATCCCGCGTCCCCAGGAAGGTGCTCGTGTGCTCCAAGCACCGGAGTGCCGCGATCGCGCTCCAGCGCCACCGCGTCAAGACCCCGCGCTGCTCTAGGTAGCGGTGCACGTGAATCCACAAGAGCAAGCTCCGCCACAACAGAGAGCCCCGGTGGCCACTGCAGGCTGCCGCGCCTTCACCGCCGAGCTACGTAGCGTCGCGTGGCCCGTCAAGTTCAAGCCAGACCTGCCTCCTCGCAACGACGGCATTGCCGATCCCGCGGAGTTCCTTCAGCTCTACGAGCTGGGCATCGAAGCCGCCAACGGGGACGAAAAGGTCATGGCGAATTAGTTCCCCATGGCGCTCAAGGACGAAGCCCGAACCTGGCTCCTGAACCTGGCTCCCGGCACGATCTCCTCCTGGGACGAGATGCGGACCTGCTTCATCGCCAACTTCCAAGGCACTCGCGATCAGCCTCCGGCCGTGAGCGACATGCGCCGCATCAAGCAGCAGCTTGGAGAGACCCTGCAGAAGTACATCCAGCGCTTCAACAACGGCCGCCTCAAGATCCCCAGGGTGATTGAGGAACCCATCATCTCAGCCTTCTCCGATGGTGTGCGTGACATCAAGATGAAGGAGGAGCTAGCAATGCATGAAGACCTATGCACATCCCTGGAGCTGTTCAACTTGGCGACCAAATGCGCCAGGGCTGAGGAAGGGCGCCTTTCCCTCCTCGAGCTTCTGGCTGCCGATCTAGAAGAGAAGAAGCCCAAGGTCAAGGACGTGAAGTGCAAGGGGGCTGCCATGCTCGCGGCAGAACCAGACACCAAGCGAGGTAGGGATCAGCCCGAGTCATCCAAAGGCAGCTGGTACTGCGTATACCATGACCTCCACATCCACAACACCAACGAATGCCAGGAGCTCAGGGCCGTGCAAGAAGGGCATATCGGCCGACGCCCTGTGCACAATGATCAGGGCTACGGCCGAAGAGGAGGAAGAGGCGCAGGACGCTGGGAAGACCGTGGCCCTCGCCAAGGATGGCGTGACAGACCTCGCGAGGACCGCTGGCAGGACCAGCCTCGCGAGGGAGGTTGGAGGGACCAGCCTCGTGTGGACCGCCCTCAAGGCAACGCAGGGATCCCACCTGTGCCGCATCTGCCAAGGAGGTACAAAGACAATCATCTGGACGAGGGGCTGGGGCTTCCGGGGCAGCAGCGCATTGCTTGCATCCTGGTGGCGCCAGCCCCACCTCTCAACAAGATCTTCAAGCAGTTTGCTCGTGAGGTGAATGCAGTCCTCCCCAAGCCTGAGGCCACACGCCCTCTCAGGTGGTCGACGTGCGCTATCACGTTCAGCTCAGCGGACCAGCTCAAGTGCGCGGCAACGGTAGGAGTCCTCCCCATGCTTTGCTCACCAGTCATCAGCAACGTGCAAGTCACCAGGACCCTCATCGATAGCGGAGCAGGACTCAACGTCCTATCTGTTGAGACATTCAACGATCTCCAAGTGCCATACAATCAGCTTCAGCCGACCAAGCCTTTCTCAGGAGTCACCGATGGCTCCACCTTCCCGATGGGGCAAGTTCGCCTTACCGTCACCTTCGGACAGCGCAACAACTACCGCACCGAGCTCATCGACTTCGACGTCGCCCACATTCGCCTGCCATACAATGCCATCCTTGGGTACCCAGCTTTGGCCAAGTTCATGGCGGTGACTCACCATGGCTACAATGTCCTCAAGATTCCAGGAAGCGGAGGAGTCATCACAGTGCCTTGTGAGGAAAGGGATGCAGTGTGCTCTCTTGAGCGTGCCTTCCAAGCCGCAGCAATCGAAGACCCAGATCACAAGAGCGGAAGACTTCCCGAGGCGATCCCTAAGAAGAAGAAGGCTTCACCTGGTCCAAGCCCTCATGGGGTAGGCACCTCCGGAGGCGTGGCAACAGGACCTGCGCCCGTTCAAGGGGCGCCACCCTCTGCCGCATAGGAAGGCATGCTCGGCACCCTCCTCAGGCGAGGCTCGGGGGCTCTTTCATGGTGAGCCACCAACCTAGCCGGGGTCACAAGGGAGGCGCTCGGGCACCACTTGGAGGCATGCTTCAAGGCACGTTTCCCTCAGGAAGGTATGAGGCAAGGAGGGCCAAACCCTCAGGAGTTCATCACGAGGAGCACCCAGGAGCTACAGGAGTCAAGAGTCTTGCGCGGCTGTCGCCGCTTGCCCGCCGTGACCCCACATCTAGGCGAGGATGCTGGTCCGCGAATCTGCATCGACATACCAGGGCTCAAGCAGGCCGCATCTCAGGAGCGCCTTTGGCCCTCACGCGTGGAGCGTTGCGAGGGTTTGCCTCACAGCTACGTTCGCATGCCCGTCGGCCTGCCGAACGCGGTTGCCGCCCATCAGCGCCCGCTGAGGTGCGCTCTGGAGGCTCAGAAGGTCAAGCAGCGCGCGATCCTGGCAGAGATGGAGATGGCTCTCGAGGAACCCCCCGTGCCCCCGGAGCATCCCGAGGCTCCAGGTCCGGAGGGCTCGTGAGGGCCGGCTTCTTCATCACGCGTCATCCGCTACCTCAACATCCCGTCATCCCCGACCTTATCAGGTGACACCTTTCCAAGTTCCGTTTTCAGCTGGGAGCGCCCCTCGGGCTGCATCATTCCTAGGCCGCGTGGGTCCGTCCTTGCGGCATGTATCCGTTTAGCTTATGTTCTTTACTTACCTTGTTGGGGGCGCCCCTCGGGCTGAATTATCCCCAAGCCGCTCGGGCCATACCCGGTGGCATGTTCTTTCTCCGCACCTATCTAAATGGATTCGCTCCTCTGCGCTTAACCTGATTCATGTAATTATTGCCTACTACCTGTCGCGGGCCTCTCTGCCCTAATGCAAAGCGCTTGCACGTGAAAAGGGGGGTCCCTGAGTATCGCGACTCATGGGCTTTTACTGGCTCTCCAGCCCTCACCCCCTGGCCTTGACCCACGGCATCACAACCTGTCATACCAGCGGCGGCTGAGCTCGCTCAAGGGCCGGGACCTGAGGACATAGAGCATTTGCATTCTAACCCTGCAGGGACACACCAATGATAAAGGCCCAGAGCCAGGCGCAACCCGCCTCGAGGTAGGTCCTCGTGAGACCCGTGCTGGCTCACAGGTGCCCAGATACACCTCTCCTAGCCCTACCGTGCCGGCCACATGACAGGGCGGGACTGTACACGCCCCGGGGTCTCCTCCCAGAGGGGAGCCCCCTCCCAAGAACCAGCGGAAGCACCATGCTCCGCGCTGGCTGACGACACTGCCGAGGAGCGGCTATGCCCGTACACATACGGAAGCGCTATGCTCCGTGTTGGTGATAAACAACTGAGGGCGGCTCACAATCGTATCAACCTCAGGGAGCCCAGAGCTTAGTGTCTGGCGCCATCGCAACGCCTCCCCTCGGGAGTGCCACGCCAGGGGGCTGGACACGGGGGCTGCGCCTGCCACGCCTGGCCACACCCAACGTCGCCACCCAGCCAGTCCTCGACCTGGTCATCGCGCCCTCCCGGCGGAGCCAAGGTATGAAAATTGCTTGAACATCAAGGGGACTCCTGAGCATCGCGACTCAGAGCCTAACTGGTCACGTAGCCCCTCACTCCTTAGTCCCGCCCTGGTCTCCGGTCCGGGCTAACGGCGGCCGAGGTATGCACGGGCCGGGCCTGCCTATGGACTGGTGCAAGCATCTCGAGTTGGAATAAACGCTTTGATAGTGTGATCAAAGCATATGGTTTTATATGAGACTTTTGGAGAAGCCTGTATTTACAAGAAAGTGAGTGGGAGCACGACAACATTTACGATAAGTATATGTGAATGACATATTGTTGATCGGAAATGATGTAGAATTATTCTGCAAAGCATAAAGGAGTATTTGAAAGGAGTTTTTCAAAGAAGGACCTCGGTGAAGCTGCTTACATATTGAGCATCAAGATCTATAGAGATAGATCAAGACGCTTGATAAGTTTTTCAATGAATACATACCTTGACAAGATTTTGAAGTAGTTCAAAATGGAACAGTCAAAGAAAGAGTTCTTGCCTGTGTTACAAGGTGTGAGATTGAGTAAGACTCAAAACCCGACCACGGCAGAGGATAGAAAGAGAATGAAAGTCATTCCCTATGCATCAGCCATAGGTTCTATAAAGTATGTCATGTTGTGTACTGATCTATTGCATACCCTACCACTAAGATTGGCAAGGAGTGCAATAGAGATCTAGGAGTAGATCAATGGACAGCGGTCAAAATTATCCTTAGTAGAATAAGGATATGTTTCTCGATTATGGAAGTGAAAAAGGTTCGTCGTAAAAGGTTACGCCGATGCAAGTTTTAACACTAATCTAGATGACTCGAGTCTCAATCTGGATACATATTGAAAGTAGGAGCAATTAGCTAGAGTAGCTCCGCAAGCGAGCATTGTAGACATAGAAATTTGCAAAATACTTACGGCTCTGAATGTGACAGACCGTTGACTAAAATTATCTCACAAGCAAAACATGATCACACCTTAGTACTCTTTGGGTGTTAATCACATAGCGATGTGAACTAGATTACTGACTCTAGTAAACCCTTTGGGTGTTGGTCACATGTCGATGTGAACTACGGTGTTAACCACATATAGATGTGAACTATTGATGTTAAATCACATGGCGATGTGAACTAGATTATTGACTCTAGTGCAAGTGGGAGACTGAAGGAAATATGCCCTAGAGGCAATAATAAAGTTATTATTTATTTCCTTATTTCATGATAAATGTTTATTATTCATGCTAGAATTGTATTAACCGGAAACATAATACATGTGTGAATACATAGACAAACATAGTGTCACTAGTATGCCTCTACTTGACTAGCTCGTTGAATCAAAGATGGTTAAGTTTCCTAGCCATAGACATGAGTTGTCATTTGATTAACGGGATCACATCATTAGGAGAATGATGTGATTGACATGACCCATTCAGTTAGCCTAGCACTTGATCGTTTAGTATGTTGCTATTGCTTTCTTCATGACTTATACATGTTCCTGTAACTATGAGATTATGCAACTCCGCTTACGGAGGAACACTTTGGTGCTACCAAACGTCACAACGTAATCGGGTGATTATAAAGGAGTACTACAGGTGTCTCCAAAGGTACATGTTGGGTTGGCGATTTCGAGATTAGGTTTTGTCACTCCGATTGTCGGAGAGGTATCTCTGGGCCTTCTCGGTAATACTCATCACCTAAGCCTTGCAAGCATTGTAACTAATGAGTTAGTTATGAGATGATGTATTACGAACGAGTAAAGAGACTTGCCGGTGACGAGATTGAACTAGGTATTGGATACCGACGATCGAATCTCGGGCAAGTAACATACCGATGACAAAGGGAACAACGATGTTGTTATGCGGTTTGACCGATAAAGATCTTCGAGAATATGTAGGAGCCAATATGGGCATCCAGGTCCCGCTATTGGTTATTGACCAAGAATAGTTCTAGGTCATGTCTACATAGTTCTCGAACCCGTAGGGTCCGCACGCTTAAGGTTTCCATGATGCTTATATTATGAGTTTATGAGTTTTGATGTACCAAGGAGTTCGAGTCCCGGATGAGATCGGGGACATGACGAGGAGTCTCGAAATGGTCGAGACGTAAAGATCGATATATTGGACGACTATATTCGGAGTTCGGAAAGGTTCCGAGTGATTCGGTATTTTTCGAGTACCGGGAGTTACGGGAATACGGGGAAGAGTATTGGGCCTTAATGGGCCTTAGTGGGAAGGAGCCAGGAGGTGGCGCGCCTCCCAAGCCCAGTCCGAATTGGACAAGGGGTTTGGGCGCAGCCCACCTCTCCTTCCTTCTCCACTTCCCCTTTCCCCCCTTCTCCTAGTTGGACTAGGAAGAAGGAGTCCTACTCCCGTGGGAGTAGGACTCCCTTGGCGCCCTCCTCCTAGGGCCGGCCTCCTCCTCCCTCCCTCCTTTATATATGGGGCAGGGGCACCCCATGAACACACAAGTTGATCTACGGATCGTTCCTTAGCCGTGTCGGTGCCCCCTCCACCATATTCCACTTCGTCATATCGTCATGAGCTTAAGCGAAGCCCCGCGCCGTGAAGTCATATCGTCGCGAGCTTAGCGCGAAGCTGCGCGCCGTGAAGTCATATCGTCGCGAGCTTAGCGAAGCTCGCGTCGGTGGAGCATCATCATCGCCACCACGCCGTCGTCTTGACGGAACTCATCCCCGACGCTTTGCTGGATCGGAGCCCGGGATCGCCATCGAGCTGAACGTGTGCGAACTCGGAGGTGCCGTCGCTCGGTGCTTGGATCGGTCGGATCGTGAAGACGTACGACTACATCAACCGCGTTGTTATAACGCTTCCGCTTTCGGTCTACGAGGGTACGTGGACGGACACTCTCCCCTCTCGTTGCTATGCCATCACCATGGTCTTGCGTGATCGTAGGAAATTTTTGAAATTACTACGTTCCCCAACAGTGGCATCCGAGCCTGGTTTTATGCGTTGATGTCATGTGCACGAGTAGAACACAAGTGAGTTGTGGACAATACAAGTCATGCTGCCTACCAGCATGTCATACTTTGGTTCAGCGGTATTGTGAGATGAAGCGGCCCGGACCGACATTACGCGTGACGCTTACGCGAGACTGGTTTCACCGCCCGAGCACTCGTTGCTTAAAGGTGACCGCGGTGTCTGTCTCTCTCACTTTAGTTGAACCGAGTATGACTACGCCCGGTCCTTGAGAAGGTTAAAACGGAGTCTATTTGACAAACTATCGCTGTGGTTTTGATGCGTAGGTAAGAACGGTTCTTGCTCAGCCCGTAGCAGCCACGTAAAACTTGCAACAACAAAGTAGAGGACGCCTAACTTGTTTTTGCAGGGCATGTTGTGATGTGATATGGTCAAGACGTGATGCTATATTTTATTGTATGAGATGATCATGTTTTGTAACCGAAGTTATCGGCAATCGGCAGGAGCCATATGGTTGTCGCTTATTGTATGAAATGCAACGCCATGTAATTGCTTTACTTTATCACTAAGGAGTAGCGATAGTCGAGAAGCAATAGTTGGCGAGACGACAACGATGCTACGATGGAGATCAAGGTGTCGCGCCGGTGACGATGGTGATCATGACGGTGCTTGGCGATGGAGATCACAAGCACAAGATGATGATGACCATATCATATCACTTATATTGATTGCATGTGATGTTTATCCTTTATGCATCTTATCTTGCTTTGATTGACGGTAGCATTATAAGATGATCTCTCACTAAAATTATCAAGAAGTGTTCTCCACGAGTATGCACCGCTTGCGAAAGTTCTTCGTCTGAGACACCACGTGATGATCGGGTGTGATAGGCTCTACGCTCAAATACAACGGGTGCAAAACAGTTGCACGCGAATACTCAGGTTAAACTTGACGAGCCTAGCATATAACAGATATGGCCTCGGAACACGGAGACCGAAAGGTCGAACGTGAATCATATAGTAGATATGATCAACATAGTGATGTTCACCATTGAAACTACTCCATCTCACGTGATGATCGGACATGGTTTAGTTGATTTGGATCACGTGATCACTTAGATGACTAGAGAGATGTCTGTCTAAGTGGGAGTTCTTAAGTAATATGATTAATTGAACTTTAATTTATCATGAACTTAGTCCTGGTAGTATTTTGCAAATTATGTTGTAGATCAATAGCTCGCGTTGTTGCTTCCCTATGTTTGTTGCTTTCATATGTTTATTTTAATATGTTCCTAGAGAAATTGTATTGAAAATGTTAGTAGCAATGATGCGGATTGGATCCATGATCTGAGGTTTATCCTCATTGCTGCACGTAAGAATTATGTCCTTAATGCACCGCTAGGTGACAGACCTATTGCAGGAGCAAATGCAGACGTTATGAACGCTTTGGCTAGCTCAATATGATGACTACTTGATAGTTTAGTGCACCATACTTAACGGCTTAGAATCGGGACTTCAAAGACGTTTTGAACGTCATGGACCATATGAGATGTTCCAGAGTTGAAGTTAATATTTCAAGCAAATACCGAGTTGAGAGATATGAAGTTTCCAACAAGTTCTATAGCTAAAAGATGGAGGAGAATCGCTCAACTAGTGAGCATGTGCTCAGATTGTCTGGGTACTTCAATCGCTTGAATCAAGTGGGAGTTAATCTTCCAGATAAGATAGTGATTGACAGAATTCTCTAGTCACCATCACTAAGTTACTAGAACTTCATGATGAACTATAGTATGCAAGGGATGACGAAAACGATTCCCGAGCTCTTCGTGATGTTGAAATCGACGAAGGTAGAAATCAAGAAAGAGCATCAAGTGTTGATGATTGACAAGACCACTAGTTTCAAGAAAAGGGCAAAGGGAAAGAAAGGGAATTTCAAGTAGAATGACAAGCAAGTTGTCACTCCCATGAAGAAACCCAAAGCTGAACCAAAGCCTGAAACTGAGTGCTTACACTGCATAGGAAATGGTCATTTGAAACGGAAATACCCCAAATATTTGGTGGATAAGTAGGATGGCAAAGTGAACAAGAGTATATTTGATATACAGGTTATTGATGTGTGCTTTACTAGTGTTTATAGTATCCCCGAGTATTTGATACTTGTTCGGTTACTAAGATTAGTAACTCAAACAGGAGTTACAGAATAAACAGAGACTAGTTGAAGGGCAAGTGAAGATGAGTGTTGGAAGTAGTTCCAAGATTGATATGATCATCATCGCACACTCCCTATACTTTCGGGATTAGTGTTAAACCTAAATAAATGTTATTTGGTGTTTGCGTTGAGCATGAATATGATTTGATCATGTTTATTTCAAAACGGTTATTCATTTAAAGTCAAAGAATAATTGTTGTTCTGTTTAAATGAATAAAACCTTCAATGGTCATACACCCAATAAAATAGTTTGTTGGATCTCGATCGTAGTGATACACATATTCATAATATTGATGCCAAAAGATGCAAAGTTAATAATGATAGTGCAACTTATTTGTGGCAATCGCCGTTTGGGTCATATCGGTGTAAACGCATGAAGAAACTCCATCTTGATGGACTTTTGGAATCACTTGATTATGAATCACTTGGTACTTATGAACCGTGCCGCTTTGGGCAAGATGACTAAAACTCCGTTCTCCGGAACAATGGAACAAGCTACTGACTTATTGGAAATAATACATACCGATGTATGCGATCCAATGAGTGTTGATGCTCGTGGCAAGTATCATTATTTTCTGACCTTCACAAGATGATTTGAGCAGATATGGGTATATCTACTTGATGAAACATAAGTCTGAAATAGTTGAAAGGTTCAAAGAATTTCAGAGTGAAGTGGAAAATCATCGTAACAAGAAAATAAAGTTTCTGCGATCTGATCGTGGAGATGAATATTTGAGTTACTGAGTTTGGTCTTCAATTAAAACAATGTGGAATAGTTTCACAGCTCACGCCACATGGAACACCACAACATAATGGTGTGTCCGAACGTCAGAACAGCACTTTATTGGATATGGTGCAATCTATGATGTATCTTACCGATTTACCACTATCGTTTTGGGTTATGCATTAGAGACAGCTGCATTCACGCTTAATAGGGCACCATCTAAATCCGTTGAGATGACACCGTATGAACTATGGTTTAGCAAGAAACCTAAGTCATCGTTTCTTAAAGTTTGAGTTGTGATGCTTATGTGAAAAGTTTTCACCGATAAGCTCGAACCCAAATCGGAGAAGTGCGTCTTCATAGAATACCCAAAAGAAACTGTTGGGTACACCTTCTATCACAGATCTAAAAGCAAAACATTTGTTGCTAAATGGATCCTTTCTAGAGAAGGAGTTTCTCTCGAAAGAAGTGAGTGGGAGGAAAGTAGAAACTTGATGAGGTAATTGTACCTTCTCCCTTATTGGAAAGTAGTTCATCACGAAATCAGTTCCATGATTCCTACACCAATTAGTAAGGAAGTTAATGATGATGATCATGAAACTTCAGATCAAGTTGCTACCAAACCTCGTAGGTCTTCCAGAGTAAGATCCGCACTGAGTGGTACGGTAATCATGTTCGGAAGTCATGTTACTAGACCATGATGAACCTACGAACTATGAGGAAGCGATGATGAGCCCAGATTCATGAAATGGCTTGAGGCCATAAAATCTGAGATAGGATCCATGTATGAGAACAAAGTATGGACTTTGATTGACTTGCTCGATGATCGCAAGCCATGTAGATAAATGGATCTTCAAGAGGAAGACGGACACCGATAGTAGTGTTACTATCTACAAAGCTCGACTTGTCACAAAAGGTTTTCGACAAGTTCAAGGTGTTGACTACAATGAGATTTTCTCAAGCTGTAGCGATGCTTAAGTCTGTCCGAATCATGTTAGCAATTGCCACATTTTATGAAATCTGGCAAATGGATGTCAAAACTACATTCTTTAATGGATTTATTAAAGAAGAGTTGTATATGATGCAACCAGAAGATTTTGTCAATCCTAAAGGAGCTAACAAAATGTGCAAGCTCCACAATCCATCTATGGACTGGTGCAAGCATCTCGAGTTGGAATAAACGCTTTGATAGTGTGATCAAAGCATATGGTTTTATACAGACTTTTGGAGAAGCCTGTATTTACAAGAAAGTGAGTGGGAGCACTACAACATTTCGATAAGTATATGTGAATGACATATTGTTGATCGGAAATGATGTAGAATTATTCTGCAAAGCATAAAGGAGTATTTGAAAGGAGTTTTTCAAAGAAGGACCTCGGTGAAGCTGCTTACATATTGAGCATCAAGATCTATAGAGATAGATCAAGACGCTTGATAAGTTTTTCAATGAATACATACCTTGACAAGATTTTGAAGTAGTTCAAAATGGAACAGTCAAAGAAAGAGTTCTTGCCTGTGTTACAAGGTGTGAGATTGAGTAAGACTCAAAACCCGACCACGGCAGAGGATAGAAAGAGAATGAAAGTCATTCCCTATGCATCAGCCATAGGTTCTATAAAGTATGTCATGCTGTGTACCAGATCTATTGCATACCCTACCACTAAGATTGGCAAGGGAGTGCAATAGAGATCTAGGAGTAGATCAATGGACAGCGGTCAAAATTATCCTTAGTAGAATAAGGATATGTTTCTCGATTATGGAAGTGAAAAAGGTTAAATCGTAAAGGTTACGTCGATGCAAGTTTTAACACTAATCTAGATGACTCTGAGTCTCAATCTGGATACATATTGAAAGTAGGAGCAATTAGCTAGAGTAGCTCCGTGCGAGCATTGTAGACATAGAAATTTGCAAAATACTTACGGCTCAAATGTGACAGACCGTTGACTAAAATTATCTCACAAGCAAAACATGATCACACCTTAGTACTCTTTGGGTGTTAATCACATAGCGATGTGAACTAGATTACTGACTCTAGTAAACCCTTTGGGTGTTGGTCACATGTCGATGTGAACTATGGGTGTTAACCACATATAGATGTGAACTATTGATGTTAAATCACATGGCGATGTGAACTAGATTATTGACTCTAGTGCAAGTGGGAGACTGAAGGAAATATGCCCTAGAGGCAATAATAAAGTTATTATTTATTTCCTTATTTCATGATAAATGTTTATTATTCATGCTAGAATTGTATTAACCGGAAACATAATACATGTGTGAATACATAGACAAACATAGTGTCACTAGTATGCCTCTACTTGACTAGCTCGTTGAATCAAAGATGGTTAAGTTTCCTAGCCATAGACATGAGTTGTCATTTGATTAACGGATCACATCATTAGGAGAATGATGTGATTGACATGACCCATTCAGTTAGCCTAGCACTTGATCGTTTAGTATGTTGCTATTGCTTTCTTCATGACTTATACATGTTCCTGTAACTATGAGATTATGCAACTCCGTTTACGGAGGAACACTTTGGTGCTACCAAACGTCACAACGAATCGGGTGATTATAAAGGAGTACTACAGGTGTCTCCAAAGGTACATGTTGGGTTGGCGTATTTCGAGATTAGGTTTTGTCACTCCGATTGTCGGAGAGGTATCTCTGGGCCTTCTCGGTAATACTCATCACCTAAGCCTTGCAAGCATTGTAACTAATGAGTTAGTTATGAGATGATGTATTACAAAACGAGTAAAGAGACTTGCCGGTGACGAGATTGAACTAGGTATTGGATACCGACGATCGAATCTCGGGCAAGTAACATACCGATGACAAAGGGAACAACGTATGTTGTTATGCGGTTTGACCGATAAAGATCTTCGTAGAATATGTAGGAGCCAATATGGGCATCCAGGTCCCGCTATTGGTTATTGACCAAGAATAGTTCTAGGTCATGTCTACATAGTTCTCGAACCCGTAGGGTCCGCACGCTTAAGGTTTCCATGATGCTTATATTATGAGTTTATGAGTTTTGATGTACCGAAGGAGTTCGGAGTCCCGGATGAGATCGGGGACATGACGAGGAGTCTCGAAATGGTCGAGACGTAAAGATCGATATATTGGACGACTATATTCGGAGTTCGGAAAGGTTCCGAGTGATTCGGGTATTTTTCGGAGTACCGGGGAGTTACGGGAATACGGGGAAGAGTATTGGGCCTTAATGGGCCTTAGTGGGAAGGAGCCAGGAGGTGGCGCGCGCCCCTCCCAAGCCCAGTCCGAATTGGACAAGGGGTTTGGGGCGCAGCCCCCCTCTCCCTTCCTTCTCCACTTCCCCCCTTTTCCCCCTTCTCCTAGTTGGACTAGGAAAGAAGGAGTCCTACTCCCGGTGGGAGTAGGACTCCCCTTGGCGCGCCCTCCTCCTAGGGCGGCCTCCTCCTCCCTCCCTCCTTTATATCGGGGCAGGGGCACCCCATGAACACACAAGTTGATCTACGGATCGTTCCTTAGCCGTGTCGGTGCCCCCTCCACCATATTTCACTTCGTCATATCGTCGCGGAGCTTAGGCGAAGCCCTGCGCCGTGAAGTCATATCGTCGCGGAGCTTAAGCGAAGCCTTGCGCGATGAAGTCATATCGTCGCGGAGCTTAGGCGGCTCTGCGTCGGTGGAGCATCATCATCGTCACCGCCCGTCGTCTTGACGGAACTCATCCCCGACGCTTTGCTGGATCGGGCCGGGGATCGTCATCGAGCTGAACGTGTGCGAACTCGGAGGTGCCGTCGTTCGGTGCTTGGATCGGTCGGATCGTGAAGACGTCGACTACATCAACAGCGTTGTTATAACGCTTCGCTTTCGGTCTCACGAGTGCGTGGGCGGACACTCTCCCTCTCGTTGCTATGCCATCACCATGGTCTTGCGTGATCGTAGGAAATTTTTGAAATTACTCGTTCCCCAACAATTCGATCACGATCGCGTGGCCGAAAACCGCTCCTCATTTGGAGTCTCCTAGCTCCCTCTACCTATATAAACACATCCTCCCCCGAAATTTGCGGATGAATTCGCAGACGAAACCCTAGAAATCTCCCTCGCCGCCTCCGGACATGTCCGGCGCCCGCCGGACGTCCCGCGCCGCCGCCACGCGCCAATGGCAGCCCGCCAAGTGGCCTGCTCCACCGCGCCCGCCGCCCGGCCCGCCGAGAGCCGCTCCGGCCCCCTGCCCTCCAGCCCGCCGCCCGCGCCAAGGTTGCCGGCCTCGCCCCGCGCAGGCCCGGCCGGCCGCCGCAGCGCCGCCGCCCGGTCCCTCGCCGCCCGGCCTCCGCCGCTGCCGCCTCCGTGCTGCCCGAGCCGCCGCCGCCGCCACCATGCTGGCTGCCGCCCGCCGTCGCGCCCGCCCGCCCTCCGTTCGCGCCGCCCGGCCTCCCGCCCCGGATCCGGCGCCCCCCTCGCCGGCCCCCTCATCTCCGGCCGCCGCAGCCCTCAACTCCGGCGAGCCGCCTCGCCTCGAAATCCGATCCGATCTAGGTCGACTTCCCCCCCTCCAAAATTCCTCTAAGTCCCCGAAGCATTTTGCATAATCATGCCATGTTCATCATGTTGTATCTCTGCATCCGTAGCTCCGTTTTGTGCGTGTAAAATGTCAAATTGTTCGCCTCGACGAGTAAATCATTTCATTCGATTGAACCATGTTCATTTGAGTCCATCTTGATGCCTGAATCTTCGTTGCAAGAGTGCTATGTGATGTTAATCTGCTGAAACTGTTATAACTTGATGATTTGTCATTTTTTCCATGATTGATGTGTGCATCCTATGAACTTGATTCCTACATGTTTTTTGTAATATGCCATGCCATCTTTACAGGGGTGTATGCCATGTATTTTTGTGATCTCTGTGGTGACTAGCACAAGCATGCAAACTAGGCTTCGTGATGTTGCTGATTTCAGCCCCTGTTCTGCTGATATTTTGAGATTCTTCAGTAAGGATGTTTTGAACATATGGTTATTCTCTATCCATCGATGCCCTTTTTTGAAATTATGGAGTGCCATAGCTTGAGTCAATCGAGCTCTACTTTTGCTATAAAATGTTTCCTGGTAGATTGTTTACATGTTATTCAATTTTGCCAAGGTTGTTGTTAGTGATCCATGCACCCTATGAACCTGCCATTGCCATTCTTAGCTTCATAAACATGTCTTCTTACTTTTAGTTGCCTTGTCATGCCATGTATTGCTCTGTGGTGAGTGGTTCAAGCTCACCAACATGCCTACTTATTGTTGTTCCTGCCATGTATGAATCTGTCATATAACTTGCCATGTTTACATGGGTGCCATGATATTTTCTGATCATTTTGGCTCATGGTCAGTAATGGACTTTTGTTCTATGCAATTATTAGGTTCATGCCATGCCTTTGTTTGCCATGATAAGTTCTTGTAACATGTTGTTTGATAGCTCTAAACATTGCAACCTGATGTTATTTTTCTGCAAAGTCTGAAACTGTTATTATTTGCAATCTTGCCATGTGTTTTTGAGCATGTTCTAGTGATTTATGGAGATAGCTCAGTGTTCATGTTTTGTCATGCTTTACCTGTAAATCATGCCCATGCCTTTTGTTTTCTTGTTGAGGTCCTGTAGCATGTTGTTTTGATGCTTGCAATATGCCTAGTTGCTGTTTTGGACAGCTTGTCCTTTTACTTGTTTCATGTGTATGTGTTGAACCGTTGCTCCGTTTTGAGTGTGCTCTATATGAAACTTGCTTAGAATTGCATGTAGCTTCATATTATCATGTTACACCCTTGTTTTGAGGTGTTTTCTTGATGTTTGTATGCATTTTGCATCAATGCCATGCTTATCTTGTTTTGCTCATATCTTCTAGGTCGTAGCTCCGAATTTAATGAACTTTATATGTAACTTGACTGGAATTTCGCGTAGATCATCGTGGTGCATCTTAACTTGCTGTTTAACAACTTGAACATAAGGTTTATTCAGATCTGGACCAATTTCGAAATTTGCATATGAGGACTTACCGGAATTGTTATATGTTGTTTCCGGCCTCATTTAAACTTACTTTGATGTGTTGCTCTTGTTTGCATCATCTCTTGCCATGAGTAGCCTCATTTAGCCTTGTCATGCATCATGCTTGTTGTGCATCATGTCTTGTCTATGTGTGGTGTGTTTACCTTGTTGTGTGCTTCTTCTCGCTAGTTCCCGTTTCGTTGCGATTGCGAGGATTCGTTCGTCTACGCTTGGTTCGGCTTCATCCGTTCGTCTTCTTCATGGAATCGTTCTTCTTGCTTGCGAGATTTCAGGCTAGTTGATTCGTTCTATCGCTATGATGCGCTACCTATCACTTGTTCCTCAAGCCTCCCAAATTGCCATGTCAACCTCTAACCTTTTGTCACCCTTCCTAGCAAACCGTTGTTTGGCTATGTTGCCACTTTGCTCAGCCCCTCTTATAGCGTTGCTAGTTGCAGGTGAAGATGAAGTTTGTTCCTTGTTGGAACATGGAGATGTTGTTCCTTGTTGGAACATGTTTACTTGTTGGGATATCACAATATATCTTATTTAATTAATGCATTTATATACTTGGTAAAGGGTGGAAGGCTCGGCCTTATGCCTGGTGTTTTGTTCCACTCTTGCCGCCCTAGTTTCCGTCATATCGGTATTATGTTCCCGGATTTTGCGTCCCTAACGCGGTCGGGTGATTTATGGGACCCCCTTGACAGTTCGCTTTGAATAAGACTCCTCCAAAGAAGGCCCAACCATGGTTTTACATTTGCCTCACCTAGCCCTTTTCCTTGGGAGTCGCGCCTCAAGGGTCATCTTTATTTTACCCCCGGACCAGTGCTTCTCCAAGTGCTGGCCCAAACCGAGCGATGTCCGGCGCCCCTCGGGCAATCAGGGTCTATGCCAAACCGACGTCTGGCTCATCCGGTGTGCCCTTAGACCGAGATATGTGCAGCTCCTATCAGGATTTGTCGGCACATCCGGACGACTTTGCTGGTCTTGTTTTATTGCTGTCGAAATGTCTTGTAGCCGGGATTCCGAGATTGATCGGGTCTTCCCGGGGAGAAGGAATATCCTTCGTTGATCGCGAGAGCTTATCATGGGCTAAGTTGGGACACCCTGCAGGTATAAACTTTCGAGAGCCGTGCCCGCGTTATGTGGCAGATGGGAATTTGTTAATATCCGGTTGTAGTAAATTTGAAGCAAACTCTTCTAAAATACACCAACCGTAAAGTAACTGTGAGTGTCTCTTTTGGGGTTGATCGAGAGGAGAACACGGTTTCGGGTTATGTCGGCGTAAGTAGGAGTTCAGGATCACTTCTTGATCATTACTAGTTGACGACCGTTCCTTTGTTTCTCTTCTCGCTCTCATTTGCGTACGTTAGCCACCATATATGCTTAGCCGCTGCTGCAACCTCACCACTTTACCCCTTCCTTGCCTAGTAAGCTTTGCTAGTCTTGATACCCATGGTAATGGGATTTCTGAGTCCTCGTGGCTCACAGATTACTACACCACCAGTTGCAGGTACAGGTTTGCGATGATCATGACGTGAGAGTGATGTTTGCTTGTATTGGAGTTCTTCTTACGCTTCTTCTTGATCGGGGATAGGTTCCAGTCGGCAGCCTGGGCTAGCAGGGTGGATGTCGTTTGAGTTTCTGTTTATGTTTCATCCGTAGTCGGATGTTGATCTTGTATATGATGTGATGTTGTATTCATGTGGCATTGTAAGCCTTATGTATGAATCCCCATCTATTATGTAATGTTGATGTAATGATATCCACCTTGCAAAAGTGTTTCAACTATCCTTGGTGGGACCTTCGAGTTCCTTTTGGATAGGGTCGCATATTGGGCGTGACAAGTTGGTATCAGAGCCTCGACCGACCCTAGGAGCCCCCCCTTGATTGATCGTGTAGTTTGGCCGTTGTTGAGTCTAGAAGAAAACTGTTTTTGGAGTCTAGTTATATCGGAGAGTAGGAATTCTTTTTACTCCTCTGCCCCTTCGTCGCTCTTGTAAGGAATCTTGACGTAGGTGTTTTGAACTACTCCTCTTCCCCTTCAAATTTTTCTTTAGGATCACGCAGTTGGTTTTCCGATCGTTGTTCCTCAGCTCTTTTCATCCGGTGCATTTCTCGTCAAGTCGACTCGAGCCTCTTCATCGTTGTCAAGTTCAATCCTTAGTTGTTTTCTTTTCCCACCTGCCCACCCTTCTTCGTCTCGGAACCGGAGTCCGTAATCGAGTTTCCATCCTACTCGTGCGAAGTCTTTGCTTTCTTTCCTCAATGATTTCAACCGGTGTTTTCTCTTCAAGATATTCGTCGGTTCCCCTTCCAAGTTTCCTTTGTTTTCCCGCCCTCCCACCCTTTTCTTCCCGGAGCCTCTTCAGTCTTCCATCAATCATTTCAACCGGTGAATTCTCGTATCGTTTGACATTCATCATCTCTTTTTCTTCTCCGGTGGACTCAATTCAAGTTTTTTTGAGTAATCATATTCTTTTCCTTCGAAGTGTTTTCCCTGCTCGTTCGCCTCTCCCCAATTTATCCTTCCGGAGTGTTCAACACATCTCAGAAGATTCGTCTGTGTTCCAATTAATTCGAGGTTGTCACCTCAGTCAAATATTTCAGTTCTTCCGGTGCATCATCTATCTGTTCAACATCCTTTTCAACGGTGTTTTATTTTAGTGGGCCCTAACCCACAGGTCTTCTCCCAGGATCTTACCTGACTCTTCTAATTATTCCGGAGCCATTCCCAATTCTTCTCAAGTGTGACGTAACAATGGATTCAATCAGTCACATGCCTTTTCCAAGATCAATTTCAAATCATTTCATTGTTGGCTCAACCTCTTCGCCTTTCGTTTCCCCGGAGTGTCTCAACAAATTTTAGTGGTGTTTCTCGTCATCATTTGAAGATTGAAGAAGAATTTTTCCTCTAAATCTTGCCTGTTCTCCTGAAGATTCGTGGTTCTAGCTTCATGCTATCCTCTCGAATTATTCCGTTTGTCAGATATTCTTTTCATCCATCTGGAGTACTTCAGGTGTTGCTTTCGCTCTTGATCATCCGGAGGCCATCTTTTCGGAATATCTCTCCATTCTAAGTTTTCAAATTCGTTCTCCAATTATTCCTTATTCGTGCCCCTTCGTTCGTCTCAATATTCTTCCGGTGCTTCGTTCAAGTGTTCTTTAATCAGCTCATGATCTCTTGTTCTTTTGCATCTAAATCCCCTCTAGCTTATTGGTTCTTCTAATTCTTCCCGGTGATTATTTATTTTTCATCAGTCATTTCGAATTCTTATGGTGGTTCATTCAAGATTCTTTTTCCTTGATTATCATTTTAATTCATTCGTTCTTTTCAATCCTTCTGGTGGTTCATAAAGCCCTTCTCAAGTTTGCGATATGTCACTTCTCAATCCTTTTCAAGAAGAATAAGTAATATGCAGAATCCATTGCTTTTCATCAATTTAATTTGATGAAGGATAAGCATACAATAAATCTTATTCTCATTTCATCCTAGTGAGTAATCCTTCCTTCAGAGTTTGTTCGTGAGGAATAAATTCTAGTTCCAAGTATTTTCATCTTTTCTTTTCCGGAGTTCAAATTTTCCTTGGCCATCTCGTCGGAACCTCCATCTAAATCACCACAAGGCTCATCTTATGCTTTCATCCTTTATTTTATCTCATCATCCTTTTGTTACCGGAGTTCTTCACGGTGGTTCTTTATGATTTAATCTTTTCTTCAAGAGTTCATCAAGATTTTGTTGGAGGAGTTCCTGTATCTTTTATTCTCCCGTCTTGAAGAGCAAATAATTCTTCATTTTCTTGGAAAGTGGAGTTTTGCATTCCTTCGTTCTTCTAAGTTATCCAATCATTTCCGTTTGCGGCTGGTTATCAGCTCATAATTTTGAGATGTTATCCATAAGCCCACAACAAGCTTATTCTTTCGTTGTTGATTTTCTCAACAACTAAATTCAATCCTTCTAAATTCTTTTCATTCAATATTCTTTCAAGTCTTTCCAGAGGTTTGTGTCATGTCTTCATCAAGTGTCATTCCAGCATCTCAAGTTCTTGTTCTTTTCCTTCCATGTTCAGCCGGAGTGATGCCTAAATCCTTTCAGTCTTATTCGTTTCTTATCTCGTTCTAACCGGAGTTGTTTCTGAGTCTATCGTGTTTCCATGAGCATTTGATTCTCGTCATTCTCGTCGTTCCTCTCTTCTTCTCGAGTGCTCTCGATTCTTTGCTTCTTCTCTTGAGTTTTTGTTTCGCCTCTTCCTCTTTCCCTTCCGTCTCGGTCCTAAGATCTCGGGACGAGATCTCTTGTTAGTGGAGGAGTGTTGTAACGCCCCGGATTCGATGCGCCAGGTGTCTGCCAGTTATTCGCCGTCTTTGCCATGTCCTCATTTGCATTCCATATCATGTCATCATGTGCATCTCATTTCGCATACGTGTTCGTCTCATGCATCCGAGCATTTTCCCCGTTGTCCGTTTTGCAATCCGGCACTCCTATGTCTCCCGGTGCCCTCTTTTACCTCTTTTCGTATGCGGGTGTTAAACTTTCTCGGAATAGCCCGAGGTTTGCCAAGCGGCCTTGGTATACCACCGGTAGACCGCCTGTCAAGTTTCGTGCCATTTGGAGGTCGTTTGATACTCCAACGGTTAACCGGGTAACCGTGAAAGCCCCCTTCTCTTTGCAGCCCAACACCCCTTTCAAAGTGGCCCAAAACCCACCAAACTCCCCTCCATGCTCTCGGTCGTTCGATCACGATCGCGTGGCCGAAAACCGCTCCTCATTTGGAGTCTCCAAGCTCCCTCTACCTATATAAACACATCCTCCCCCGAAATTTGCGGATGAATTCGCAGACGAAACCCTAGAAATCTCCCTCGCCGCCTCCGGACATGTCCGGCGCCCGCCGGACGTCCCGCACCGCCGCCCCGCGCCAATGGCAGCCCGCCACGTGGCCTGCTCCACAGCGCCCGCCGCCCGCCCGAGAGCCTGGCCGGCCCTACGGGCCCAGCCCGTCGCCGCCCGCCCATGCGGTTGCTGGGCCAGATCGCCCACAGAGCCCGGCCGGCCGCCGCCACGCCCGCCGCCGGTCCCTCGCCGCCCAGCCTCCGCCGCCCGCCTCACAGCTGCCCCGGCCCGCCCCAACCGCGCGCGCCCATGCTGCCGCCCGGCCGTCATGCGCCGCCTGCCTCCCGGCCCCGGATCCGGCGCCCCCCTCGCCGGCCCCCTCATCTCCGGCCGCCACAGCCCGCAACTCCGGCGAGCCACCTCGCCTCTAAATCCGATCCGATCTAGGTTGACTTCCCCCCCTCCGAAAATTCCTCTAAGTCCCCGAAGCATTTTGTATAATCATGCCATGTTCATCATGTTGTATCTCTGCATCCGTAGCTCCGTTTTGTGCGTGTAATATGTCACATTGTTCGTCCCGACGAGTACATCATTTAATTCCATTGAACCATGTTCATTTGAGTCCATCTTGATGCCTGAATCTTTGTTGCAAGAGTGCTATGTGATGTCAATCTGCTGAAACTGTTATAACTTGATGATTTGTCATTTTTGCCATGATTGATGTGTGTATCCTATGAACTTGAATCCTACATGTATTTTGTAATATGCCATGCCATATTTACAGGGGTGTATTCCATGTATTTTTGTGATCTCTGTGGTGACTAGCACAAGCATGCAAACTAGGCTTGGTGATGTTGCTGATTTCAGCCCTTGTTCTGCTGATATTTTTATGCCATGTAAACTTGATGCTACAGAGAGATCCATGCTTATTTTGAGATACTTCAGTAAGGATGTTTTGAACATATGGTTATTCTCTATCCATACATGCCCTTTTTTGAAATTATGGAGTGCCATAGCTTGAGTCAATCGAGCTCTACTTTTGCTATAAAATGTTTCCTGGCAGATTGTTTACATGTTATTCAATTTTGCCAAGGTTGTTGTTAGTGATCCATGCACCCTATGAACTTTCCATTGCCATGCTTAGCTTCATAAACATGTATTCTTACTGTTAGTTGCCTTGTCATGCCATGTATTGCTCTGTGGTGAGTTGTTCAAGCACACCAACATGCCTACTTATTGTTGTTCCTGCCATGTATGAATCTGTCATATAACTTGCCATGTTTACATGGGTGCCATGATATTTTCTGATCCTTTTTGGCTCATGGTCAGTAATGGACTTTTGTTCTATGCAATTAGTAGGTTCATTCCATGCCTTTGTTTGCCATGATAAGTTCCTGTAACATGTTGTTTGATAGCTCTGAACATTGCAACCTGATGTTATTTTTCTGCAAAGTCTGAAACTGTTATTATTTGCAATCTTGCCATGTGTTTTTGAGCATGTTCTAGTGATTTCTGGAGATAGCTCAGTGTTCATGTTTTGTCATGCTTTACCTGTACATCATGCCCATGCCTTTTGTTTTCTTGTTGAGGTCCTGTAGCATGTTTTTTTGATGCTTGCAATATGCCTAGTTGCTGTTTTGGACAGCTTGTCCTTTAACTTGTTTCATGTGTAAGTGTTGAACCGTTGCTCCGTTTTGAGTGTGCTCTATATGAAACTTGCTTAGAATTGCATGTAGCTTCATATTATCATGTTGCACCCTTGTTTTGAGGTGTTTTCTTGATGTTTGTATGCATTTTGCATCAATGCCATGCTTATCTTGTTTTGCTCATATCTTCTAGGCCGTAGCTCCGAATTTAATGAACTTTATATGTAACTTGACTATAATTTCGTGTAGATCATCGTGGTGCATCTTAACTTGCTGTTTAACAACTTGAACATAAGGTTTATTCAGATCTGGACCAATTTTGAAATTTGCATATGAGGACTTACCGGAATTGTTATATGTTGTTTCCGGCCTCATTTAAACTTGCTTTGATGTGTTGCTCTTGTTTGCATCATCTCTTGCCATGAGTAGCCTCATCTAGCCTTGTCATGCATCATGCTTGTTGTGCATCATGTCTTGTCTATGTGTGGTGTGTTTACCTTGTTGTGTGCTTCTTCTCGCTAGTTCCCGTTTCGTTGCGATCGCGAGGATTCGTTCGTCTACGCTTGGTTCGGCTTCATCCGTTCATCTTATTCATGGACTCGTTCTTCTTACTTGAGGGATTTCAGGCAAGATGACCGCTACCCTGGATCTCACTACTATCGTTGCCATGCTAGTTGTTTCGTTCAATCGCTATGATGCGCTACCTATCACTTGTTCCTCAAGCCTCCCAAATTGCCATGTCAACCTCTAACCTTTTGTCACCCTTCCTAGCAAACCGTTGTTTGGCTATGTTACCGCTTTGCTCAGCCCCTCTTATAGCGTTGCTAGTTGTAGGTGAAGATGAAGTTTGTTCCTTGTTGGAACATGGAGATGTTGTTCCTTGTTGGAACATGTTTACTTGTTGGGATATCACAATATATCTTATTTAATTAATGCATTTATATACTTGGTAAAGGTTGGAAGGCTCGGCCTTATGCCTGGTGTTTTGTTCCACTCTTGCCGCCCTAGTTTCCGTCATATCGGTATTATGTTCCCGGATTTTGCGTCCCTAACGCCGTCGGATGATTTATGGGACCCCCTTGACAGTTCGCTTTGAATAAGACTCCTCCAGCAAGGCCCAACCTTGGTTTTACATTTGCCTCACCTAGCCCTTTTCCCTTGGGAGTCGCGCTCTCAAGGGTCATCTTTATTTTAACCCCGGACGGTGCTTCTCCAAGTGCTGGCCCAAACCGGCGATGTCCGGCGCCCCACAGGCAATCGGGGTCTATGCCAACCCGACGTCTGGCTCATCCGGTGTGCCACGAGACCGAGATATGTGCAGCAACTATCGGGATTTGTCGGCACATCCGGCGGCTTTGCTGGTCTTGTTTTATTCTTTGTCGAAATGTTTTGTAGCCGGATTCCGAGATTGATCGGGTCTTCCGGGAGAAGGAATATCCTTCGTTGATCGCGAGAGCTTATCATGGGCTAAGTTGGGACACCCTGCAGGGTATAAACTTTCGAGAGCCGTGCCAGCGGTTATGTGGCAGATGGAATTTGTTAATATCCGGTTGTAGTAAATTTGAAGTAAACTCTTCTAAAATACACCAACCGTGTGTGTAACCGTGAGTGTCTCTTTTCGGGGTTGATCGAGAGGAGAACACGGTTTCTGGGTTATGTCTGACGTAAGTAGGAGTTCAGGATCACTTCTTGATCATTACTAGTTGACGACCGTTCCTTTGTTTCTCTTCTCGCTCTCATTTGCGTATGTTAGCCACCATATATGCTTAGCCGCCGCTGCAACCTGACCACTTTACCCCTTCCTTTCCTAGTAAGCTTTGCTAGTCTTGATACCCATGGTAATGGGATTGCTGAGTCCTGGTGGCTCACAGATTACTACACCACCAGTTGCAGGTACAGGTTTGCGATGATCATGGCGTGAGAGCGATGTTTGCTTGTATTGGAGTTCTTCTTACGCTTCTTCTTGATCGGGGATAGGTTCGAGGTCGGCAGCCTGGGCTAGCGAGGTGGATGTCGTTTGAGTTTACATTTATGTTTCATCCGTAGTCGGATGTTGATCTTGTATATGATGTGATGTTGTATTCATGTGGCATTGTAAGCCTTATGTATGTATCCCCATCTATTATGTAATGTTGATGTAATGATATCCACCTTGCAAAAGCATTTCAATATGCGGGTCTATCCTTGGTGGGACCTTCGAGTTCCTTTTGGATAGGGTCGCATATTGGGCGTGACATGAAGGCGCGGAACTTCCCTAGCAGGGCCTCGGCTCGGCATTTCACGGCCTCAGCAGCAGCAGCGGCAAGGTCACCGCTCACAAGCTCCAGCAGGCCGTCAAGGTCGACGCTAGGGTCGCGAAGGTAGACGTGGCTGAGGACACACGTCAATGCTGCAGAAGACAGGGCTTGCGCCTCAGCCTCGGCCGTGGGGCCAAGGCCGTCCGCGACATCTTCAAGTGCACAGACCAAGAAAGGAAGCAGCTCGGCGGGGCCGTCCTCCGCACCAGCCAACGGCTTCTCCAGGCCACCCTCGTAGAGCGTCTTCAACGCGGCGCGAGCCTTCTCCTCCAACCTGGCGAAGGCCACCCGATCCTCAGCTAGGATCTTTGCCTTCCTGTCTAGCTCGATCCTCTCTGTTTTCAGCGACTGTTCCAGCGTCTCCAACCGGCCACGACAGCCGTCAAGCTCGGCGTCCCGGTCCCTGACGGCGCCCTCCCGAGCCTCCATCTCCTTCTCCTTCTCCTGGTGGCCGCGGACCTCCTTGGCGAGCTCGTCGCGCAGGCCTTGCAGCTCGACCTCCAGCGCCTTGCAGCGGTCCCGGGCGTCCGCGGCGTCGCCCTAGGCAGCATTGCGAGCGGCCCTGGCCTGGCAGGCGGCTTGTTTCTCCCCATCGGAGGCCGACGCGGCTTGGCTCAGCGCCGCTCAGACGGAGGCAGCAGAGCGGGCCCAGTCGGAAGCTAGCTCCAGATGCCCGGCCACCAGACGGGGATCAGCATTCCGGAGATCCTCTTGCATTCGGTTCAGTTCGAGGGCAGCCTGGTCCAGGATGGCTGAGGGATCAGAAGGGACTGGAGCCGGTGGAGCAGGTGTAGAAGACGGCAGCGTGATCACGGCTTGGGAAGGAGGAGCCCCCTGGGCCTTGGACACCTCCCCGACAACGTCAAGCGCAGGCACCTCCAGTGTCAGCGGGGCCACGGGGGCTGACTCACCGCGAGAGTGCCCCTGCTGGGCTCGTGAGGATGACCGGGTAGGGAAGGCACGAGCTTCGCCGCCTCCTTTCCCCGCAGACGGAGCCGCTGCCCCGGCAGGTGAACCCGCCTCAAGCAGGGCCGCATAAGCCCCCTTCGGTCTTTTTGCTGCAGGTGCCGACCTGGACAAGAGAATACAGAAGTCAAGCCCCGGCGGCAGAAGCAGAGCAAAACACGGATCAAACACTTAATGGTCATCGTCCCCGGACTCAAGCAGCCTCCGGCCGAACTTGAAGCCCGAAAGCCTACAGCTAGGGTCGGCCTTGGGAGGCCCGAAAGCAGTAGGCGCGTCGGGAAGACCGGAGCTGGCCTCAGACCGCCCCGGAGCAAGAACGGACCCTGGGAGAATCAGCCCCGACCTGCCCTTCCTCGGAACCAGGGGAGAATCCTCCTCGCCTGGCACCGGCCTCGTTGTCGTCCGGCATGGAGCGAAGAGCGTGGGACCTGCGCCGAGGGAAGGAGTCCCCCGACTCCTCGCCAGTCGCCTCGAAGTCAGACTCTTCTTCCTCCACCTCCTCTTCTTCCTCCTCACTACCGCTGGAGTTGCTGGAGGAAACGTTCACCATCGCCAACATCGCCAGATCCTCGGGAGTCCCGGCGGGCACTAGCCCCTCACCATTGAAGGTGGGCATGGCGCTCACCACTTGCTCCTAGTCGTCACGAAGGAACAGGGGGACGGGAGCGCCCTCCGGCTTCGCCATGTCTCCCCCGACCAAGAAATGGGGAGCCGTGACCAGATCTTCGTCAGAGAGGGCCTCGGAGCTCAGGCGAAGGGCGTCGCCTGCCTCCCAAGCCTCCACAGCGGGAGCGGATGCTCCCAGAGCGGAGCCACCCGGTGTTCCAGGAACTCCCTCAGGAGCGTGGCCCCGGTCAGCTTCGCCGCCCCCAAGCTGCCTGGCCTCAGGTCCGCATCTATCCTCTTCAGCACCATCTTCGCATGAGGGTCGACGAGCTCCGTGCGAGACCACGCATCAACGGTCTTGGGCTGCCCCGACGGCAGCGCTAGTCGGGGTGGATGCACCTGACATCCACCATGACCCACTTGCTCCTGAAGCCTTCGATCCTCTTCCCGGGCTTGGAGATGGAGTTGGAGCTGGAGTATGTGACAAAGCTCGCGCATGCAGTAATAGAGCCACGAGAGACCCGTATGTAAAAGTAATGGCGCAGCAAAGCCACCGAGGGCTTTATCCCGACATGAGCCTCACAATAGTAGGCGCAAATCGCCAGGAGAAAAACAGAGTTGGGGTGGAGATGCAGAGCTTGCAAGTTGTATTGACAGAGAACAACAAAGAAGAACTAGGAAAAAGGAGGGACCAGACCGGCGATGATGGCGCTCACAAAGAACGGGTAGAAGGTGCTCCCCTGTCCTTCATGCTGATCGGAGCCGGCCTTGAGCACAGTCACTCCTTTGCTGCCCTGCGCCACCGTCCTCCGGCGCACAAGGACGAGATTCTCTCTGACACAGTCGGAGGATCCAGAGCCAGGAGGTACCAGGCCTCAGACGAGGTCTTATGAGGCGCCATGGCTTGCAAGATAGAAGGATTGAGACAGATCTGGAGGATTTCGGAAGCAAGGAGGAGAAGGGCAAGAAAGGGGATCTGGAGCAAGAACGAGCACCAAGTCTGGCCCGGGCCTCCTTTTTGTCAGAAGGGCTGAGACGTCGTGGGGAAGTGGAGACGCCCACGACCAATCGATCGCCACGCAGGTGCCCAAGGCCGAGCTGTTGGGGCCACGGCGCTCGCCTTGCCCTTCGCTTCTCTGCTAAGCCAAGTCCGGGCGCGCCTTGGGCCTGGGGGCTACTGTCGGTGTTCTGGGAACGGGGGTCCCCAGACTTGCCTGCCTGCGGCCTGCGGCGTGGCTCAAGTGGGGGCCCAGCGCGGCCCAGCTTCATCAGCTGGAGCTCAAGGCCCTCGCGAGGGGCCAAGCCTCGCAGGGCGGATGATAGGAACCTTCCACAGGAGCAGCCTCGTCAGGCAGGCTCACAAGGAGGCGGAGAGATCAAGGCGGGGTACCTCACGAGGGTGCCCTGTGACGCAAGCCATGACGATCGAGACCAGGCGGGCGCCAGCCTGCACAGTGTCCTCATTTCCCCTTTGGTGCAAAGGAGGCAAGCACAGGCCAAGGCATCAGGCAAAGGTTACCACTTCGGTGCAACAAGACCAAGACCAGCAGAACGGCAGGACAGAGGTCATCATGGAGCCCAGGACGGCGTCACCGTCAGAGCCTTTGGCAGCCGAAGACCAACTTTAGTCAGGATAAGTGTACTAGATGTTCCCCTTCAAAATGGCCAATTGTTGGTGCCCTTCCCGCTCATTATTTGGGAAGAGGCCCAGGGCCTCCCTCTATAAATTGGACTAGCCACCACAGAGAGAGGGGACGGGTAGAAAACCTACCAAAGAGGGAGAGAAGCGGCTGGACTCACCCAAGCAGTCCACCGCACCAGCTCAAGAACAGCCCCTCGCGAGGCTGTTCTTCCTTTATATTGTTGTTCATCAGCCCTAGAGGCAATCCACCACACCACACACTTGAGTAGGGTATTACACTACAACGGTGGCCTGAACCAGTATAAACCTTGTGTCTCTTGTGCTGTTCTTCGTTCCTAGTTTAGATCCATTGCTAACCATTAACGCATGGCCGGTAGGGGAAAGATCTCTACGCGCACCCCAGTGTTCGAACCTCAAGGGTCTGCCGGAACCCGAAATCCGACAGAGATGCAGCGCTTGCAGACCGTAGTGGTCGAGGACCTCATAAAGGAAATCAGAGAAGGGAGGAACCAACCCCACGGCGACGCTGCTCGAGAAGAAGGGGAAGCAGGTACTTCCCTCGGGCTCTGGCACGTCGGAGGCAAGCCAGAGCATGGTCACCCCCCACTCATTTCTCTCGCCCGCCGTCAGCAGGCGCACGGAGGCGAGGCTTTTCTCCGTGACGGTGGGCTCCTCCAGGGCCGACTCATACCAAGCTGGTCCTGAGGAAGTCTTGACTTTGCGCGGCGCCATGGATTGCGGGTGCAGGATGAGATTGGGGCGGATCTGGAGGTAGCGGTGGCGAGGAGCAAGAAAGAGGATCTAGAGAAAGGCAAGGAAGAAGCAATGAAGGCAAGAACTGAAAGCGCCAGCCTTTTGTCAGGTCAAGCAGTTGCCAAGGCAGCATGGGGAAGCGGAGACGCCCACGTCCAATCAACCGCCATGCGTCAACCGAGGCCGCAGGCTTTTGGGGCCCATGGTGCTCCGAGCTTGACCTTTCGCTTCGCCACGAAGCCAAGCCCGAGCGCACCTTGGTCCCGGGGGCTACTGTCGGCATTCTGGGAACGGGGGTCCCCAGACTAGCTTGCCTGCGACCCACAGCGTGGCTAAGCAGGCAGGCCGTACGGCCCATCTTCGTCAACAAGGCATCCAAGACCCTAGCGAGGGGCCAAGCCTCGCGAGGCGGACGACGCAAGACCTCCTCTGGAGTAGCCTAACCAGGGAGGCTCACGAGGATCGGAGATATCAAGGCAGGGCAAAACCTCACGAGGCCCTCGTGATGTCAGCCATGACGAACGGCACCAGGCGGGCGCCAACGCACGCAACGTTCTTATTTCCTCTTTGGTGCCAAGGAGGCCAGCGCATGCGAAGAGTACCGAAGCATCAAGCAAAGGTTGCTATATTGGTGAAATGAGACCAAGACCAGGAGGACGGCAAGACGGAGGTCATCGTGGAGCCCAAGACAACGTCACCACCAGAGCTTTTCGCAGGCGAAGACCGCTTTTTTCAGGATAGCTTGTACTAGTTGTCCTCCTTCAAATTCGCCCGCCATTGTTGGCTCCCTTCCCGCTCGATATTTGGGAAGAGGACCAGGGCCTCTATAAATAGGTCTAGCCACCACAGTAGTAGAAATGGAATCCTCACCCGCACAAGTTCGACAAGCACAAGAGCACCTCAACCTCAGGAGGCCGTTCTTCCTTTGTACTGCTCATCATCAGCCCAAGAGGCAATCCACCACCACCACACTGGAGTAGGGTATTACACCACAACGGTGGCCCGAACCAGTATAAACCTCGTGTCTGTCTGTGTTGCGAGTTCGTCGAGTTCGTCCGCGAGATCTTTGCGAGCTAGGGCGTATATCGATAGGAGGGAGAGACTTCACACGCATCCCAGTGTTCGAACCTCAAGGGTTTGCCGGAACCCCACATCTGACAGTATTGAGATACCGATGATCGAATCTCGGGCAAGTAACATACCGATGACAAAGGGAACAACGTATGCTGTTATGCGGTTTGACCGATAAAGATCTTTGTAGAATATGTAGGAACCAATAAGAGCATCCAGGTTTCGCTATTGGTTATTGACCGGAGATGACTCTCGGTCATGTCTACATAGTTCTCGAACCCGTAGGGTCCGCACGCTTAACGTTCGATGACGATCGGTATTATGAGTTTATGGGATTTGATGTACCAAAGGTAGTTCGAAGTCCCGGATATGATCACGGTCGTGAAGAGGAGTGTCGAGACATAAAGATCCATATATTGGAAGCCTATGTTTGGTTATCGGAAAGGTTCCGGATGATATCGGGCGAATACCGGAGTACCGGGGGGTTACCGGAACCCCCCGGGAAGTATAATGGGCCTTGTGGGCCTTAGCGGAGAAGAGGAGGGGCGGCCAGGGCAGGCCGCGCGCCCCCTCCCCCTAGTCTGAATTGGACAAGGAAGGGGGGTGGCGCCCCCCTTTTTCCTTCCCCCTCTCTCCTCCTTCCTTCCCTCCTACTCCTCCTCTTGGAAGGGGGAATCCTACTCCCGGTGGGAGTAGGACTCCCCTATTGCGCGCCCTAGAGAGGGCCGGCCCTCCCCCTCCTCCACTCCTTTATATACGGGGGAGGGGGGCATGAGGGATTCCTGGATTAGGGGGTCCTCGGACAGCTGGACTATATCCTTTGGCCGGACTGTTGGACTAAGAAGATACAAGATTGAAGACTTCGACCAGTGTCCGGATGGGACTCTCCTTGGCGTGGAAGACAAGCTTGGCAATCCGGATATATAGATCTCCTCCCTTGTAACCGACTCTGTGTAACCCTAGCCCCCTCCGGTGTCTTTATAAACCGGAGGGTTTAGTCCGTAGGACAAGAACAATCATACCATAGGCTAGCTTCTAGGGTTTAGCCTCTACGATCTCGTGGTAGATCAACTCTTGTAATACTCATATCATCAAGATCAATCAAGCAGGAAGTAGGGTATTACCTCCATCGAGAGGGCCCGAACCTGGGTAAACATCATGTCCCCCGCCTCCTGTTACCATCTGCCTTAGACGCACAGTTCGGGACCCCCTACCCGAGATCCGCCGGTTTTGACATGGACATTGGTGCTTTCATTGAGATTTACACTGTGCCGTCACCTTAAGGCTAGATGGCTCGTTCGATCATCAGCAATGATGCGATCTAGGGTGAGGTTTTCCTCCCCAGACAGATCTTCGTATTCGGCAGCTTCGTACTGCGGGCCAACTCGCTTGGCCATCTGGAGCAGATCGAGAGCTACGCCCACAACCGTCGAGTCAGGTTTGAAACGAACTATCTGCCGACATCCACGGAGACTTGATCTTCGACGGATTCGAGCCCATGTCAGGTGCGCCGCACAATCATGACGAGCATGACTTAGCTCTGTCGTCGGACAGTGTTCGGGAGATCACACCTGCAACTACTCCGGCCCTCAATCCGGAACAAACTGCGCCATCTGAGGACGGGTGGATGGACCCCTCCACGAAGGCTGCACACTCAGTGGCGATAGAGCCGAATACTGACTTCACCTCCTACGAGACCCGTGTTGCCGAACCGTTGAATTTGTCCCCGGCCATGGGCTCCGAGCCGCCTGCGTCCGTTCCTATCCAATCCGATTGGGCACCGATCATGGAGTTTACCTCCGCGGATATCTTTCAGCACTTGCCCTTTGGCGACGTGCTAAACTCATTAAGGTCTCTCTCCCTGTCAGGAGACCCTTGGCTGAACTATGTCTGGCTAGAATGGGATGCGAACGACGAAGAAATTGGCTCCCCACCCACCACCCACTTAGTAGCCACTGTCGATGATTTAACCGACATGCTCGACTTTGGCTCTGAAGACATCGACCGTATGGACGACGATGCAGGAGACGAACAAGAACCACCGTCCACAGGGCGCTGGACTGCCACCTCATTGTATGAAATATACATGGTGGACACCCCCAAAGAAGGGGATGTCGATAAGACAACAGAGGATAATCCCTCCAAGAAGCAATCCAAGCACCGACGTCAGCGGCGCCGCTCTAAGTCCCGCCATGGCAAAAGCAGCTATAATGGCACAAGAGACAATAACGCTCCGGATAGTGCCGAAGACAACGATAATCCCCTCCAGCCAGACCTCGAGCGGGAGGAGGAACAAGCTAGCCCTCTGGAACAGGCATCAGACGGAGAATCAGAGGATGACAATTACATGCCTCTCTCCAAAGACGAGGTGAGCCTCGGTGACGAAGAATTTATCCTGCCTGAGGATCCCGTCGAGCAGGAGCGCTTGAAGCGCCGACTTATAGCCACATCAAACAGCCTGAAGAAAAAGCAACAACAGCTTCGAGCTGACCAAGATCTGCTAGCGGATAGATGGACTGAAGTCCTGGCGGCCAAGGAATACGAACTCGAGCGCCCAACCAAGAGTTACCCAAAGCGCAGGTTGCTACCCCAACTCAAGGAGGAAGCATTGAAACCTACATCACCAGCGTATGATGCGGCTGATTGGCCACCTCGTGGCCGAGACAGAGAGGCATATCGGCCCGAAGTCCAGCCCGCACCCCGCCGCCTTTCAAACAAAAATACCAAGGCCCGGGACAACACGCGGGACCTGCGAGACGTATTGGAAAACAAAGCAAAACACGCAAGATTGATCTACGGATCACGGGGGCGCGCCCCAACGCAGGACGATGACTGTCACGCCGGATATACTAAAAGCAAATCTGGCTGGGCCGAATACAGCAGACAAGACTCATATGAACTGCGTCGTGATATAGCCTGGCACAGAGGCGCCGCACACCCCCTATGCTTCACTGATGAAGTAATGGATCACGAATTCCTAGAGGGTTTTTAACTCGTAAACATTGAATCATATGATGGCACAACAGATCCCACGGTATGGATCGAGGATTTCCTCCTCCACATCCACATGGCTCACGGTGATGATCTACATGCCATCAAGTACCTCCCACTAAAACTCAAAGGACCAGCTCGGCATTGGCTGAATAGCTTGCCAGCAGACTCCATTGGCAGTTGGGAGGATTTGGATGATGCATTCCTTGACAACTTCCAGGGCACTTATGTGCGACCGCCGGATGCTCATGACTTGAGCCATATAACTCAGCAGCCAAGGGAATCGGCCAGGAAATTCTGGACTCGGTTCCTAACTAAGAAAACCCAAATTGTCGACTGTCCGGATGCAGAGGCCTTAGCGGCATTTAAGCATAACATCCGTGACGAGTGGCTCGCCCGGCACCTCGGCCAGGAGAAGCCGAAGTCTATGGCAGCCCTCACGACACTCATGACCCGCTTTTGTGCGGGCGAGGATAGCTGGCTGGCTCGCAGCAACAACACATCAAGAAGTCATGGCAATTCAGATGCCAAATATAGTAATGGCAGACCACGTCGCAACAGAGACAAGCGCCGCAACAATGGTGACAATGCCGAAGACACGGCAGTCAATGCCGGATTCAATGGCTCTAAATCCGGTCAGCGGAAGAAGCCGTTCAAAATGAGCAACCCGGGCCCGTCCAGTTTGGACCGCATACTTGATCGCTCGTGTCAAATTCACGGCACCCCCGATAAGCCAGCCAATCACACCAACTGAGAATGTTGGGTGTTCAAGCAGGCCGGCAAGTTGAATACCGAAAACAAGGAAAAGGGGCTGCATAGCCACGATGAGGAGGAGTCCCGGCCGCCGAACACAGGAGGATAGAAGAAATTTCCTCCCCATGTGGAAACGGTGAACATGATATACGCAACCCATATTCGCAAGAGGGAACGGAAGCATGCACTAAGGGACGTTTATGCGATGGAGCCAGTCACCCCAAAGTCCAACCCATGGAATTCTTGCCCAATCACTTTCGATAATAGGACCACCCCACTAGTATCCGTCATGGAGGTTCTGTCGCATTGGTCCTTGATCCCATCATTGACGGATTTCACCTCACCCAAGTCCTTATGGACGGTGGCAACAGCCTGAACCTGCTTTATCAGGATACAGTGCGCAAAATGGGTATAGACCCCTCGAGGATCAAACCCACTAAAACCACCTTTAAAGATGTCATCCCAGGTGTAGAGGCCCGCTGCACGAGCTCAATCACACTGGAAGTGGTCTTCGGATCTCCGGACAACTTCGGAAGCGAGGAGTTAGTCTTCGATATCGTCCCATTCTGCAGTGGCTACCACGCACTACTCGGATGAACCGCATTCGCCAGATTCAATGCGGTATCGCATTAAGCATACCTCAAGAGTAATAATATAAGTGTGTAACATGTGAGCTAAAATAAAATGTGCGCGTCGTCTTTTGTTTTTTAGAAGTTCTGAGGGTAGGGTGTGAAGAGCACATATGTGTGTGATGTCTACCTGCAGATAGAGGATGGGTGCCACGTGCAAGTCTGCGAGAGGACTCGGGAGAGTTGTGACTCGTGAGGGTGCGTGTGCGTGAGAGAGAGGGGGGCACGTATCAATGCAATGCATGGGTCCATAAATCATTATCCGACTATCGTTCGTCACAAGCCTTTTCCTGACGAACGCCGTAAGAACCGTTAGATCGGCATCCGACAGTGTCAGTTTTGCCATGTCATTTAACAGAACAACCACTCCTCCTACACACAAATCTTCCACGTGAGTGTTAGCAACTGTCGTATGCTCCCTCCGTTCCGAAATGCAGTGCATATAGCTTTATTGAAAATTAGAACCTCGCAAACTTTTACCGAGTTTTCGTGTACCAAATTTCACATGTAGAATACCCTGTATATATCATTTCATTCATCTTCGAGAGGTAACTATAAAGATGGGTGAGGAGTCTATAGAGAAAGACCATCGTATCACCCGCAGCAATTTCAACCATCCTTTAGTGTCGAGGAATATCATAGGAACTCTATATGATATGATTTTTATAGGATTTTTTTCCTTTAGAGCCAATAGGTTCATAGGAATAGATTCATATACTCTACATTTCAAAGGAAATAAACATGATATCATTTCTATAGCTTTAGAGACACTTGGTTCATATGAATGGATTCCTATACTCCCTTAATTTCAAGGAAAATGAACATTAGCGTATATTTAATAGAAAAGTTCCTATGATATGAACCAAATTACATCTCTTTACTAATCCCTCCTCATAGGACTTGAGATACATGTCATATCTAGATTCAATAGAAAAGTTCCTATGATGTGAACTAGATGACATCTCTTTTCCAATCCTACTCATAGGAATTGAGATCCTCCATGTCATCTCTTTCCCTACAACTTCCATGTATACATCTTCTATTCCTAAATAGATAGTACAACCCAATAGTAGCTTTTTTCCAAAACATGTAACTATGGCACAAGAACTATATAGTGTGCCAATAACTTTGGAAGATGGTCGCTGGATGAAGCTAACCCGACAGTGCAGAGATGGGCAAATCCGAGCACTATTGGCCGTTGGATATCATCAACACTCCACCAGATCTGCCACATGTACAATTTAGAAGACTCCATGGTTGAACTTAAGGATAATGCACAAACCTCAAAACACAAGCACTTCTCCTTTGTTCTAGAATCTTCTATATCATAATTGATTATTTTTTTCTAAATGAATTGCCATTATTTGTTTTTTACTTTATGATTTACAATGCACAACCCCATGAATCTTAACATTTTTATAAAACTAATTGATTTTGAATGAGATGAACTATAAGAACTAAGCGAACATCTACATCATGCATATATGACTCAAAGCTTTACATGATATAGTGTGTATTTATTCATAATTTGGTTTGAAATCTCATGCGTTCAATACATGTGTACCTTACTAGTTTTGAGTAGAGTAGCAAATTTCACGGCCCGGGTATATCAAAATGCAGGGCCCATGCATCATTGCCTTCGGTCGAACCTCGTCCACAATTTTTTATATGCGTGCTATATCTCCACTGGTCCCCGAACCTAAAATGCTGCCTCGTTCCGTAAAACCAAGCGGCCCACACATATTTAAGGCGTCGACTCAAACCCGTGTACTACGACGTGGCCCTTGCGCCGTAGTACTCCTAAAAACCCTATCGCTGCACTCATCATCGGTTTTCTTCAAGAGGGCGAGGAGAAGCCGATTTGTAGTGGGCGCTTTAAAAAAGGATCATAGTGGAGACCCCTACCTAGGGTGCCCTAGGTAGCTGCTGCACACATCATTGTTTTCTCTTTTCTTTATGCTCTTGCGCTAGAGTGAAATGATAGTTGCTTCGTCCGTCCAGCTTAATGCGGGAAAGGTGGGGCTTTGTGATTTGACCCTCATCGCTCATTTTCTACTATCTGCGGCGCTTCGACCGGGTGCCTCAATCCCAACCGCTGCTCAAACTGTAATTTGGTGCATCGCACGTGGAACAAGATGGTGGATGAGCCACATGTCTGCCAAAGGGGTCTGTTAAGTGTGTCGCCATTTAGGTGTGCGCGGATGACCTGCTTGAGTTGCTACGCCAACACGACAGGAGCATCCTACCACTTGGTTTTGCTCCTTGGTGAATCCCGACTATATTGATCTAAAAAGATACATGCTGAACTACCCTCTCCATCTCGGTTTTTTATTTGTAGGCGTTTCGGCTTATAGGGCATGCACGTAGTTCTAGGTCATCCATTTGACTAACTAAATATGAGTTACTATGTGACAAAAAGTATATCATTGCATTCTTATTGGTTGATATGTGAAGAAACAAGAAACGAGGTAGAAGTTAATGCACCGTGCCTTAGTATTTTGGGATTATTTAGTTTTCATAAGATGACTTACTCACCTAGACGAAGGGAGTAGTTGTATTTAAAAGTCGAGGGGGGCTTTTCTGCTTGTGTGGCGGGCAGTTCCGCCTAGTCGGTTCGACAGAGACGCGAGAAGGCGAGGGAGTAGGCTGCTGCAAGCGTAGGGCTGTGTGATTTGACAATGATTCTTCTTTGGACAGGTGGGGCCCGTGATTTGACTTGCCATTATCATTTTAAATGCGGCGCTACGACCGGCATGAGTCTCCCAATTCCTGACCACTTCCATACAGGTGCATCTCCCAATGCTCCACCATGTAGTAGTATAGGCTGGCTCTTGCATGAGAGCCCACTTCTCCACTTTCTCCTTGCCTCTCTTTCCTCCACATATGCAAAAATGTCATGTAAAGCGCACTATTGTACTTACTTGCTCCTACAGGTGCTTAAGCTTGCCACATAGGCATAAAGTCTGATGTGGCAAGTTAATCAAGAAGAGAGAGACTAGTTTGGTGACCCAATGAAGAAATGGTGCTAAGCGCGTGTACCTAGGTGAAAAGAAAATTTTGAGTCTATAGCTAATTAAATGAAGCAAACTTAGCAACACCATTTCATTGGAAGAGGTCACTCCTTGGAAAATGTAATAAATACTAGTACTCGCTGTGTCCCATTATATAAGAACGTTTTTGACACTACACTAGTGTCAAAAACGTTCTTATATTATGAGACGGAGAATCTGAAGAAAAAGATAGAGAGGAGTAAAAAATACACTTATAGCCAACCTTGTTGTAGTATGAGTGACTAAGTGATGACTATGTATGACATGCCAACATCGATAGCCTAACGCACCGTGTTAAATCTCCAAGAAGCGCGATCGAATGCGGCGACGCGACGGTCGTGGTAAGCGCGACCATGATACAGACTCTTGGCAGCCCTTGGATTTGAATCAAGCGGTCGCATGCTAAGTTGCTGAAAATTTGCAGAATAACCCTCCAGGATAGGATATTCACCCATAGGTCTAGAATGACGCCATGCAACCGTTCGATCTCAGATCCAAGGGCCCTCGGAAGCCCGTATCATGGGAGATTGGAAAGCCACTACCCTATCGTTCGCACGCTGGCAGTTCGCTCCTACTTATCCCCGCGCGTCCTTTAATACTACGGCGGTTCGCTCCTAGTCGTCCCGTCCATTCACATTACGGCAGTTCCACTAATCCTAACCCTCCTCCCAAATCCATGGCATCCCAAATCTCCCCAATCGGCGGTCAGTACAAGGTTAGAACCATCACCGGCGATGAGTTCGATGTCATATACACCCGTACTACCGCGACGGTTTCTCGCTTCAGACGCATGTTCGAAAACTCACATGATGAGTGGGTCACTGGTCTAGATGTTGAGTACACCACAGTCGTGGGACGAGAGAAGGATCTAAAGGACGAAGAGAGGAAGAAGCCCGCCGTGATCCAGGTTTGCCTACATAATGTTTGCTTGGTCTACCACATATGCCATGCCGACGTTGAGTGCCAGGATTTTAAGAACTTCCTCGAGGACAAAACAGTCAAATTCATTATTGTAGACTTTAAGAACGATAAAGAAGTCCGACGTCGGATAGGCCTCATTGTAGGCAACCCCTTCGACCTCCAAAAGAATCGGCTGGTGCCCTCTCGTCGACCTTCAATCGCCGACCTGGCAGGAGCCATGGTTCATCCGTCGTCTGATGGCGGAGAAACCTCCATACATGTTTCATCGTCATGCATGGCAGCGGAATGTACTAGATATAGACCACATCCATGCGCTGCAATGGATGGATACCTTTGTTTCAATATCTAAAGAGTTGGATGAAGAGCAACAGCCAAGTTGGCGGTTCAAGCAAATAAGTATCGGCCAGAGGAAGAGGGACAAGGGCGAAGTCGAGGGGCGTGGGCGAGGACTCCGAGTAAGGTGGCGTGTCGTTGCTCATGGTGGTTCTAAACTTCTAATGTTGTGTCTACGGATTAGTTGCATAGTTTAATTTCAGGTGTGCTTAGTCTAATTTGAGGGGTGTGTTGTTTTTGAGCCCCAGCAGAACTATGTTATGTTTCTTCTCGTTACTTTAACTCTTGATATATACATACTAGTACTAGTATTTCTTTAATAGAATTTAGCACCCCAATTAAGCACGTACTAGCTTTTTAATAGTACTATATGCATAATTTGGCGTTTAGCGCTCTATATGTACCACCTTTTTTAATTTCAATTTTTGCTCCATGGCGCAATCCATCGATAGTGGAGTACTACTGTACAAAAGTATACATTTTTAAAAGGCTAGCGTACTATTCATCACATATATATATAGCCGATTAAATTCTCAACCTAGAGCAGCGTGCATGCCATGTAGTAAACCGTCTGGAGGAAGTATAGTAAAAATGAGGTGATTTTACCAAGCGATCGGCGGGGGAGCATGGCCTGTCATGCGGTCCCACGTGTCATGATGTACCAAGGCGATGTGGTGTGTCTCTCTTGAGGCATAAGCAATACTAGTATGTGGTTTGAGATGATGTCAAACCGAAGTGTGAAATAATGGTTGCTTCGTCCGTCTGGGAAGGTGCGGCATTGTGATTTGACGTCTCATTGCTCATTACTACTCTTTGGGCGATGCAGTGAGGTGCATCCCCCCTGTTGTTCTGCAATGTTATTTGGTGCTTGACACGTCGACCCGGTTGCTATATGTCCCACATGTCGTGACGAAGTACATAATTCATGAAAGGGAGCGTTGACGGAGGTATACTACAGAATTCATGAAAGGGAGTGACTTAGTTTTGGAAAAATCTGTTTTTCAGATGCGTACCGACTAGGGTTTATAGGGCTCATCTAACAAACATTAGTTTTTCCGTTTGATAAGTCTCAATTCTACTATACTAGTAGTAGTACCATTACATGTTGGATTTGAGTGCGTTAGATCACCCGGCATAGCGATGTCAAGAGAAACTAACCAATGCATGTACAAGTTCATGGAAATTTAGTGGTCATTCATGCATTCGTTCTAATTAATGCCTCGGTAAACATAACTTCTTGAGAAAAACGAGCGTATTGTGCAAACTACGAAATTAATTCGACCACTCACCATCTACTTTGGTTGGAGAGATTTTGAAATTGAGCCATAAACTGGAAAGGAGGGAGTAGTAACTTTTGTCTCGATTACTATTTGTGGCCTTGTATAGATGCAAAATATATTTTTTATAGTGGCCTTGTATAAGTAAATAGAGGGAGTACTAACCAAATTACGTAGTAGGGACGAGGAGTAAACAGAGGGAGTAGTAAAATTTTCTCCTTGTGCTGCGAGCAACTTGCAGCGTGGGCGAGTGGGCGTAAAAAAGCGTCTGATGGCGATAAGCTTCACCTCATCCTGCAAGCCACCGCGCCCGTGGGCAGGGGAGACGGTGTACTAAGCAAGTTTCTCCTCGTTCTGCGAGTTGACGGGACACATCAAAAGTACTCCAGTGTATAGAGCCTTGCCTCTAAGGTAGGCCCCACGTGGTTGTGTGTGAGAGAGATAAAAACCTAGACATAATGCGCCGTCCATCCCCATGCCTCCGCCCAGTCCGACCACCAGTCACCACCACGGCACCACGCCCCACTCCTCCTCACCTTATCTCCCATATTTCTCCCTCCATTTTTATATACAAGGGGCCACTATCAAAATTACAATTTGCAGATATACAAGGCCACTAACACTAATCAATGCAATATTAATGGTGTTTGCCTCATGGTACTAGCAAAGGAGGACATTAATTATCCCTTGCATGCATGCGGGATTTTGTAAAAAAATGCATCTTGATGTTCCGTGCAATGCACAGGCATCTTGCTAGTCCATGAAAACAACACATGGCAAAATTCCACGGCGAATGAGGGATTTGAATCTGTTGGGAGGGGATGTTTGGATCTTGCCCGGGGTAGCCAAAATATTGGCGACCCTTTTGTCCACCGGTGCCTTTGCCACCGATGAGCGAGAATGGCTCGGGTGCTCATGCTGTCATGCATCCTCCAGTAGCAAGCGTTGGAGACAAGCTTCGCCGAGCTGTGTTTTTATCCCATAGCGCCGCTGAGCCGCCCGAGACCGACCGGCGACCGCAAATTCGCCATCCAACCGTAGCCGCACACATTATGACAACAACTCAACCAACGGACGAAATTCACGCAAACACGTAGACAAACTGATATTTCATATAAACAACGACGGAAATCATATAAAATACCGGATTTTCACACAAACATGACGGATTTCATTACATTCAAATGAACTACGCGGTGCTAGTTCTGGACAGTACATGCATATAATACCTGGCCTAAATGGTCGCCTGCCGATCGATTTGTGTTCCTCATGTCCGGCAGCACCATCATCGGACTGCCGGGAGCCCCGGAGGTATATGCTTCAGCGCAAAGGACGGCTCGCTTCCTCACTGCCCAACTGATATCATTGGCTGGTGCCGAAGATGATGGTGGCCGGCACCGGTTCGAGTTCATCATCGGCCACTACTTTGCCATGGCCGGCACCGGCTCAAGTTCATCCTAACATTCCCCTCTTCCGTGGAGCCCATTCGGGGTCGACGAAGGTCCTCGCAACAAAAGGATCCGGCAAGACACCTGCTGTGTACGCTGGCGTCGCCTCCGCGGTGTCCTTCATGGGACCCAAGCGGCGGCGGCCTCCCGTGTTCTACTTCTTCTCGATGATGGCGGCGGACGCGGAGGCGCTGGCCACCGACTTGTCGCTCTCCGCGCACCCGGCTTCTGTCGCTGCTTGCATGGCGCGGCCGCTGGCATGGGAGTTTCGGCCACAGAAATGGGAGACGCGGTACGAGGTGGTGGCGTGGACGGCAGCAACGACGCCCGTGCGCCGCTCCTTTTCGAGCTGCCCTGGAGCGGCGAGTTGCTGAACCGCGCACCGGCTTGGGGCGGCAACTGGCTCTGTCGGCGAGGGGAGGGAGGTGGATCAGCGAGCTGCATAGCTCGTATCCGTCGGGCTACCCAGCCGGCTTGGATGCGGAATAACCACTCTTCGTAAGCCATTGTAAGAGTGGACAAAATGGTGGAGGAGATAGGGGAGCGGCGGAGGTGTGCGATTCTTGGCCGGCGTTTGGTCTCGTTTAAATAGGAGATTAAATAGACGGCGGATGGGAGGAGCCCGGCCGGCATTGCGTTTAACGCCGGCCCGGTCATGACCGGACGTGTGTCCAGAGAGGGTTTCTCGACTCCCACACGGGCGGGTTTCATGGAGGCGTTTGAATGCGGCACGGAGGCGTGTTCAGCCGGGCGTGCCGCGAGTGGCGCCCTCGACTCTGACCTAGGACACCGCGCCGTTCTTCCACTGACATGTGGGCTCTTTGGGTGCATGGCCTACATGTCAGTGACCTAACGCAGGCAGCGCATAGCAGAGGAGCCTTTGGTGGGCCAGGGCGGTCAGAAGCGGACATTTCATAAACCGATGATTGTTCATTGAGTGTGAAGTCATCTTTTTCATGTAGTTAAGCCTACTATGTTGATAGCCCGTTCGATACGTTGTGATTCATAAAGACCGATGCAAACATCAATGTTACGCTTATCACGAGATAAGATTGATTAATACCGTAACAATCCATGTCCTTAACAAAGGGTGCATGCGTATAGGTTGGCGTGTGTCTTGCGTGCGTGTCTTGTGTGCATGCGGCGTCGCGAGTGTTGCGTGCGTGCAAGGGTGCGTTTAGTGTTGCATGCATGGGTGCGTGCGTGCGTGTGTTCGTGAGTGCATGTTTGCGTGTCGGTGTTGCGCCCGGCATGCGTGCGTGTATGTCGTTATGTGTATGTGTCGGTTGCACGCCTACATGCGTGCGTGTCTTGCGATGTGTGCATGTATGCGTGCGGGGTGAGGCTACGTCGGTCGGTGACTTTTTCATCTACATGATCTTGAGATTTTCTGAAGTCACCATAGGTGCCTCGTGGTCGAGTGGAACGTCTCCTCCCAATCGAGCGTACATCGCGGAAAATACTGAAATTAACACAAGATAAATGCAAGCACGGGACTTTAGCCTTGGTGGGCTCGAGAAACCACTGTCCTCGAACCATCCAACCACATGTTGGTTAGCACGACAAAATGTATGTGGTGACCGTGATGAGCTTATTCGAAGTCCGGTGACCATATTGTGCTTTCGCTTCAAATACAATGACCGTAAGTGTCATCAACAAAATCTGAACACGCATCAAATGCAAAGTCCGTCGGTGTCATCAACAAAATATGGATACGTATCGTGAGCTAGATACCGTTCTACTATTGTATATGCTTATTTTCTTAGTGGCCGATTGCGTGTGTGGTGTGGTGGGCACATCATTTCTAGTTGTGGTGGGTCAACATGAAGACTCATGGGTCGGTTCCATCCTGCGCCACATATAGGTTGGACCGAGGCGTGTTATCGGAGACCCATGTGGAGGACTCGGCGTACAACACGAAGCTACAGTCGTGGAGGACTCTATCCCCACCGGTGATAAGCCGACTATATATGATTTGTAACCCTAGGCCCTTAGTATGTTATACAAGCTTGGGGGCTAGTTAAGTCAATAGTATACACACACGCACAATGCCTGGTATTCATGTGTACTTTGTACACACCCTATCACTAATATATAGTACCGGGAGTAGGCTCTTTCTTCAAGCGCAAGGGTCGATCCGAACTAGGGTAAAATTTGCCTCGTATTACCATCCAGCCTAACAGCGGGGATATCCTACGAATGATATGATGAAATCATATCTGCCAACTACTATTAGAGAGGTGTGTCGGGGGAATGTGTGCGAGAGAAGCCTAAAGATAATGTGCGTCGGGAGACACGTAGGCACATATATGTGCGTATAGAGGGCTAGTAGAGACCGTGCATGTGTATATATGCATGTGAGAGAAATAGTGTTTTCCAACTGAGATTAGTGAAAAGAGTGGTACATAGTAGTCGAGAAAGAGAGAGAGAGAGAGAGAGCATGTCGTGAGACACCCCACACCACGAGAGAGATTGTGAGCATGTGTGAAGAGAAATGCCGATGCATATAAAGTGTGTGCACTTATGCGTTAGATAGAGAGATATATAACGCGTTTGTGAGAGCAGGCGAGGCATAGTGCATCTCGTGTAAAAGGCAATTCTCGCATTAAATTAAAATATAAATGGCATTATTATTTTGGATGAGATCATGAATTTTGCAAAATTGCGTATGGGCGAAAATTGGTCTATCGACACCCATACTCTATTGAATTCTAGCATGTGCATGTGTTTATTTCATATTATTGATCCATAGAGTGAGGCGGTTTGAAATACAGGCAATGGATGCTTTTGCAATTCATATATAAACATTAATTAGTGCACTCCATGTTGTTAGTGTGAAGCACTTTATACATTTTCACTTGCATGGATACATTCCAAATTGCTAGCTACTGAAATAAAATACATGTCGAATTCAACATAAAGGGGTTTGAAGATTGAATTCATAGGAAGTGCATTCATCTATTTGAACCGAGATAATGGCATTTGTAAATCAGATGTAAAGGGGTTTTTGTTGTGAGTTTGAACATGCTATATATATTCATACACATATCTAACTTTTTTGCAACCAAGGAGATTATACAGGAACCATGCATGAACTGAGGTAAGTTGCATATTTTTAATATATACTAGTGTACAATGTATATTAAAATGTACCCCTCCATTCCAAAATAATCGTAGCTTTAGGATTTTCAAGAGTAAAGATTTGTGAAGTTTGACAAATCCTGAAAGTTCAATTCAAGAGAACCGAAAACGTTAATGCTTATGCTCCCAAATATTGAACAAAGCGCCAAATAGGCCTCTGGTCACCTGAAACATGTGAGACTAATGTTTTGGTGGTAGGAAATTACTGTCCTGACTCTGGCCCGTGTAGCCTATCGGCCCGATGTCCAAAGGTCTAAACCGGGGTAGGTTTGTAACTTCACCAAGGCCAGATCTCAACCGCCTCCGAGAAGCATTCATATGCCATGGGCGCCTAAACACCCATGCGCTCGGCCGAAATCTATCCCGCCCACATTTGGGACACCTGACATGACTGTCCTACCCCCAACCCGCAATATGTCCGAAATTTTAGATGGGGGCAAAGTTTGTAACTTTCCCCAAATTTCAAACAAGCACGTCTCAAACCGAAACACTGTTCCCCCTTAGTTCCCCGCCTCCCTCTGTTTCCCCATTCATACTCCATGGGCGCGAAAACGCCCTCTCCACCAACCGCGAAACCCCAGCCTCCTCCATCCTCCACCCCATAGCGGCCAATCCACCGCCGCCCTCCTCCATCACGCCGGAGCTGGTACCCGGCGTCGTCGTCCAACATAACCGCAACCGCAGCGCCCTCAAGGACTTAGCAGTGAAGCCGAGGCGAGCTGCCTCCACGACGCCGACGCCGGCGTGCGCCGTGCAGAACCACTCCGACCACGCCGTCCTGCGCCTCCTGCTGCTTGGCTCCACTTTGCCGCAACCGTCCACCGCCTTTGAGCTGTTCCCGCTATGCCTTCGTTCGCCGCCTCGGATCTGCTTCCCCGCCGACAGACGCGGCCACCGCACCACACTCAACAACTTGGCCATGGGTTCGTCCAAGGCTGCACCGTCCTCCACAACTTCGGTTTCGGCGAACAACAAAATCGTCGGAAAAACAGAAGGAGGACACAACTTTGCCAGCGAAAAGAGGTACTCCTCTTCCCTTATTAGTGCAAATCTTACGTCTCCGCTCACCGTATTCATCCCACGAAAGAAACTAGTTGGCGCTTCTTCTGCATCTTCTTCGTGATACTAAATGCACAAGGTTTCCTCCATTTTACTATTTCACCTTTGCTAGAGGTCGATAGCCGCATGGATTTCAATTAAGGTTCGATCGAACCGCAATTAAAAAAGCAGCACCGCTTAGGCGCGTGGAGCACCTAGTCCGCTTTGTTCCCGGGAAGCGGCGCGATCGGTGTCTATCATAGGGGTGTGGGCGCAAGAGCTGCTTCGCCCGATCTGGAGGTCGGCGGGGCTTGAATGGATGGCGGGCGGTGCCAAGCACGCGGTGCGGTGAGGTCGAGGAGGCGCATGCGGGGAGGAATCTTGGGCGGTGGTCGTTGGCGTTTGAGGAAGATCGTCAACACTGGTGGTGGAGGTAGATGAAGGCGATCTACCCGTTCTTTGTACATCGGACGGTGCGAGAAAAATTGGTGACCTATTTGCTTTTAGTCATTGTTATTTTCATAGAATCCTGTAGTAATTGAGTGTGCCATGCATGTTGTAGAGCTATCATATGTCTCCGTCATTTATTTCTCACCGACACTTATACGCTACCTTTACCTTGTACTAATTGTGCACACACTTCACCCATACTCACACTATTGTTTTTTATGCATGGGTATTTCAGACTCGGCGCAATGTTGATGAATGCGAGAAAAGAAAAGACAGAAATCGCTCGATGTAATTGAAGATAAGCACTAAGCGTTTCAGCGCTCTAATGGGTGCGATGTCGTGATTGGAGCGATGGCGTAGCTCTGTAGTTGATGATCTCAATTGCCACACAACCATCCTAGGTGCTTGCTTTAACTTGGCTATCAAATGTGGTTGCATGTTGCATATGGTGTCTAGCTTGTATTGCTTCCAATTTGGTTAAATTGCATCTGCTTACTTTACACATTATACCTTTGATAATGACATGCCTTCCTGTTTTGATACATACTACATATGTCTATTAACCATGTTAGTACATCAAACTAATGCTCTTTTGTATCCCTCGTCAATCACTTATGATGAGGCAGTCACCGGGTGGAGTTCTTGTGAGGCGCCCTACTCGTTTAAAGAGTGTAGTGTCATCCTCCCCACATGATTCTCAATAAACAGCAAGGCTAAATGAAGATAGTCAACGTAGCTCTCTAGTTGATCACCGCAATTCCCCCACACCACCATCGCAGGTGCTTGCTCTTACTTGGCAGTGTGATATGTGGTTGCATGTTGCATATGGTGTCTACCTTGTAATGGTTCTAATTAGGGTAAATTGCATCTTCTTAGTTAACACATTATACCTGTAAATATGACATGCCTTCCTGTTTTTGGTACATACTATGTCTTTCTATTAACCATGTTCTTACATCAAACTACTTTTCTTGTGTATCCCTCATCAATGCTCCTAATTTGTTAAATTGCATCTCCTTAGCTTACACATTATACATGTGAATATGACCGCCTTCCTGTTTTTGGTACATACTACATCGCCTATCACACCATGTTCTTACATCAAACTCTTGTTCTTGTGTATCCTGCGTCTATAAGCTTATGATGAGACAGTCCAGCAGCGTGGGTTAATATGAGACACAATACTCTTGTAAAGAATGCAATTTCATCCTCTCCACATGATTCTCTAGAAACAGCAAGCCTAAATGAAGATATTGAACGTTGCTCTGTACCTAAAGACAGCACTTCCCCTACACCACCATCACAGGTGCTTGCTCCAACTTCGCAGTGTGATATGTGGTTGCATGTTGCATATGGTGTCTAGCTTGTAATGCTTCTAATTAGGGTAAATTGCATCTGCTTAGTTTACACACTATACCGTGAATATGACATGCCTTCCTATTTTTGGTACACACTACATCTATGTGTTAACCTTGTTCTTACATGAAACTACCTCTCTTACAGTATCCTGCATCAATCACTTACGATGAGTCACCTTTATTAGTTGCATATTATTTCTAGCCTGTTGCCATGTATTGCTTCTAATTTGGTCAAATACATTTGTTAGGGCACCCTTTTAATTTAGCGAGTGATATTGGTTTCATCTTTCATATGGTTTCTAGCTTGCATCGATTCTAACAAGTTCAAGCACCTTGTGCTTAGTTTACACTTTATACATCATACATGTCAATATGTCATGCCGTCCTGTTTTCATACATATTCCATCCTCCTATCATGCGGCTGCCTTACATGAAAGTAGTGTTAAATCGATATCATGCATCAATAAGTTCTTAAGAGCAAATTTTATTCCTTTTTCTTGTGGGTTTGACTTGACAAGGCAAAATCAAGAAAGAGGAAGGAAAAAATAAGGAAAGGCGATGATGGTGGTCCTCTGCTGACAACGTAAGCAGACATCTGTGCGATTCTCCTTGCTTGATAGTGCATTACATGGTCCAAGTCTCCGCTCCCTACTCCACCATCCAAGGTGCTTGCTCTAACTTGGCGATGTGATATCTGGTTGCATGTTGCATATGGTGTCTAGCTCGTATTGCTCCTAATTAGTGTAAACTGCATCTGTTTAGCTTACACATGATACATGTGAATATGAACGCTTTCTTGTTTTGGTACATACTATATCTGTCTATCACACCATGTTCTTACATGAAACTACTCTTCTTGTGTATCCTGCATCAGTCACTTATGATGGGACACCTTTAAGTTGGCAGTGTGATATTGGTTTGCGTCTTGAATATGATTCTAGCATGTATTGCTTCTAGTTTGATGAGCATACCTATGGCGAGACAGTTTTAACTTGGCGAGTGATATTGATTGCACCTTCCATATGGTGTCTTGCGGTGTTTCTAATTTGTTGAAGTGCCTTACCTTAGTTACCACATCATAGGTGTGAATATGTCAAGCCGTCCATTTTTCGTACATATTCCATCCTCGTATCATGACTTTGCCTTTCATTAGAGTAGTGTTAAATCGGTATCATGCATGAATGAGTTACGAATAGCGAATGATATTCCTTTTTCTTGTCGGTATGACCTCACAATGCAAAATCAATAAAGCTGAAGGAAATTGGCAAGGCATTGGATGATGGTGGTCCTTAGAGCAAGCTGAAGCGGAGGTTCTCTCTGATTCTACTCCGCCATCCTCCCAACAAGATTTGCAAGACAACGCAAGGCTAGGCAGTCAACGTAGCTGTGTAGATGATGAGCACATCTCCCTACTCCACCATCACAGGTGCTTGCTCTAACTTGGCACTATTATATGTGGTTGCATGTTGCGTATGATGTCTAGCTTGTATTGCTTCTAACTTTGTTGAATTGCATCTGCTTACTTTACACATAATGCTGTGAATATGACATGTGTTCCTGTTTCTACATCGGACTACTATTCTTGCATATCCGCATCAGTCACTTATGATAAGGCACCTTTAAGTCGCCACTGTGATATTGGTTGTGTCTTGCATATGATTTCTAGCATATCTTGCTTCTAATTTGTTGAAGCATCATACAGTTTGAACTTGGCGAGTGATATTGGTTGCATCTTTCATATGGTGTCTAGCTTGCGATGCTTCTAATTTGTTGAAATGCCTTACCTTAGTTACCACATCATAGGTGTGAATATGTCAAACCATCCTGTTTTTCATACATATTCCATCCTTGCATCATGTGTTTGCCTTTCATCCGAGTAGTGTTAAATCGGTATCATGCATGAATGAGTTACGAAGAGCGAATTTTATTCCTTTTATTATCGGTTTGACTTCACAATGCAAAATCATTACAGCTGAAGGAAATTAGTCCAGCGGTGGATGATGGTGGTCCTTGAACAACTCAAGCAGGGGTCTCTATAGATTCTACTCCGCCATCCTCCCAACAAGATTCGCAAGACAACACAAGGCTGGACAGTCAACGTAGCTGTGTAGATGATGAGCACATATCCCCTACTCCACCATCATAGGTGCTTGCTCTAACTTGACACTATTATATGTGGTTGCATGTTGCGTATGATGTCTAACTTGTATTGCTTCTAACTTGAATTGCACCTGCTTACTTTACACATAATGCCTGTGAATATGACACGTGTTCCTGTTTCTAGAACATACGTGTACATGATGAGCACATCTCCCTACTCCACCATCACAGTGCTTGCTCTTACTTGGAACTGTTATCGTGGTTGCGTTTTCCGTATGATGTCTAGTTTGTATTGCTTCGATTATGTAGAATTGCATCTGCGTAGCTTACAACTTATACCTGCAACAATCACTTACCCATAAGACACATTTAACTTGGGACTGTGATGTAGGTTGCATCTTGCATTGTCTTCTAGCTTGTACTGCTTCTAATTTCTTGCAATGGCACTTACGATGAGACACTTTTTACCTGATAGAGTGATATTGGTTGCATGTTCATATGGTGCCTAGCTTTCATTTCTTCTAATTTTGTTGAAATGCCTTCCTCTTACTGTTTTTCATACATATTCCATCCTCCTATCGTACGTGTGAATATGAAACGCTGTTTTTTTATATATTCCATCCTCCTATCCTGCGCTTGCCTTACATCAAAGTAGTGTTTGTTTGTATCATGCATCAACCAGTTATGCAGAGCTAATTTTATTCATCTTCTTGTGGTTTTGACTTCATAAGGCAATATCGGAAAATAGGAAGGAAAAGAGTAAGTTAGGGGATGTTGGTGGTACTCCGCACCGAGGCAAACAGATACTCTCTAGATTTGCCACTTTGCTCGCTAATGAAGTTGAAGTCCCAAGTCTACATGATGAGTTCATCTCCGCACTCCACCATCACAGGTGCTTGCTCTAAGTTGTGATGTGATAATTGGTTTCATGTTGCATATGTTGTCTAGCTTGTATTTCTTCTATTTTGATTAAATTGCACCTGCTGAGTTTATCGTTATACATGTGCATATGACATGGCTTTACGTGTCTAGAATACCTTGCATCTATCTATCATACCATGTTCTTACATCAAAGTACTGTTGTTGTGTATCCGCATCGGTAACTCATGATTGGGCGCTTTTAACATGGCAGTTTGATAGTGGTTGCATCTTGCATTGATTTCTCCATTGTCTTGCTTCTAATTTTTGAATTGCCACTTATGACAAGACACTTTTAACTTGGCGAGTAATATTGGTTGCATCTTTCATATGGTGTCTAGCTTGCATTACTTCTATTTTCTTGAAAATCATACCTTAGTTTGCACATCGTAGCTGTGAATATGTCATGCCGTCTGTTTTTCTTACATATTCCATCCTCATACGGTTGTCTTACATCAAAGTATTGCTTATGCGTATCATGCATCAATGAGTTACGAAGAGTGATTTTATTCTTTTGTGTTGTGGGTACAGCTTGACATGGCAAAGTCAAAAAAGAGCAAGGAAAATAATATAGTAGGGAGTGATGTTACTCGTCGGGTGAAAGCGGAAAAGGTTACGCCGTTGAGATTCTGCTGGTACTTATAGTGCGATAGAAGGTCCAAGTCCACCGGCTAAATCTACAAACATAGTATCACTGCTCCACCAGCTGCAGCATCCGCTTCAAGCTGTACCAACATCTCAACTAGTTACTTGTTCGTTTGCTCGGGCGGCGGTTCCCAAGCTGCCTTCACACCTAACACTACTTACGAAGCACTGCGACACAACGAGACTTGGCAAGATCAGATGAACCTCATGAGCATCAACACCAAGGCGGTACTGACCGAGTCAAGTTGCGATTGCATGCTCCTTTATATGTACTCTCACGGTTTGATGTACACTAACACTTTCCATATTCGTTGTTGAACTAGCACCACGGCGCAAGCGAAAGCAGACATCGAGGGATAATGCTTGACAGATTAACAAAATCTAAAGGAGGAAGAATGGAGATCCATTTTGAGGCAGGTTTAAAAAGGCCACGTGATGCTCTGAGTCAGCCAAAATAGTATCGAGAGGCAGCCGTTGCCGTTAGGTGTCATCGCGTATCCTCCCAACGTGGATCGATGCAGGAATGAGAAAGACAATACCAGGTTTAACACCTTCCTTGACCATTTATCCGTAAGTAATGTTATTCATCACAATTAGTAATATTGTCTTGCTCATCCCATACTTTCTAGCTTCCTCCTAATAAGACTCACATTCTTTTTCAGCAGATGAGGTTCAAGTTGGATCCGAAAGATGATGCAACTAAACAAGCATGCACTCATGTTTTTCGATCTGCTTTCTGCTGATGTCGGTACCACCTTAGAAAATCTCACTTTGAAGGCAAGGCTAACAATGAAATCACCCAAACATCTCGATGGAATATATTACAGATGAAGACTGGACAGCCCTCGTTAAACACTGGTGCGATCCAAAGTATCGGGTAGGCTATATGTATTTGATCGGACCACATATTGAACTTGTACTTATGTATGTGCCTTACAAGTGTATCTTCTTCTAGGCTAACTGTTTGAAGAACAAAACCAACCGTTCTAAAGTGAAATTCCAACAGACAACAGGATCTCGTAGCTATATTGCACACTGAGAGGCTTTTGCAAATAGCTGCTACTTCCTTCTTTTTTTCGTGCCATATTATCGTATCTATAGTGACTTGTTCCAAATCTGAGAGGAAAGCCGTGCGGACCAAAAGAACTGAACCGAATGCAGTGCAAATCTTCAAGGATTGCCACACTAGCAAGATGAAGGGCATGAGCACACCAGTTCAAGCCGCTGTTGTAAGTCCTTACTCCTCCTGCCTTGAACTGATTGGTATTGTGATGTGTTCATTTAACTACTTGGTTTGCAGCCAATGTCGATTACTCTGTTCACTTTTATACACAATTGTCTTAACGTATCATTTCACCTTACATGGTTTAAAAGAGATGAAGGATATTCTTTTGGTCTTGATCGTAATCTAGTTGTTATGTTCACGTGCTTTTACAATGATAAAATAGCTTGTTTGTTTTATATCTGTTTGCCCATGATATGAATGATGTCATACTATGTTCATCCTACTTTAAACCATGTCTCTTTATCCTTAGATGTCAAGAATGTGAAGAAATAGACAATACAGTGGGCATGCTACATGGACATATGTTCGAAAGTGATTTTATTATGTAGTTGGCACTACAATACATGCTAATGTATTATAGTAGTTCACCAAAATAAGTTATGTATAAATGTTTAACCTACTTTGTTTGTTTTTATCTCATTAGTAACTTATCCGGTACACTAATCTACAAGTTCAAACTTTAGGAAGCTATGGAACAAATGATTGAACAGCCACAACCACACGAAGGTGGCGAGGCTACTACAGGCACAATGTCACCTCTTGCTTTGAAGTCGTCGGTATCTCTCCACTAACGATGCAAAAAGCACCTTCTGCGTAATTACGGGTTGGTTGTCAAGGTAACCTCGTCCAAATCACCTCTTGAACAAAATCTTCACTGCTAGGCAGTGATATATCGTGCTCCGGACACAAGTCCAATCCTAATGGGCGTTGTTTGGAAACAAGAATAGTGGTTGAGAAATGTCGTCAAGATATGAATGGTTTGAAACCAGGACTATCGGACATTAACCGTTGTTGAAGAGCAATGGCGGAAAAAGGTGGAGATCGTCTGCTCCATCAGATTCTACAGACTGAAACATTAGCACTTAGGTCAAATGATCGTGCTTCTATACATCGATGGTGCTTTTATCTGGAAGGATTGTAAACTTTATGCCAACAGGCCTTTTGTTGTATGATTGGAATTTATTTTGTTGTGATACAACATTTATGATCTTGCCACAGGCTCGATAATTATGACCTTATTTTTGTATAGTGTAGGTTTATCTTAGTAATGTATTGGCGAAAGCTTCGTAGGAGCCCAACATGCCAACATTAAATCGGGCCCATTCAATTGGGCTAAAAATGATTATGGGCGAAATTGGCATGTAGCCCACTAAAAATATCTGGGCTTAAATTAGCATAAGCTTTCAAATTTTTCTGGTAGGCCTGTGCCCATAGTGGGCCTTTAACAGGCTTAAACATAATTTGGGCCCTCAGTAAAAATAGGCCGTTTACAGGTGTAAATATCTCGAGCCCATAAAAAACATGGGCCTTTAATAGACCGAAAGTGGGATTGGGCCCTGATTGTGCCAAATAACCCACTGGACTTACCAGGTCGAAATGGTGGCCCATTTACGATGCGGATATTTGACAGGCCGAAATTTGGACGGGCCGTAAATGTGCCGACCTAATACACTGGCCTTTAACAGGCCGGAACTTCGATCGGGCTAGATTATCGTCATTTTTATATGGGCCGTTAATGGGCCCGATATGACGTTGGGCCACATATGGCCCATGGTTTACGTCGGGCGTTAACGGGCCAAAAATGACAACGGTAGTGGCCCAAATCTTTAGTGGGCCTCTAACGGGCCGAATAGCGGACATGGCGAATATGACCCAAATCCTTCACGGTCGTTTATGGGCTGAAAGTTTTGATGGCCTGTAAATGGGCCCAAATGAAGTCGGACCTTTAACAGGCCGGAAATACACCGGGCCGTAATTCGACCCAATTACTTAGCGGACTATTAACGGGCCAGAAGTGACCATGGGCCGCATTGATGACAAGTTTAGACTAGGCCGTTGACCGGCCCATTATGGTCTGCAGAATCTTGTGGGCCTTTAGCTGGGCCGGCCCATTGTGGTCCGCAAAATCTTGTGGGCCTTTAGCTGGGCTGGCCCATTATGGTCCGCTAAATTTTGTGGGCCTTTAGCTGGGCTGGCCCATTATGGTCCGCTAAATCTTATGGGCCTTCGGTTGGGCCGTCCCATTTAAACTTTGTGGGCCACTTTTGGGCCGGTCCAGCTAAAGGCCCACAAGATTCTGCAGACCATAATGGGCTGGCCCAGCTAAAGGCCAATGAGAATTTTACACATGGAAAATCGGTATTGGTTGTGGCTGTTAACGGGTTATCGGATCCAAAATCTGACCCGATAGCTTAACGGCGTTCCGTTACGGTGGATGCCGTGCGGGTCACCCTTGGCGAAAGCACTTACGTGACGCGTGATTTATCGTCATGGAAGTGGACACTTCGTGATGATAATTTTGGTAATGTCATGGAACACTTCTACGATAGCACGGTATGACTATCTTGATTACATCATAAATTTGTCATGGATGTACATGCATGACAAAAAACGCGACCTACTGTGACAAACACGTATCATCACGGAAGTGTATTTTTTTTAATGTAGCTATCAGGCAGGGGCTCGCCAAGCCACATTCGGACTATAAGACCCTTCATGGCCTGTTCGGCCGCCTTGTGAAGCTCGACCAGTTGCTTCAGCTGGTCGCTCAAGGGCAATGGGTGTTCAGTCCCAGTATACTGAGACCAGAATAACTTCTCCGTTGAGCTCCCCTCCTCAGCCCGGTAGAAATCTGCGGCATCCGACACACTGCGGGGCAGATGTGCGAATGCTCCTGGAGAGCTCCGAACTCGGGTAAGAAAAAAGAAAGTTTCCTTCACATGCTTGATTTGCATAATGAATGCCTTACCCGCCGCTATCTTCTTAACCGCCTCAATTTCCTGGAGGGCCTTTTGGTCTTCGGCCTTGGCATGTTGTGCGCTTTCGAAGGCCTTCGCAAGCTCGGAGCCTTGCGTATTAGAGTCAAGCTCCAAGGACTCGTGCTTTTTTATGAGAGCCTGGAGCTCTTGCTGCACCTCGCCTACTCGGGCCTCTTGTTTCTCTCGCTCGATGCGCTCCTTGGCCGCTTTGTCTTCGGCCTCGGATAGCGCCTTCTGCAGGACCGCCACTTCGGTCGTGGCCCCTAGACAAATTCGTGACGATCCTATTATTCCAAAACCAAATTTGTTTTATATATACAGACGGGGTATCACTTACCTTTTTCTCTTTGAGCTGCCTCTTGGTAAGGCCGAGCTCTTCCTTGGACCGCTCAAGGTCCCACTTTAGTGCGGCGACCTCCGCAGTACGTGCGGCAGCGGCCAGCAGTGAAGCCTGCATATGCACATAGACATATTCTGATTAGGCTCCTGCGATTATTATTTAAACCTCTATTCGGCCTTCCTTCGCGAATGCCAAACAGAGCATCAGGGGCTACTGTCTATGCCGGAATATTTCCTTATAATTTGATTACTTCCCTCAAAGCCTGTTAGGAGGCTGGCACAGGCTTCAGTCAACCCGCTTTTCGCAGACTGAACCTTCTTGACCACCACACTCATGATAGTGCGGTGCTCTTCATCAATGGAAGAGCTGTGAAGTTCTTCCAGCAAGTTGCCTGATGCCTTTGGATGGACAAAGATCATCGGCACAGACAGCTCGCCCCCCTTAGTGAGGGGTCTCCTGACAAAGTCCGGAACCACTGGAGGGTCCGGCGCCGTATTCGGCTGGGGGCTAAGCTTGGGGCGCTTCCGGGACTATCTCCCCTTGGTTCGGAGTCTTGCTCCCCACGCGCCCAGTGTCCGGAATGTCGCCTTGGGGCGCTTCCGGGACTATCTCCCCTTGGTTCGGTGCCCTTTGAGACAACACCTCGACGTTGTCCGTAGGGCGGGGGGAGGAGGCGATCGGGAGCGAATCGATGTTCATCTGTGACTCGCCCAAAGACTCTCCGAAGAGGATACGCCGATATGAGCTTTGGAAGGGCTGTATGATCATGTTCGGCATGATAAGAAGCAACAAAACGAAACATACGAGAATTACTATGGTATCCGGATACTTACGACTTCGCCAAGGTGAAAGTGCAACTATCCCTAGGTGGTTTTGGTAATTCCTAACAACATATAGCTCATTGAGCTAACATTATTCCAAGATAAATATTTCAGGAAAAGCTCAATGAATGGCATGGCATGGATGAGAAAAATGGACCCGTCAAAATACTAAGGATAAAAGGATTGGCTCAAGCTCAAAGCTCAAGACTCTGCATTTTATATTTTAGTGATCCAAGATCACATTGAGTCTATAGGAAAAGCCAATACTATGAAGGAGGGATGAGGTGTTGCTTAATGAGGTTCTTGCTTCATAGTGCTTAGTGATATGCTCCAAAACCCTCAACTACTTTCCCACATCCACATATGACCTAAACCAAAAGTCAAACTCGGCCCCACCGATTCTTTCTATCCGGCGCCACCGAGTTCAGATGTCATAGCCATTGCCACAAAACCTAGGCAAATCGGTCTCACCGATAGGGATCTCGGTCACACCGAGATGGGATTATAATCTCTGTTTCCCTTACGTAGCGTTTGGTCCTACCAAGATGAGCGATCGGTCCCACCGAGATTGCAATGTAAACTCTCTGTTTCCCTTTTGTAACATTTCGGTCTCAGAAATGAGCAAATCGGTCCCACCGAGTTTACCTGACCAACTCTCTGGTTAGCTTATTACCAAAATTGGTCCCACCGAGTTTGTTTAATCAGTATCACCGAGATTACGTTATGCCCTAACCCTAACCATATCGGTCCTACCGAGTTGCATGTCGGTCCCACTGAAAATCCTAACGGTCACTAGATATGCTGAATCGGTCCGACCGAGTTTCTCAATTCGGTCCCACAGAGATTGGTAAGTTGTGTGTAACAGTTAGATTTTGTGTGGAGGCTATATATACCCCTCCACCTCCTCTACATTCGTGGAGAGAGCCACCAGAACGAACCTACACTTCCAACTTACATTTTGTGAGAGAGAACCACCTACCCTTGTGTTGAGACCAAGATATTCCATTCCTACCATATGAATCTTGATCTCTAGCCTTCCACAAGTTGCTTTCCACTCAAATCTTGTTTCCACCAAATCCAAATCCTGTGAGAGAGAGTTGAGTGTTGGGGAGACTATCATTTGAAACACAAGAGCAAGGAGTTCATCATCAACACACCATTTGTTACTTCTTGGAGAGTGGTGTCTCCTAGATTGGGTAGGTGTCACTTGGGAGCCTCTGACAAGATTGTGGAGTTGAACCAAGGAGTTTGTAAGGGCAAGGAGATCGCCTACTTCGTGAAGATCTACCGCTAGTGAGGCAAGTCCTTCGTGGGCGACGGCCATGGTGGGATAGACAAGGTTGCTTCTTCGTGGACCCTTCATGGGTGGAGCCCTCCGTGGACTCGCGCAACCGTTTCCCTTCGTGGGTTGAAGTCTCCATCAACGTGGATGTACGATAGCACCACCTATCGGAACCACAACAAAAACATCCATGTCTCCAATTGCGTTTGAATTCTCCAAACCCTTCCCTTTACATTCTTGCAAGTTGCATGCTTTACTTTCTGCTGCTCATATACCCTTTGCATGCTTGCTTGAATTGTGTTAAGATTGCTTGACTTGTGCTAAGATAGCTAGAATCTACCAAAGACTAATTGGGAAAAGGATAAGTTTTTATTTGGTCAAGTAGTCAATCACCCCCCCCCCCCTCTAGACATACTTTCGATCCTACACAGGGGCTTATCCCTGGGCAGCCACTCGTCGTCGCTGTAGGCGGCGGTTGTGGAGTTGTCCGGAAGGAGGGTTGTCGGTGTCAAAACCGGCGGATCTCGGGTAGGGGGTCCCGAACTGTGCGTCTAGGCGGATGGTAACAGGAGACAAGGGACACGATGTTTACCCAGGTTCGGGCCCTCTTGATGGAGGTAAAACCCTACGTCCTGCTTGATTGATATTGATATTGTGGATGCTTACAAGAGTGGATCTACCACGAGATCAAGGAGGCTAAACCCTAGAAGCTAGCCTATGGTATGATTGTAAGGGTTGTTGTGATTGTTGTCCTCTGGACTAAAGCCATCCGGTTTATATAGACACGGAGAGGGCTAGGGTTACATAGAGTCGGTTACAATGGTAGGAGATCTACATATCCGTATCGCCAAGCTTGCCTTCCACGCCAGAAAGTCCCATCCGGACACGGGGAAGTCTTCAATCTTGTATCTTCATAGTCTTGGAGTCAGTGCGATGATGATAGTCCGGCAAATGATAGTTCGACTAATGATGGTAGTCCGGCTATCCGGACACCCCTAATCGAGGACTCCCTCGGTAGCCCTGAACCGGGCTTCAATGGCGATAAGTCCGGCGTGTATATTGCTTGGCATTGCAAAGGCGGGTTCCTTCTCCAAATGATAGAAGATTGGAAACACCGGGATAGTGTCCGCTCTGCAAAATAAATTCCACATTCCACCGTAGAGAATAATAATATATACACAAGCTCAATCTGCGGCGTTTTCCGTGGCATGGCGTCACACCACTACCAAGCCATTACTCGAATTGTTTTTACTTTACCACCTCGGCGCATTTAGCGAAGCGGTTTCCTTAACACGTCTTGTCGAGCGGAGATCGTGTTTCCCTTAATCCGGGATTCTCATCAATACGGGCATGGGTAACCCAACGCATCATTGATGGTGATGCTTGGGAGATAAGCGAGTTTTATCGGGCGGTGGGGGCGCGCGTCAGATTTCGCCCGCCCATATAAGGGATAAGGATTCACCTTCTCACCTCGCCTTCTTCCTCCTTTGCTTATCCATCTCCGCTTTCGAGCTCCAGCGCCCAAGTTCGCGCATCTCGTCTCAACCTTCTCCGACCATGTCCGGGCGGGAGGTAAATGGTTGGCCTCCACCGTTAAGGAGGAGCAAATCGCCAAACTTCTGCGGCGCGGATACCTCTCCGGCGACATCCAGCGCACCGGCTGCCGACGAGGGCAGCTCATCCCACCCAGGCCCCATGAGAGGTTGTCTTTCTTTCCCACTTCCTCCATGGACTGGGCTTTCCACTTCACCCATTTTCCGGGGCTCATGTTCTACTCGGCCTGGATTTCCATGATCTGGCGCGAACTTCATCCTCAACATCTCGGCGTTTATTGTGGTGTGCGAGGCCTTCCTCTACATCCAGCCCCACTTGACATGGCTCAAGACCTTCAATGTCAAGCGAAGGTAGTGAAGGGCATTCAAGCGGAGTCTTGGGCGCCATGTTGGGCAAGATGCCCAGCGTCCTTTAGTTGAAGGGCCTTCGTGGAATCCGTCAAGGGTGGCAATCGGGGTGGTTCTACATCACCGAGCCACGCGACCCTAAATGGTGGCGGCCCCGAGTTTAGATCTGGTATCCCCACGCAGCTCACCTCCTGGAAGAAGGGCTTCTTTGTGGGGCAGTTTGATGGAGCTGGCGGGAGTCGGACACTGTGTCGAGAAGCTGGTGAAGAAGCTCGGGCTGGTTAACGTGGTCCAAGTCATGCTCGTCCGCGGATTCTCCCATGCCAAGGCGGGCATTCAATCTATGGGAGTTCGATCGAAACAGCACCGGCGCTGAACAAGCTCTTGACACAACGTCTGAAGGCGCTGGAAGGTCTTGTTCAAGGCGCCAAAGCCCCGCATCCATGACGGAAGATCGCGGATTCCACTCATGGCCTTGGTGACGAGGTAAGTGATTCTACCCCTTCACGGGACACTTGTTTTCATAGTTTGACTCTATCGGGTTTTAATTCCCCTTTTCCTTTGACGGGACTGGATGAAGAAGGCGGAGCAGATTACTGTCCGGCTCCTATGCCGAAAAATCCAGTGACGCGCTCGTCTAGCGAGGCTGCTGGTTCGGCACCGCCGCGTGGTGCGGGAGAAGAAGGCCAAGAAGGAGGCCATGGGTGCTCGAAAGAGTGCCCGTTTTCAGGTGTCCGACAATTCAGGGCTGACTCCTCCCCGAAAATGAGGAGGAGGAAGAGGACTCTCCCCGGAGGAGGGAGATAGGAAGAGAAGGCTTCCCCAAGCGGGGAGGCGGAGGGTCAGAGGAAGGACTATTCCCGGACAGCTCTGCCAACATAAGCGTTGGCGAGGAAGAATGGCCTTCAAGGGCCAGGCCTCGGCGAGATCGTAAGTATCCAGTTCTGAATGATTTATAATTTCTTTTGCTGCGTCACATAGTGTCATTCTAACGCCGCATGCTACCTGCAGTCCGGCGGTGATGATCTCCCGCTTCATCGGCGGGTCGTTGGCTCGTCGGATGTAGACTCCATCCCGACCGCCTCCACCCCTCGCGACGCCGAAGGCGCCGGGTGGGATCCCGAAGGACCTGCCGGGGAGGCTCGGGCGCCACAAAGCGCCCTCCGGACTTCGCGCGGACTCCTAGCGGAACCCGCAGTGGTTCCGGAATCCGGCAGCGGCCCTTGATCGAAGGGCAAGACCGTGACACCGGCGGCTTCATCCAACCGGGCGCCGGGCAATTTGTTGGGCGCTGCAGGCGCTTCCATCGAGGAAGAACACCGCACTATTATGAGTGCGGTGATTCAAAAATGCAGCTTCGCCAAAGGCGGGCTAACAGCTTCACAATAGCCTTCTATCGGGCTTTGAGGTAAGAAGTTAAAAATATGCAATATAATACCGCATAGACGGTAGCCCACGATGCTCGGTTCGGTGTTGAGAAAGAAAAGTCGGATGAGGATCTTAAAGAGATATCTGAGGTTGCTAAAAATTATGTCAATATGGGTTGCGAGGCTGCTTTGCTGACCTCTGCCGCCTTGATTGTGGAGGTCGGTCTTGTTGAAGCGAGAGCTCGGCGGTCGGGCAAGAGCTCGGCCGTGCCAAGCGGCTCAAGACAAAGAAGGTGAGTAACACCGCTTTGAATTTGTACCTTCTGAGAAAAGGGTTTAGGTTGCGACAAAAATAACAAGGATAACAAAGTGCTGCGGGGGCCCACGAGCGAGGTGGCGGCCTGAAGGAGGCCGTGTCTGTGACGAACACAATGTGGCCCGCAGGCAGGCAGGCGAGAAAAGCAAGAGGCGAGGGTGGCGGTGGTTCAGCAAGAGCTCCGGCTCTCATGGAAAAGCATGAGAGGTTGGGCGTGACTCAAAGACTTGAGAGTCGAGCTTGCCTCGTCTCGGAAGTGCAAAACCGCCAAGGCCGAGGCCCATAAGTCCCTTGAGAGATTGAATTGATGAAGAAGATAGCGGCGGGTAAGGCATTTTTCATGTAAAGCAAGCATGTGAATGTAAATTACGTGATACTTACCCGGTCGGAGCTCTCGAGGCGTTTGCAGATCTGCCTGCATGGCGTGTACGATGCGCCGCATTCTCTTGAGCCGAGGAGGGAGCTCAGCGGAGAGGTCTTCGGTCTCGGTATCTTTGAGGCCGGCCATCCAGTGCCCCTAGCGACCAGGTGAAGCAGCTGGTCGAGCTTCTAAGGTGGCGAGCAGGCCATGAAGGGCTCATAGTCCGGTTGTGGCCGGAGAGGCCATGCACAGGAGCTACTTGACCTCCTCGTCGACGGCTGGTAGATGTGTGCCCCTGGTGGAGGCTATCAAGCGCTCCGCTTTGTATTGAAGGTGCTCGTCGGGCCCTTGCCAGCGCAAAAGGTGCATTAGGGGCAAGCTGGATGCGGAGAAGCTAATCAGCGAGCGCCACCAGCGGGCAAGGAGCATCGTCGCCCGAACTTTACTATAAGGTTGTCTGAAGGGTGCCCGCAAGATTGCGGATGAGTCCCCAGGGATGTAATTATTGAGTGAATTAGCAATGTGTTATCACATGCGCTGAAAACTTTGTTCATATCGCTAAGCAACGCTTGTTTAATTTAAAATATTACCTTACATGCGGCCGTTTATTAAATCGAGAGATGGCAAGTCGTCGGCTTCAGCCCCCATGCCACAGTCTTTGGGGTGTTGGGATAAACTTGAGCACTCTTGTTCCCATTTTGGGTCCAACTAGGAGGTGCTCAACACAGCGAACAAGGCAACCGGACTTATAGTGCTTGAACACTCTCCTTAGCCATAGAATTCTATAATTTTAAATTTGGTGAAGCCCCTAGTATTCGGAAGACCGAATTGGGGCGCTATCACGCCTTCGTCGGACATAATCCGAACTTCGATCGAGCGGCGTGGGTCTTTAAGGACCCGAAAGGACCTCTCGAACAGCGACCAGTCTCACGCGTTATCATGCCGGTCAGTTTAGCTTTCTCCTTTGGCGTTAACCCGGCTCAACCGGGCGCAATCGCTGTGGTTCTCCCGGTGCTACCTTAGCCGATAGAGCAGGAGCGTAAGGTGCCAAACATGGGGCAGGCAAACCCAACTATTGACCCAAGACATGATTGAGCCGATTCATATAATGCTATAAGTTGAGGTGCCGCACTTGTGAAAGTGTGCGGACTTTATCACACCATAAAGTGGAGGACATAAGCCCTGGTGTATTTGGCGTACCAAGATGCACAGGTGCAACATGTAAATAAATGAACATATATATAAAAAGTAATGCAATTAAAGGCAAAAAGTGCTGCATTTTATTCGAGAAGGTATGCTATCGGTCGCGAATGATACAAATAGTCACGGAAAGCAAAGTTTGGACGAATTAAAGCGTCTCCCTCGAGGGTAGGCAGCGGAATGTTGTATTTTAACAAATTTAATGCTCATGATGGAGACCACACGAGTGTTCATCGCGCCTTAGTCCTTCCACAGCTGTTGCATCATGAGTTGGCGGTTCGCGCGGACTGAGTTCTATATAAAAAAGAGAAAATAAAACAAAAAAGCGACACACTTGGGAGCCCTCGTGTGGTCGAACCGCACTCTGGGTCTGTTGTGGTGGTGCCCTTCCCCTATGCCCATGGTATCTCGGGCGTAATTATGTCTGTGGAGAGGTTGTCTTGCAGTTTTGCGAGGGCTGGGATTGGGGCCGCATTGCTCTGGCGATGCGGGGCGTGCGGTGGTCTTAGTTGATATTGCTCGGGCGCGTTTGGTGCGTGTCCGGTCGTTTAACGGCGGACTCGAGAATTGCCGTAATAGGCTGATCTGTACTTACGCGCGAGCGCTTGTATGTTCCTCCGTTCGGAGGGCGTTCCATGTTTCCATTGACCGTGATGACTCCACGAGGGCTGGCATCTTGAGCTTAAGGTATGCATAATGCGGCACCGCGTTGAATTTTGCAAACGTGGTTCGTCCGAGCAGGGCGTGATAGCCGCTGCGGAACGCGACTATGTCGAAGATTAACTCCTCGCTTCAGAAATTATTCGGGGATCCGAAGACCACTTCCAGTGTAACTGAGCCTGTACAATTGGCCTCTACACCTGGTATGACGCCTTTGAAGGTCGCCGTTGTAGGTTTAATCCTTGAAGGGTCTATGCCCATCTTGCGCCTTGTATCCTGATAAAGCAGGTTCAGCTCTTGCCGCCGTCCATCGGGACTCTCGTGAGTGAAATCCATCAACAATTGGGTCTAAAACCAATGCGGCGAATCCGGCATGGCGGATACTGGTAGGATGGTCTCTTCGATCGAAAGTGATCGGGCAAGAGGACCATGGGTTAAATTTTAGGCGTGGCTCTATCGCATATCGTCCCTTAGTGCGCTTTCGCTCCCTCTTGGGAATATCGTTGCGTATATCATGTTTACCGTCCGAACTTGAGGGAATCCCTTTTGTCCTCTGTTGTTCGGGTCGGTCTCTTCCTCGTCATCGCTGTGTAGCCCCTTGTCACTGTTTTTTGGCGATTAATTTGCCTGCTGCTTGAATACCCAACAATCTCTGTTGGTATGGTTAGCTGGCTTTTGAGAGTTCCATGAATTTGGCTAGAAGCGGTCGAGTATTCGGTCCAAATTGGACAGGCCGGAGTGGTTCTTTTGAATGGCTTCTTCCGTTGACGGGTTTGGAGCCTCGGAATCCGGCATTGACTGCCGTATCCTCATTGTTGTCGCCATTAATGTGGCGTTTGTTTTTGTTTTGACGCAACCTGCCATTGCGGTCCTTAGTATCCGGACTGCCAGCGTTTTTCTTTGAGGTTGTTACTACGGCGAGCCAGCTATCCTCTCCCGCCTGAAGCGGGTCATGAGGATGTGAGGGCTGCCATGGATTTCGGCTTCTCTGTCCTAGGTGCGGGCCAGCCACTCATCACGGATGTTATGTTTGAAGGCAGCGAGTGCCTCTGCATCCGGACGGTCGGCGATTTGATTTTTCTTTGTTAAGAACCGTGTCGAATTGCACGGCGATTCGTTTGGCTGCTGGATTACGTGGCTTAGGTCATCTACGTCCGGTGGTCGCTTTGCTCGTACCACAGAAGTTGTCGAGAATCGGCTTCCAGGTCTTCCCAACATCAATTGACTCTGCGGGCAGGCTGTTAAGCCAATGCCGAGCTGGTCCTTTAAGCTTGGCGGGAGATATTTGATGGCGTGAAGATTGTCGCCGCGGGCCATGTGTATATGGAGAGATAATCCTCAATCCAGACCGCGAGGTCTGTTGTGCCATCGTGGGATTCGATATTAACGGGTTTGAACCCTTGAGGATTTGATGATCCATTACTTCGTCGGTGAAGCATAGTGGGTGTCTGGCGCCTCTGTATTGAGCAATGTCACGGCGTAGCTCGAAGGCGTTATGCTGCTGTGTTCGGCCCGGCGGAGTAGTTGTATCGGTGCGGCGGTATTAAATGCGTGGGTGGTGGGGCGTCCACGTGATCCATAGATAGATCTGGATTGTCTTGCCTTGTCCTCAATATATCTACGCAAGTCCGGCGCATTCCCCGTGGCTTCCTGCTTTTAGAGCGATGCTTAGAATGCGGTTTTGGTGGAGGGCTTGCCGCCTCTCTCGCGCCACGAGGTGGTGGGTCTGCCGTATTGTCGCTGGTGATGCTGCCTCCTCTAATCGGGGAGCAACTTGCGTTTTGGGTAACTTTTGGAGGCGTTCGAGTTCATACTCTTGACGCGAGGACCTCGGTCCATCTGCCGGCGATGGGTCTTGATCAGCTTGAAGCTGTTGTGGCTTTTCTTTAGGCTGTTTGCCGTGGCCATTAGCCTGCGTCTGAAACGCTCTTGTTCGACGGGATCCTCGAGCACGACGAATTAAATCGTCGTCGAGGCTTGCCTCGTCTCCGGAGGAGGTAAGTAATTGTCATCCTCGACCTCTTAAATCTGCTGCCCTCTCTGAGGGCTTGCTTCTGCCTCCTCTGCGCTGGATCGTCTTTGGAGGAGTTGTCTTCGGCACTTTCGGGGTGTTATTATCTCTGTGCGGAATCTCCATTCTTCTTGTGGCGGGATTTAAATGGCGCCCGACGTCGGCGCTTGGGCTGTTTCTTTAAGGAATCGGCCTCCGCTGCTTCTTCGCCATCCCGTCTTTTGGGGTATCCACGATGTATATGTCGTATGGCGAGTTGGTTTTCGGTGTCTGTGAGCCTTTGGTTCTTAATAGTCTCCGGCATCTTCGTCCATACCGTCGATGTCTTGAATCGTGGTCGAGTCGTCGGTTAAATCGTCGGCGGTGGCTCTGAAGTGGGTGGTGGGTGGGATCTGAATTTCTTACGTCATCCGCGTCCCAACTGTCCTAGCCGTAGTTCAGCCAGGACTCTCCGGATAGCGAGATGCTTCAATGAATTTATGATGTCGCCAAAGGCGAGTGCTGAAAAGATGTCCGCAGCGGTGAATTCCATGATCGGCGCCCAATCGGATTCGTGGCGGGGCGCAGGAGGTCTGAGTCCGGCGAAGTCCGGCACCTCGAGTCACGGGTTTATGTGGGACAAGGTAAGTGTTCGGCTCCATTGCCATAGAAATTGCGGCTCCGGCGGTGTCCAGCCATCCGTCCTCAATTGAGCAATCGGCTCCGGACTATGAGTCGGGCGGATCGAATCGGACCTCAAGGTGTTGTCCGTGGCGAGTTAGGTCATGCCCATCGTGACAGTGGCGCGGCCTTCGGCTGTAGGCTCAGATCCATCGATGATCAAGTCCCGCGGATATCGGCCGTGAAGTTTAGGCTTCAAACCTGACTGGCGGCCAGGGCGTAGCTTCGATCTGCTCGGATGGCCAAGGGAGTTGGCCCGCGATCTGAAAGCCGCCGAATCTGAAGATCTGTCCGGGAGAAAGGTCTCACCGGGACTGCGTCGTTGTTGATTAAAGAGGCCATCAAGCCTACGGGGGCGACACGAGGAACTCTCAATGAAAGCACCAATGTCGGTGTCAAAACCGGCGGATCTCGGGTAGGGGTCCCGAGCTGTGCGTCTAGGCGGATGGTAACGGGAGACAAGGGACACGATGTTTACCGAGTTCGGGCCCTCTTGATGGAGGTAAAACCCTACGTCCTGCTTGATTGATATTGATATTGTGGATGTTTACAAGAGTGGATCTACCACGAGATCAAGGAGGCTAAACCCTAGAAGCTAGCCTATGGTATGATTGTTGTCCTACGGACTAAAGCCATCCGGTTTATATAGACACCGGAGAGGGCTAGGGTTACATAGAGTCGGTTACAATGGTAGGAGATCTATATATCCGTATCGCCAACCTTGCCTTCCACGCCAAGGAAAGTCCCATCCGGACACGGCCGGAAGTCTTCAATCTTGTATCTTCATAGTCTTGGAGTCCGGTCGATGATGATAGTCCGGCAAATGATAGTTCGGCTGATGATGGTAGTCCGGCTATCCGGACACCCCCTAATCCAGGACTCCCTCAAGGGTCCTTCCCTTCTTGGACCCTTCGGCCGCCCCAGCCGGGGCGGCCTTCCTTTTCTTGTCTCCCCCGGCTGGGGGGAGAACTTTCCTCTTCTTCCTCCTTGTTTTCGTGGGAGGAGTGCGCGTCGGTATTTTCGGACGATGGGTCCGATATAACCTTGCGACGGAGACCCTTCCTAGTCCCCATGGCCTTCTTCTTGGCCTTCTTCTCCGGCACCTCATAAGGCGCCGGAACCAGCATCTTCGTTAGGAGAGCATCTGCTGGATCTTCGGGCAGGGGAGCCGGACAATCGATTTGCTCCGCTGTCGCTACCCAGTCATGTTAAATGGCATGGAGGCTTAGATCCCGAGCGTGGTTATACTAGGGAAAGCAACATCTTATGAGATGTAAAAGACTTACCAGATTGGCAGGGCGCTTTGCGCTGAGTCCGCGGTCCTCGGTGAGGGGAGGAGGTACTTCGGCGCCCTCGAACAGCACCTTCCAGATGTCCTTGTGCGTCGTGTTGAAGAGCTCTCGTAGCGTCTGGTGCTCGGCCAGGTAGAACTCCCACAAATTGAATTCCCGTCTTTGACACGGGAGGATCTGGCGGAAGAGCATGACTTGGACCACGTTGACGAGCTTGATTTTCTTGCTCATCATGTTTTTGATGCATGTCTGGAGTCCGGTCAGCTCTACCGAGGAATCCCAGGACAGGCCCTTCTCTTTCCAGGAGGTGCCGCATGGGGATTCCGGATCAAAATTTGGGGGCCGCCACCCAGTTGGTGTCGCGCGGCTCGGTGATGTAGAACCACCCCGATTGCCACCTCTTTATGGTCTCCACATAGGAGCCTTGAGCCAGTGTGTTGTTGGCATTTTTCCCACCATGGCGCCTCCGCACTCCGCTTGGCGGCCGACCACCACCTTCGGTTTAACATTGAAGGTCTTCAGCCACAGGCTGAAGTGGGGCTTGATGCGGAGGAAGGCCTCGCACTCGACGATAAACGCCGAGATGTTGAGGATAATTGGGGGCCAGATCGTGAAAGTACGGCCCGTAGTAGAACATGAGCCCGCGGACAAACGGGTGGATGGGAAATCCCAGTGCGCGGACGAAGTGGGTAAGAAAAACCACCCTCTCATGGGGTTCTGGAGTAGGGATGATCTGCCCCGCATCTGGCAGCCTGTGTGTGATATCTGTGGCCAGATATCCAGCTCCCCGCAGCTTTGTGATGTCTTCCTCCATAAAGGAGGAGATCATCCACTTGACTCCCGCTCCAGACATGCTTGGAGTGGTTTGAGGAGAAAAACGCAAACTTGGGTGCTGGAGCTAGAGTGCACAAGAATGGATGAGCAAGGGGGAAGAAGGTGTGGGTGAAAAGGGGGAATCCTTGTCCCTTTATAAGGGCGCAAGAAGCTATGCGCCTCCCCACCTACCTGGTAACTCGCTTATTCCCCAAGCGCCGTAATTGATGGCGCGGTTGGGTTATCCACACCCGTATTGATGAGAATCCCGTGATGAGGGGACACGATCTCTGCTTCGACAAGACGTGCCAAGAAAACCGCCTCGTGATATGTGCAGTGGCTGGTTATGAAAAACGGTTCGAATAATGACCGGGCCGTGGTGTGATGTCATGCTGCAAAATGTGTCAGCAGATTAGATTTGTGGAATTTGTTTTGCAGAGCCGGACACTATCCTTGTGTTCGAAATATTCTATGGAGTATTCAGAGGAGGAACCCGCCTTGCAATGCCGAAGACAATCTACGCGCCGGACTCATTGTCATTGAAGCCTGGTTCAGGGGCTACTGAGGGAGTCATGGATTAGGGGCTCCTCGGACAACCGGACTATATCCTTTGGCTGGACTGTTGGACTATGAAGATACAAGATTGAAGACTTTGACCTGTGTCCGGATGGGACTCTCCTTGGCGTGGAAGGCAAGCTTGACAATCTGGATATATAGATATCCTCCCTTGTAACCGACTCTGTGTAACCCTAGCCCCCTCCGGTGTCTTTATAAACCGGAGGGTTTAGTCCGTAGGACAAGAACAATCATACCATAGGCTAGCTTCTAAGGTTTAGCCTCTACGATCTTGTGGTATATCAACTCTTGTAATACTCATATCATCAAGATCAATCAAGCAGGAAGTAGGGTATTACCTCCATCGAGAGGGCCCAAACCTGGGTAAACATCGTGTCCCCCGCCTCCTGTTACCATCCGCCTTAGACTCACAGTTTGGGACCCTCTACCCGAGATCCGCCGGTTTTGACACCGACAGGGCACCCCATAGACACAAGTTGATCATTGATCTCTCTTAGCCATGTGCAGTGCCCCCTCCACCATAATCCACCTCGGTCATATCGTAGCGGTGCTTAGGCGAAGCCCTGCGTCGGTAACTTCATCAACACCGTCATCACGCCGTCGTGCTGACGAAGCTCTCCCTCGAAGCTCTACTGGATCATGAGTTCGTGGGATGTCGCCGAGCTGAACGTGTGCAGTCCGCGGAGGTGCCGTAACTTTGGTGCTGGGATCGGTTGATCTGAAGACGTACAACTACATCAATCGTGTTGTCATAACGCTTCCGCTTACGGTCTACGAGGGTATGTAGACGACACTCTCCCCTCTCGTTGCTATGAATCAGCATGATCTTGCGTGTGCGTAGGAATTTTTTTGAAATTACCACGTTCCCCAACAGTGGCATCCGAGCCAGGTTTATGTGTAGATGTTATATGCACGAGTAGAACACAAGTGAGTTGTGGGCGATACAAGTCATACTGCTTACCAACATGTCATACTTTGGTTCAGCGGTATTGTTGGACGAAGCGGCCCAGACCGATATTACGCGTACACTTACGCGAGATTGGTTCTACCGACATGCTTTGCACACAGGTGGCTGGCGGGTGTCAGTTTCTCCAACTTTAGTTGAACCGAGTGTGACTATGGCCGGTCCTTGTTGAAGGTTAAAATGGAACTAACTTGACGAAACATCATTGTGGTTTTGATGCGTAGGTAAGAATGGTTCTTGCTCAGCCCGTAGCAGCCACATAAAACTTACAACAACAAAGTAGAGGACGTCTAACTTGTTTTTGCAGGGCATGTTGTGATGTGATATGGTCAAGGCACAATGCTATATTTTATTGTATGAGATGATTATGTTTTGTAACGGAGTTATCGGCAACTAGCCGGAGCCATATGGTTGTCGCTTTATTGTATGCAATGCAATCACCCTGCAATTGCTTTACTTTATCACTAAGCGGTAGCGATAGTCGTAGAAGCAATAGTTGGCGAGACGACAACGATGCTACGATGGAGATCAATGTGTCGCGCCGGTGACGATGGTGATCATGACGGTGCTTTGGAGATGGAGATCAAAGGCACAAGATGATGATGGCCATATCATATCACTTATATTGATTGCATGTGATGTTTATCCTTTATACATCTTATTTCTGCTTTGATTGACGGTAGCATTATAAGATGATCTCTCACTAAAAAATTCAAGGTACAAGTGTTCTCCCTGAGTATGCACCATTGCCAAAGTTAGTCGTGCCGAGACACCACGTGATGATCAGGTGTGATAAGCTCAACGTTCTTACAAAATGGGTGCAAGCCAGTTTTGCACATGCATAATACTCAGGTTAAACTTGACGAGCCTAGCATATGCAGATATGGCCTCGGAACCGAACGTGAATCATATAGTAGATATGGTCAACATAGTGATGTTCACCATTGAAAACTACTCCATTTCACGTGATGATCGTTTATGGTTTAGTTGATCTGGATCAAGTGATCACTTAGATGATTAGAGGGATGTCTATCTAAGTGGGAGTTCTTAAGTAATATGATTAATTGAACTTTAATTTATCATGAACTTAGTACCTGATAGTATTTTGCTTGTCTATGTTGTTGTAGATAGATGGCTCGTGCTGTTGTTCCATTGAATTTTAATGCGTTCCTTGAGAAAGCTAAGTTGAAAGATGATGGTAGCAATTACACGGACTGGGTCGGTAACTTGAGGATTATCCTCATTGCTGCACAGAAGAATTACGTCCTGAAAGCACCACTGGGTGCCAGGCCTGCTGCAGATGCTGCTGATGATGTTAAGAACGTCTGGCAGAGTAAAGCTGAAGACTACTTGATAGTTCAGTGTGCCATGCTTTCCGGCTTAGAACCGAGACTTCAACGATGTTTTGAACGTCATGGAGCATATGAGATGTTCCAGGAGTTGAAGTTAATATTCCAAGCAAATGCCCGGATTGAGAGATATGAAGTCTCCAATAAGTTCTATAGCTGCAAGATGGAGGAGAATAGTTACGTCGGTGAACATATACTCAAAATGTCTGGGTATAACAATCACTTGATTCAACTGGGAGTTAATCTTCCGGATGATAGTGCCATTGACAGAATTTTTCAATCACTGCCACCAAACTACAAGAGCTTTGTGATGAACTATAACATGCAAGGGATGGATAAGACAATTCCCGAGCTCTTCACGATGCTAAAAGCTGCGAAGGTAGAAATCAAGAAGGAGCATCAAGTGTTGATGGTCAACAAGACCACCAGTTTCAAGGAAAAAGGGTAAAGGGAAGAAGAAGGGGAGCTTCAAGAAGAACGGCAAACAAGTTGCTGCTTAGGAGAAGAAACCCAAGTCTGGACCTAAGCCTGAGACTGAGTGCTTCTACTTCAAAGGGACTGGTCACTGGAAGCGGAACTGCCCCAAGTATTTGGTGGATAAGAAGGATGGCAAGGTGAACAAAGGTATATGTGATATACATGTTATTGATGTGTACCTTACTAAATCTCGTAGTAGCACCTGGGTATTTGATACTGGTTCTGTTGCTAATATTTGCGACTCGAAACAGGTACTATGGATTGAGCGAAGATTGGCTAAGAAAGAGGTGACTATGCGCGTGGCAAATGGTTCCAAAGTCGATTTGATCGCTGTCGGCACGCTACCTCTACATCTACCTTCGGGATTAATTTTAGACCTGAATAATTGTTATTTGGTGCCAGCGTTAAGCATGAACATTATATCTGGATCTTGTTTGATGCGAGACGGTTATTCATTTAAATCTGAGAATAATGGTTGTTCTATTTATATAAGTAATATCTTTTATGGTCATGCACCCTTGAAGAGTGGTCTATTTGTGTTGAATCTCGATAGTAGTAATACACATATTCATAATGTTGAAGCCAAAAGATGCAGAGTTGATAATGTTAGTGCAACTTATTTGTGGCACTGCCGTTTATGTCATATTGGTGTAAAGCGCATGAAGAAACTCCATACTGATGGACTTCTAGAATCACTTGATTATGAATCACTTGGTACTTGCGAACCATGCCCCATGGGCAAGATGACTAAAATGCCATTCTCTGGAACAATGGAGTGAGCAACAGATTTGTTGGAAATCATACATACTGATGTATGTGGTCCAATGAATATTGAGGCTCACGGCGGCTATCGTTATTTTCTCACCTTCACAGATGATTTGAGCATATATGGGTATATCTACTTAATGAAACATAAGTCTGAAACATTTGAAAAGTTCAAAGAATTTCAGAGTGAAGTGGAAAATCATCGTAACAAGAAAATAAAGTTTCTACGATCTGATCGTGGAGGATAATATTTGAGTTACGAGTTTGGTGTACATTTGAAACAATGCGGAATAGTTTCGCAACTCACGCCACCCGGAACACCACATCATAATGGTGTGTCCAAACGTCTTAATCGTACTTTACTAGATATGGCGCGATCTATGATGTCTCTTACTGATTTACCGCTATCCTTTTGGGGTTATGCTTTAGAGACGGCTGCATTCACGTTAAATAGGACACCATCAAAATCCGTTGAGACGACGCCTTATGAACTGTGGTTTGGCAAGAAACCAAAGTTGTCGTTTCTTAAAGTTTGGGGCTGCAATGCTTATGTGAAAAAGCTTCAAACTGATAAGCTCGAACCCAAATCGGAGAAATGTCTCTTCATAGGATACCCAAAGGAAACTATTGGGTACACCTATCACAGATCCGAAGGCAAGACATTTGTTGCTAAGAATGGATCCTTTCTGGAGAAGGAGTTTCTCTTGAAAGAAGTGAGTGGGAGGAAAGTGGAACTTGATGAGTTAAATGTACCTGCTCCCTTATTGGAAAGTTGTTCATCACAGAAACCTGTTCCTATGACACCTACACCAATTAGTGAGGAAGCTAATGCTATTGATCATGAAACTTCATAACAAGTTACTACCGAACCTCGTAGGTCAATTTGAGTAAGATCCGCAACAGAGTGGTACGGTAATCCTGTTCCGGAAGTCATGTTACTTGACCATGGCGAACCTACGAACTATGAAGAAGCGATGGTGAGCCCAGATTACGCAAAATGGCTTGAGGCCATGAAATCTGAGATGGGTTCAATGTATGAGAACAAAGTGTGGACTTTGGTTGACTTGCCCGATAATCGGCAAGCCGTAGAGAATAAATGGATCTTCAAGAAGAAGACTGACGGTGACGGTAATGTTACTGTCTACAAAGCTCGACTTGTTGCGAAAGGTTTTCGACAAGTTCAAGGGGTTGAATACAATGAGACTTTCTCACCCGTAGCGATGCTTAAGCCTGTCCGAATCATGATAGCAATTGCTGCATTTTATGATTATGAAATTTGGCAAATGGATGTCAAAACTGCATTCCTGAATGGATTTCTGGAAAGAAGAGTTGTATATGATGCAACCAGAAGGTTTTGGCGATCCAAAGGGTGCTAACAAAGTGTGCAAGCTCCAACAATCCATTTATGGACTGGTGCAAGCCTCTCGAAGTTGGAATAAACGTTTTGATAGTGTGATCAAAGCATATGGTTTTATACAGACTTTTGGAGAAGCCTGTATTTACAAGAAAGTGAGTGGGAGCTCTGTAGCATTTCTAATATTATATGTGGATGACATATTGTTGATTGGAAATGATATAGAATTTCTGGATAGCATAAAGGGATACTTGATAAGAGTTTTTCAATGAAAGACCTCGATGAAGCTGCTTACATATTAGGCGTCAAGATCTATAGAGATAGATCAAGATGCTTAATTGGACTTTCACAAAGCACATACCTTGACAAAGCTTTGAAAAAATTCAAAATGGATCAAGCAAAGAAACGGTTCTTGCCTGTGTTGCAAGGTGTGAAGTTGAGTCAGACTCAATGCCCGACCGCTACAGAAGATAGAGAGAAATGAAAAGTGTTCCCTATGCTTCAGCCATAGGCTCTATCATGTATGCAATGATGTGTACCGGACCTGATGTGAGCCTTGCTATTAGCTTAGCAGGGATGTACCAAAGTAATCCAGGAGTGGATCACTGGACAGTGGTCAAGAACATCTGAGATACCTGAAAAGGACTAAGGATATGTTTCTCATTTATGGAGGTGACAAAGAGCTCATCGTAAATGGTTACGTTGATGCAAACTTTGACACTGATCCAGATGATTCTAAATCGCAAACCGGATACGTGTTTATATTGAACGGTGCAGCTGTCAGTTGGTGCAGTTCTAAACAAAGCATCGTGGCAAGATCTACGTGTGAAGCGGAGTACATAGCTGCTTCGGAAGCAGCAAATGAAGGAGTCTGTATGACAGAGTTCATATCCGATCTAGGTGTCATACCTAGTGCATCGGGTCCAATGAAAATCTTTTGTGACAATACTCGTGCAATTGCCTTGGCAAAGGAATCCAGATTTCACAAGAGAACCAGCACATCAAGAGATGCTTCAATTCCATCCGAGATCAAGTCCAGGTGGGAAACATAGAGATTTTCAAGATACATACGGATCTGAATGTTGCAGACCCGTTGAGTAAGCCTCTTCCACAAGCAAAACATGATCAGCTCCAAGACTCCATGGGTGTTAGAATCATTACTGTGTAATCTAGATTATTGACACTAGTGCAAGTGGGAGACTATAGGAAATATGCCCTAGAGGCAATAATAAAGTTATTATTTATTTCCTCATATCATGATCAATGTTTATTATTCATGCTAGAATTGTATTAACCGGCAACATAGTACATGTGTGAATACATAGACAAACATAGTGTCACTAGTATGCCTCTACTTGACTAGCTCGTTGATCAAAGATGGTTGAGTTTCCTAGGCATAGACATGAGTTGTCATTTGATTAACGGGATCACATCATTAGGAGAATGATGTGATTGACTTGACCCATTCTGTTAGCTTAGCACTTGATCGTTTAGTTTTCTGCTATTGCTTTCTCCATGACTTGTACATGTTACTATGACTATGAGATTATGTAACTCCCGAATATCGGACGAACACTTTGTGTGCTACCAAACCTCACAACGTAACCGGACGAATACTGTCTCCAATGGTGTTCGTTGAGTTGGCATAGATCGAGAATAGGATTTGTCACTCTGATTGTCGGAGAGATATCTCTAGGCCCTCTCGGTAATGCACATCACTATAAGCCTTGCAAGCAATGTGACTAATGAGTTAGTTACGGGATGATGCATTATGGAACGAGTAAAGAGACTTGCCGGTAACGAGATTGAGCTAGGTATTGAGATACCGACGATCGAATCTCGGGCAAGTAACATACCGATGACAAAGGGAACAATGTATGCTGTTATGCGGTTTGACCCATAAAGATCTTTGAGGGAGTCCCGGATTAGGGGGTGTCCGGATAGCCGGACTACCATCATCGGCCGGACTATCATCGGCCGAACTATCATCATCGACCGGACTCCAAGACTATGAAGATACAAGATTGAAGACTTCGCCCCGTGTCTGGATGTGACTTTCCTTGGCGTGGAAGGCAAGCTTGGCGATACGGATATGTAGATCTCCTACCATTGTAACCGACTCTACGTAACCCTAGCCCTCTCCGGTGTCTATATAAACCGGATGGCTCTAGTCCGTAGGACAAAACAACAACCCTTACAATCATACCATAGGCTAGCTTCTAGGGCTTAGCCTCCTTGATCTCGTGGTAGATCCACTCTTGTAAACATCCACAATATCAATATCAATCAAGGCAGACGTGGGTTTTACCTCCATCAAGAGGGCCCGAACACAGGTAGAACATCGTGTCCCTCGTCTCCTGTTACCATCCGCCTAGGCGCACGATTCAGGACCCCCTACCGAGATCCGCGGTTTGACACCGACATTGGTGCTTTCATTGAGAGTTCCTCTGTGCCGTCACCGATAGGAAGGATGCCTCCTCCCGTCTTCAAGGACGGTATTTTCGCCAAAGGAGCCTTGTCCGCCGGCCAAACTATCCGGCTAGGTGGTTTTCTTATGACTGCCTGTCCGGCCATCGCTTCGACAATGACCTCTCAAGTCGTCAAAAGCAATTTTCACGTCAGCTCAGAATTCGCCGAGCGGCTGGATCCAATAGAGCTCTCGTCCGTAAACGAGCTCTTGGATCGCATCGCCGCCACAGGAGTCGCTTCTGAGACTACAATCAGATTGGGCTTAAAACCGATCCGAGAGATATTAACTCTCCCGGTCACCCTGCGTTGCGGTGGTAGAGGAACAATCTTGGCGGCGCTTCTCTGTATTGAAAACTAGTCATGTCCGGGCTCCCGAACCCCCATGCGGATTCCGCGGAGGGCGGACTTGATCAAGCACTGAACTTAAAGTTAGGCATCGTGCCGGACTTCGTTGGAAAGCGTCCAGCAATCCAGGCTTCCAAAGTTGGAAACTTCTCGGCCTTGAGCCTTGAGATGGGCAGGGTTCGGACTTAGTTCCACCCACCCGCCCAGACATATGCGATCTATCTCTAATCCGGCAAGAGCCCGCTGAGGCAATACATCACTCTTGGGCGATTCCTCCTGGTTATGGACAGGATAAAGGACTGCCGAGAGGAAAACGCAATCTCAATTTTTGCAATAATTGCGCAGACGAGGAATCTTGAGCGCGTCGGCCGTCGTGAAATTACACGCCGCCGACCTGGCGTCCATAGTATGAAAATCTTGTGCGATGGAGAGTTTTCGGACAACCGAAATAAGTTTTGGGACAATCCGGCCCGAATGCAACCTAGTCCGCAACAAAAGGGTGCATTACACTCGAGCACCAGATACAAAACCAAAAGCAAAAACCCCATAAAGGGCTCGGAACCGTACTAGAGGGATGGCTTAGCGGACCTGTAAAATTCACGATCTGAAGGCGCCGTCCCAACACATAGCCTTGAGCATGTTGGATATTACGGCAGGTGGCCAAAAGTGGGCGGAGCTTCTAGCCCCGGAAAACCACTCCAACAACATCGGTACGGTATCAACAGTCTTCGACACTTTCATATCAAATAATATTCGGAAACGAACAATCCGCAGCCTTGCCGAAGTCTACAAAGTAGCAACAACCGATCCATGAAGCGACACAGCCATCACCTTCAACGCCAGCGACGAACCTAAATTCTGAACAGCTCGAGCTCCAGCCGCACTGGTATTTAGTCCAATGGTGAACGGCTTTCGACTTACAGAAGTCCTCATGGATGGCGGCAGCGGATTAAACCTCATCTACGAGGAAACCCTTCAAAAATTGGAAATAGATGGAACCGTATTGAGCGAAGCAGCACAACCTTTAGAGGAATAATCCCTAGCCGGAGGCGCTGCCTGAGGAAAAATCACACTCGATGTGGTATTGGCTCGCCGGACAACTACAGATCCGAAGAAGTCACGTTCCAAGTGGCCCGTTCAACAGCAGATATCACGCTATATTAGGACGAAGCATTCACAATTTTTCAAGCCGTACCCCATTACGGGTACATGAAGCTCAAAATGCCCGGGCCGGCGAAATAATCACTCTCGTTAGTGATCCGGACATAGCCTTTGCTGCGCGAAAACAAGACAGCCGCATTAGCCTTAGAGGCACTATCCGAAGCCCTAGCGGCGGAGGAACTCACCACTTCGCTCTCGGTGAATAGGGACGATTTGATACTCGATAAGAGATCCAAGTCCACCTCCTTTAAACCAGCAGATGAAATAGTAAAATTCCAGGTCCACCAGCGGACCCGACAAAACGGCCTCCATCGGGCACAATTGAACCCTGATGTAGGCGCCGCTTTGCGAAATTCCTTGGGAAAATTGGGACATTTTGCTGGCACCCTCGGATATGCCGGAATCCCATGCAGATTGGCGAGAACACAGCCTAAAGATCCTAAAAGGATTCAAGCCATCAAACAGGCTCTTGACGATTTTCGAACCCAAAAGACAGGCAATGGGAGAATAGCTAGCCAAACTATTGGAAGCGGATTCATCGAGACATCAAGCACCGGATTGGCTAGCAAACCTGGTAATGGTACCAAGAAGGACAAATCCTGGCGCCTATGTGCCGATTTCAAAGACCTAAATAAAGCCTGCCCAAAGGATCCCTTCCCCTCCCGCATCGACCAAATCATCGATGCCACCGCGAGCATGATTCATTGTGCTTCACGGGCGCATACTCGGCTATCATCAAATCAAGATGGCGAAGCGGATCAAGCATAGCGGCATTCATTACTCCATATGGACCATTCTGCTTCAACACGATGCCCTTCGGACTTAAAAGCGCCGGCGCAACATATCAGCGCATGATTGAGACATGTCGGCTACCCAGATCGGCAAAACAGTAGAGGCATACGTGGGCGGCGTAGTCGTCAAAACTAAACACGTCGAAACTCTAGTAGACGACTTGAGGCTCACATTCGACAACCTCAGAGCATATGACATCAAGATGAATCCGGAAAAATGTTTTTTCGGCGTACCAGCTGGAAAGCTGCTGGGCTTCATCGTATCCGGTAGAGGAATTGAAGCAAACCCAGCCAAGATCCGAGATCTGTCACAGCTAGATATCCCAAAAGACCTCAAGCAAATAAAAAAAATTGACCGGATGCGTGGCGGCTCTAAGCCGCTTTATCTCCCGTCTAGGAGAAAAGGCATTACCCCTCTAGTGCCTCCTTAGGCGCACCAAACACTTCGAGTGGACGGATGCTGCCACCGCCGAACTCGAAGAAATAAAGGCCATATTGGCAACAAATCCGGTCCTGGCTGCGCCCAACCTGGGCGAACCAATGTTGTTATACATCGCAGCTCGCATCAAGTTGTAAGCGCGGTACTGCGTCGTCGAACTAGAAAAGAAGGGCATAAATTCCCTCTTCAAAACCAGTATACTACGTATCCTTGTGTTAACCCCTACAAGTCCGTTACCCGCACTATCGGAAGATAGCATCTGCGGTGTTCATGGCGTCCGGAAGCTCGACACTACTTTCAAGAGTGTTCGATAGCGGTGGCCTCTTAAGTACCACTTAACGACATTATAAACAACGCGACGCGACGGAAGGATTGCAAAATGGGCCATTGAGCTCTTACCATTTGATATATCTTACAAACCTCGGCGAGCTATAAAGTCACAAGTTTTGGCTGACTTTGTCGCTGAATGGACCGCGAACTCCCTAAAGAATACGGCGCATACTCCAATTGGATTATGCGCCGACGGCTCTAAAATGTTAGCGGATTGGGGCTGGCGTCGTATTGGCGTCCCGACCGGGACACAGATCAATCGTACTTCAAATAATGTACGGACTCCAACAACGCGGCGAATCTGAGGCCCTTTTACATGGTCTCCGGATGGCAATCTCCATGGGCATTCAATGCCTAGAGGTGCGCGGGGATTCAAACCTCGCAATATCCCAAGTAAACGGAGACTTTGACGCCAAATATCCGAAAGTGGCAGCATATCGCAACACTGTCCTAAAAATGTCAGCCCGGTTCGAAGGACTTGAATTCCATCACGTAGCCCGGGATAATAACCAAGCAGCCGACGTACTGGCACGCATTGGCGCAAAACGCGACGCCAATTCGTACTATGGGAAGAGGATTCCGGAACTAACAAACCGGAACAAACCGCACCAACCGGCGATTCAGCTGATGATATAACACCTTCCGCCCACGACATAATGGCAGTAATTGCCCCATGGACAGAACCATTCCTCGCCTACTTGCTTAGGCAGGAGCTTCCCGAAGACCAAAATGCGGCCCGCTGCATTGTCCGGCGATCTAAAGCCTACAAGGTCTATGAGGGAGAACTTTATAAGAAAAGCACAACCGGAGTCCTTCAAAGGTGTATCTCCGAAGAGGAAGGGCGAAACCTCCTGGCTGAAATTCATGCCGGACTAGGCGGACACCACGCCGCAGCTCGGGCCATTGTAGGAAAGGCATTCCGTGCAGGATTTTATTGGCCGACGGCCCGACGGATCTTTCGGGACTTAGTCAAAGATCGTCGGTTGTCGCTCTTTGCTAATCGAGCCATATGCCACCCACCCCTCAAAACTATACCCATTACCTAGCCGTTCGTGATGCAGGGGCTTGACATGGTTGGACCACTTAAAGGGGAACCCACAAGCAAAGGTACCTATTGGTCATGGTGGATAAATTCACCAAATGGATAGAGGCCAAGCCGGTTAAAGCGGCGAGTCGGACCAGTGATAGACTTTATATCCGGGGTAGTACACCGTTATGGTGTCCCCACAGCATCATCACCGATAGCGGCACGAACTTCACCGCCAATGAGGTTAAATCATGGTGCAAAAATATGGGCATCAAGCTCGATTACGCTTGATCTATCATCCTCAAACCAGCGGTCAAGTGGAGCGAGCAAATGGTCTAATAATGGCGGCATCAAACCCGGACTAGTGCGGTCCCTTACGAAATCTGACATGCCTTTGGGTAGAGGAGCTCGACTCCGTACTCACGGGGCTGCGGACAACGCCTAACCGTACTACGGATTCACACCTTTTTATGGTATCTGGCGCGAAGCAGTTTTGCCTGCCACATCATTCATGACTCACCTCGAGTGCGCATGTACGAAGAAAGAAAGCCGAGTTGGATCGGCGGGACAGCTTGGGCGCATTGGAGGAAAAGCGCGGCGTCGCCAAGGCTCGTTCCGCATTCTATCGGCAGCAGGCTCGAAGATATCAAAGCACGAAATGCGGGCCAAGACATACAACGTTGGCGAACTGGTTCTCGCCTGCCGGACAAGAAAAAGGACAAGCTCAAGCCCAAATGGGAAGGCCCCTTCATCATCGATCAAATCCTGACCGGCAGAGCGTACCGTCTACGAAATGCATCGGATAACCGACTCGAGCCGAACCCATGGAACGCAGCCCGCCTCCGACGATTCTATGCCTAGCGCCGGACTAAGAGTTCGTCCCTTTCCCCCCGTACAATTTTATTTTTACTTCAGCTGCCTTTTGTTTATCTTTTTCTTCTCAACCCTATTCATCCAAGCCTTAAAGGGCCTACTTGCGCAACATTCGCGCGCAATTGATGTGCTATCCGCACTCATTATACAGGGGCTTCTTTACGAAGCTTAATTATCTGGGCTTCATGCCCGGCACATGTCAAGCCTCCTGTGCGCCCGGATTCGATCGCCCGGTGTACGCGATTATTCGCCGTCTTTGCCATGTCATGTGCTTGCGTGTTTCACTTTGCCATGTCATCATCTGCATTTCATAGCATGTCATCATGTGCATTTCATTTTGCAGACGTGTTCGTCTCTTGCATCCGAGCATTTTCCCCGTTGTCCTATGTCTCCTATGTCTCCCGGCGCCCCCTTTTACCTCTTTTCGTGTGCGGGTGTTAAACGGTCTCGAAATGGACCGAGGTTTGCCAAGCGGCCTTGGTATAGCACCGGTGAACCGCTTTGTCATGTTTCGGATCATTTGGAGGTCGTTTGATACTCAGCGGTTAACCGGGTAACCGCAAAAGCCTCTTTTGTATTGCAGCCCAACACCCCTTTCAAAGTGGCCCAAAACCCACCAAACTCCCCTCCATGCTCTCGGTCGTTCGATCACGATCGCGTGGCCGAAAACCGCACCTCATTTGGACTCTCCTACCTCCCTCTACCTACATAAACACCCCCCCCCCCCTCCAAAAATCGCAGTCCAAATCCCCCGAAACCCTAAAAATTGTCCCCGCGCCCGCGGACACGTCCCGCCGCCCGGAACCGCCCGCCGCCGCCCAGCCAATGGGAGGCTGCCACGTCGCCTGCCAGCGCCTCCCGCCGCCCGCGGACCTGCGAGCCACACGGCCGCCCCCGCCCGCCCGACCGCGCGAGCCCGCTCCGCGCCGCGCCGCCGCCCGCCTCCGCGCCCGACCGGCCCGCGTCGCCTGCCGCCTCCGGCCGCCTCGCCGGTGCCCGCCGACTTCGCGAGAGCCTGGCCCCGCCCGCGCCGCCCAGCGTCCCTCCACCGGCGCGCCCGAGAGCCGCCCGGCCGCCCGCCCGTCTCGCGCCGCCCATTTGGCGCCCTTCGCCGCCGCCTCGGCGCACCTCCGCCAGCGTCGGGATCCGGCCCCCCTCTCGCCGGCGCCCTCCCCGTCGCCTCTCCGGCCACCGGCGCCGCGGATCCGGCGAGATCCGCCGCCGCCTCGGTTCGCGTGACTCGGTTGACTTCTTCCCCCCCCTCCAAATCCACTAAGTCCCCGAGTTTTCAGTAATTTTCATGCATATTCATCATGCCATAACTCTCTGCATACTGCTCCGTTTCGTGCGTGTAATATGTCAAAATGTTCGCCTCGAAGAGTACATCATTTCACCTCATTGCGTAATTTTCGTGTGAGCTCATCTTGATGCCCGAAATGCTGTTGGAAGAGGGCTATGTGATGTTAGTTTCTGTTTCTTAACAGAACATGCACTTTTGCATTTTTGCCATGATTGATGTGTGCATCCTATGAACTTGAGTCCTACATGTGTTTTGTAATATGCCATGCCATCTTTACATGGGTGTATGCCATGTATTTTCTTGATCTCTGTGGTGACTAGCACAAGCATGCAAACTAGGCTTCATGATGTTGCTGATTTCAGCCTGCTACTATTGATATTTTTATGCCATGTTAACTTGATGCTACCGAGAGATCCATGCATATTTTGAGATACTTCAGTAAGGATGTTTTTAACATATGGTTATTCTCTATCCATCCATGCCCTTGTTTGCAATTATGGAGTGCCATAGCTTGAGTCAATCGAGCTCTACTTTTGCTATAAAATGTTTCCTGCCAGATTGTTTACATGTTATTCATTTTTGCCAAGGTTGTTGTAGTTGATCCGTGTATGCTATGATGTTGTTCTTGCCATGTATAGCTTCTATGCCATGTATTATTACTGTGAGTTGCCTTGCCATGCCATGTATTGCTCTGTGGTGAGTGGTTCAAGCTCACCAAAATGCCTACTTATCGTTGTTTCTGCCATGTTTAAATCTGTAATATAACTTGCCATGTTTACATGGGTGCCATCATATTTTCTGATCCTTTTTGGCTCATGGTCAGTAAAGGACTTTTGTTCTAAGCATGTAATAGTATCATTACATGCCTTTGTATGCCATGTTAAGTTCCTGTAACATGTTGTTTGATAGCTCTAAACATTGCAACCTGATGTTATTTCTGCTAAAGTCTGAAACTGTTATTATATGCAATCTTGCCATGTCCTTTTGAGCATGATCTAGTGGTTTATGGAGATAGCTCAGTGTTCATGTTTTGTCATGCTTTACCTGTACATCATGCCCATGCCTTTTGTTTTCTTGTTGAGGTCCTGTAGCATGTTGTTTTGATGCTTGCAATATGCCTACTTGTTGTTATGGACAGATTGTTGTCATGACTTTGTATAGGGTGTATGTGTTGAACCGTTGCTCCGTTTTGAGTGTGCTCTATATGAAACTTGCTTAGAATTGCATGTAGCTTCATATTATCATGTGGCATCCTTGTTTTGAGGTGTTTGCTTGATGTTTGGGTGCATTTTGCATTAATGCCATGTTTAACTTGTTTTGCTCATATCTTCTAGGCCGTAGCTCCGAATCTAATGAACTTTATATGTAACTTGACTAGAATTTCGTGTAGATCATCTTGGTGCATATTAACTTGCTGTTTAACAACTTGAACATAAGGTTTATTTAGATCTGGACCAATTTCGAAATTTGCATATGAGGACTTACCGGAATTGTTCTATGTTGTTCCCGGCCTCATTTAAACTTGCCTTGATGTGTTGTTCTTGTTTGCATCATCTTTTGCCATGAGTAGCTTCATGTAGCCTTGTCATGCATCATGCTTGGTTGAGCATCATGTCTTGTTCATGTGTGGTGTGTTTACCATGTTGTGTGCTTCTCCTTGTTAGTTCCCGTTTCGTTGCGATCGTGAGGATTCGTTCGTCTACGCTTGGTTCGGCTTCATCCGTTCGTCTTCTTCATGGACTCGTTCTTCTTCCTTGCGGGATTTCAGGCAAGATGACCGCTATCCTGGATCTCACTACTATCATTGCTATGCTAGTTGCTTCGTTCTTTCGCTATGCTGCGATACCTATCACTTGCTGCTCAAGCCTCCCAAATTGCCATGTCAGCCTCTAAGCTTTTGCACCCTTCCTAGCAAACCATTGTTTGGCTATGTTACCGCTTTGCTCAGCCCCTATTATAGCGTTGCTAGTTGCAGGTGAAGATGAAGTTTGTTCCTTGTTGGAACATGGAGATGTTGTTCCTTGTTGGATCATGTTTACTTGTTGGGATATCACAATATCTATTGTTTAATTAATACATCTATATACTTGGTAAAGGGTGGAAGGCTCGGCCTTATGCCTGGTGTTTTGTTCCACTCTTGCCGCCCTAGTTTCCGTCATATCGGTATTATGTTCCCGGATTTTGCGTCCCTAACGCGGTCGGGTGATTTATGGGACCCCCTTGACAGTTCGCTTTGAATAAGACTTTTCCAGCAAGGCCCAACATTGGTTTTATCATTTGCCTCACCTATGCCCTTTTTCCCTTGGGTTTCCGGAGCCCGAGGGTCATCTTTATTTTAGCCCCCGGGCGGTGCTCCTTCGAGTGTTGGTCCGAACCGAGGCAACCTCTTGGGCCACCACGGAGAAACTCGAGGCTTGGTTTTACTCGTAGCTTGACTTATCCGGCGTGCCCTGAGAACGAGGTAGGTGCGACTCCTATCGGGGTTTGTCGGCACATCCGGGCGGCTTTGCTGGTCTTGTTTTATTGCCATCGAAATGTCTTGTAGCCGGGATTCCGAGACTGATCGGGTCTTCCAGGGGAAAAGGAATATCCTTCGTTTATCGCGAGAGCTTATCATGGGCTAAGTTGGGACACCCCTGCAGGGTATAAACTTTCGAGAGCCGTGCCCGCGGTTATGTGGCAGATGGGAATTTGTTAATATCCAGTTGTAGTAAACTTGAAGCAAACTCTTCTAAAATACACCAACCGTGTGCGTAACCGTGAGTGTCTCTTTTCGGGTTTGATCGAGAGGAGAACACGGTTTCTGGGTTATGTTTGACGTAAGTAGGAGTTCAGGATCACTTCTTGATCATTACTAGTTGATGACCGTTCCTTTGTTTCTCTTCTCGCTCTCATTTGCGCATGTTAGCCACCATATATGCTTAGTCGCTGCTGCAACCTCACCACTTTATCCCTTCCTTTCCTACTTAAGCTTTGCTAGTCTTGATACCCATGGTAATGGGATTGCTGAGTCCTCGTGACTCACAGATTACTACACCACCAGTTGCAGGTACAGGTTGCGATGATCTTGACGCGAGGCGATGTTTGCTTGTATTGGAGTTCTTCTTACGCTTCTCCTTGATCGGGGATAGGTTCCAGTCGGCAGCTGGGCTAGCGAGGTGGATGTCGTTTGAGCTTACATTTATGTTTCATCCGTAGTCGGATGTTGATCTTGTATATGTTGTTGATGTATTCTTGTGGCATTTGTGCCTTATGTATGTATCCCTATGTATTATGTATTGTTGATGTAATGATATCCACCTTGCAAAAGCGTTTCAATATCGGGTCTATCCTTGGTGGGACCTTGAGTTCCTTTTGGATAGGGTCGCATATTGGGCGTGACAAGTTAGTATCGAGCCTCGACCAACCTTAGGAGCCCCTTGATTGATCGTGTAGTTTGGCCGTTGTTGAGTCTAGAAGAAAACTGTTTTGGTCTAGTTATATCGGAGTAGGAATTCTTTTACTCCTCAGCCCCTTAAATCGCTCTGGTCAGGAATCTTGACGTAGGTGTTTTGAATTACTCCTCTTTCCCCTTCAAATTTTTCTTTAGGATCACGCAGTTGGTTTTTCGGTAGTTGTTCCTCAGCTCTTTGCATCCCGTGCATTTCTCGTCAAGTTGACTCGAGTCTCTTCATCTTTGCAATTTCAATCCCCAGTTGTTTTCTTTTCCACCGCCCACCCTTCTTCTTCTCAGAACCGGAGTCCGTAATCGAGTATCCATCCTACTCGTGTGAAGTCCTTGCCTTCTTTCCTCAATGTTTTCAACCGGTGTTTTCTCTTCAAGATATTTGTCGGTTTCCCCTTCCAACTTGTCTTTGTTTTCCCGCCCTCCCACCCTATTATTCCCGGAGTTCGAGTTTCTTCCGACCATCTATTTCATTCGCACGGAGCCTCTTCAGTCCTTCGTCAATTATTTCAACCGGTGGTTTCTCGTCTAGTTCGTCATTCTTCATCTCTTTCTTTTCCGATGGACTCAATTCAAGTTTTTCGGATTAATCATATTCTTTTCCTTCGAAGTGTTCTCTTTGCTTGTTCGCCTCTCACCAGTTTATCCTCCTGGAGTGCTCAAGACATCTCAGGAGATTCGTCTATGTTCTAATTAATTCGAGGTTGTCACCTCATTCAAATATTTTAATTGTTCTGGTGCATCATCTATCTGCTCATCAACCCTTTCCAACGATGTTTTCTTTTCAGTGGGCCCTAACCCACAGGTCTTTTCCCAGGATCTTACCTGACTCTTCTAATTTCCCCGGAGTTATTCTCAATTCTTTTCAAGTGTGACGTAAGAATGAATATCATCAGTCACTTGCCTTTTCCAAGATCGATTTCAAACCATTTCATTGTTGGCTCAACCGCTTCGCTTTTCATTCTCCCGGAGTATCTCATTAATTTTGTTGGTGTTTCTCGTCGTCATTTGAAGACCGAAGTAGAGTTTTCCCTAAATCTCGTCCGTTCTCCCAGAAGATTTGTGGTGCTAGCTCGATGTTATCCTATCAATTTGTTTCCAGTCATGCAAATTCTTTTCATCCATCCGGAGTATTTCAGGAGTTACTTTCCGTCTCAATCATCCGGAGGCCATCTTTTCGGAAGATCTCTTCGTTCCAAGTTTTCAGATTCGTTCTCCAATTATTCTATATCTGTGCCCTTTCGTTCGTCTCAATATTCTTCCGGTGCTTCGTTCAAGCATTCGTCAATCAGTTCGCGATCTCTTCGTTCTCTTGTCTCTAATTTTCCCTCAAGTATCTTCGTGGTTTCTAATTCTTCCCGGTGATTCATTCTCGTTCATCGGTCATTCTTGATTTCTTATGGTGGTTCGTTCAAGATTTTTTTCCCTTGATTATCATTCAATCCATTCGTTCTTTTCAATCCTACCGGTGGTTCATGAAGACCTTCTCAAGTTTGCGTTATGTCACTTCTCAATCTCCTTTCAAGAAGAACAAGTGATATGCAATCCATTGCTTCTCATCAATTTAATTGATGAAGGATAAGCATAACGTAATTCTTATTCTTCTTTCATCGAGTTGATTAATTCTTTTCTTCGGAGATTTTTCATGATGAATAATCTCTTGGTTCTAAGTCTTTCATCTTTTCATTTCCGGAGTTCAAAATTTTCCTCGACTATTTTGTCGGAACCTCCATCTAGATCATCGCAAGGCTCATCTTATTCTTTCTTCCTTCATTCTATGGCATCATCCTTTTTGTTACCGAAATTTTTCATGGTGGTTCTTTATGATTTAATTCTTTCTTCAAGAGTTTCATCAATATTTTGGTGGAATTCAAGTACCTTTTCTTCTTGCATCTCGAAGTGCAATTAAATCTTCGTATTCTTTTGAAATGGAGTTTTGCATTTCTTCCTTCTTCTCAGCTATCCAATCATTTTCGTTTGTGGCCGGTTATCACCTTATGATCTTGAAATGTTACCTATAAGTCCACAACAAGTTTATTCTTTCGTTGTTGATTTTCTCAACAACTCCAGTCAATCCTTCCTTCTAAGTTCTTTTCATTCATTTTTTTCCAATTCTTCCGGAGGCATTACGTTGTTTATCTCGTCAAGTGTCATTCCATCTTCTGAAGTTCATGTTCTATTCTTTCCTTGTTAACCGGAGTGCTGCCTAAATCCTTTCAGTCTTATTCATTTCTTATCTCGTTCGAACCGGAGTTGTTTCTGAGTCTATCATGTTTCCATGAGCTTTTGATTCTCGTCATTCTCGTCGTTCCTCTCTTCTTCTCGAGTGCTCTCGATTCTTTGCTTCTTCTTTGAGTGCTTGTTTCACCTCTTCCCTTTTCTCTTCTGTCTCGGTCCTAAGATCTCGAGACGAGATCTCTTGTTAGTGGAGGAGTGTTGTAACGCCCCGGATTCGATGCGCCAGGTGTCTGCCAGTTATTCGCCGTCTTTGCCATGTCATGTGCTTGCGTGTTTCACTTTGCCATGTCATCATCTGCATTTCATAGCATGTCATCATGTGCATTTCATTTTGCATACGTGTTCGTCTCTTGCATCCAAGCATTTTCCCCGTTGTACGTTTTGCAATCCGGCACTCCTATGTCTCCCGGCACCCCCTTTTACCTCTTTTCGTGTGCGGGTGTTAAACGGTCTCGGAATGGACTGAGGTTTGCCAGCGGCCTTGGTATAGCACCGTAGAACCGCTGTCAAGTTTCGGATCATTTGGAGGTCGTTTGATACTCAGCGGTTAACGGGTAACCGCAAAAGCCTCTTTGTATTGCGGCCCAACACCCTTTCAAAGTGGCCAAAAACCACCAAACTCCCCTCCATGCTCTCGGTCGTTCGATCACGATCGCGTGGCCAAAAACCGCACCTCATTTGGACTCTCCTAGCTCCCTCTACCTATATAAACACCTCCCCTCCAAAAATCGCGGTCAAATCCCCGAAACCCTAAAATCGTCCCGCGCGCGCGGTTTCGTCGCCCGCCGCCGACCGCAGCCAATGGGAGGCTGCCACGTCGCCTGCCCGCGCCTCCTCCGCCGCGGCCCTGCGGGCCCACGGCCCGCCCGCCCGGCCCCGACGCGAGCCCGCTCCATGCCCGCGCCATGCCGCCTCCGCGCCCGGCCCGGCCCGCGTCGCCCGCCGCCTCCGGCCGCCTCGCCGCCGCCCGCCGACTCGCGGAGCCAGCCCCGCCGCCGCGCCCGCCCAGCGTCCCCTCAGCGTAGCCCGCCGCCAAACCGCCCGGCCGCGCCGCCCGTCTCGCGTCGCCCGGCCCGCCCGCCCTTCGCCGCCGCCTCGGCGCCCCTCCGCCAGCGTCGGGATCCGGCCCCCCTCTCGCCGGCACCCTCCCCGTCGCCTCTCCGGCCACCGGCGCCGCGGATCCGGCGAGATCCGCCGCCGCCTCGGTTCGCGTGACTCGGTTGACTTCTTTCCCCCCTCCAAATCCACTAAGTCCCCGAGTTTTCAGTAATTTTCATGCATTTTCATCATACCATAACTCTCTGCATACTGCTCCGTTTCGTGCGTGTAATATGTCAAAATGTTCGCCTCGAAGAGTACATCATTTCACCTCATTGCATCATTTTCATTTGAGCTCATCTTGATGCCCGAAATGCTGTTGGAAGAGGGCTATGTGATGTTAGTTTCTTTCTTAACGAACATGCACTTTGTCATTTTGTCATGATTGATGTGTGCATCCTATGAACTTGAGTCCTACATGTGTTTTGTAATATGCCATGCCATCTTTACAGGGGTGTATTCCATGTATTTTTGTGATCTCTGTGGTGACTAGCACAAGCATGCAAACTAGGCTTCATGATGTTGCTGATTTCAGCCCCTGTTCTGCTGATATTTTTATGCCATGTTAGCTTGATGCTACCGAGAGATCCATGCATATTTTGAGATACTTCAGTAAGTATGTTTTGAACATATGGTTATGCTCTATCCATCCATGCCCTTGTTTGCAATTATGGAGTGCCATAGCTTGAGTCAATCGAGCTCTACTTTTGCTATAAAATGTTTCCTGGCAGATTGTTTACATGTTATTCAATTTTGCCAAGGTTGTTGTAGTTGATCCTTGTATGCTATGATGTTGTTCTTGCCATGTATAGCATCTATGCCATGTCTTCTTACTGTGAGTTGCCTTGCCATGCCATGTATTGCTCTGTGGTGAGTGGTTCAAGCTCACCAATATGCCTACTTATCGTTGTTTCTGCCATGTTTAAATCTGTAATATAACTTGCCATGTTTACATGGGTGCCATCATATTTTCTGATCCTTTTTGGCTCATGGTCAGTAAAGGACTTTTGTTCTATGCATTTAGTAGTATCATGACATGCCTTTGTATGCCATGTTAAGTTCCTGTAACATGTTGTTTTATAGCTCTAAACATTGCAACCTGATGTTATTTCTGCTAAAGTCTGAAACTGTTATTATATGCAATCTTGCCATGTCCTTTTGAGCATGATCTAGTGGTTTATGGAGATAGCTCAGTGTTCATGTTTTGTCATGATTTACCTGTACATCATGCCCATTCCTTTTGTTTTCTTGTTGAGGTCCTGTAGCATGTTGTTTTGATGCTTGCAATATGCCTACTTGCTGTTATGGACAGATTGTTGTCATGACTTGTATAGGGTGTATGTGTTGAACCGTTGCTCCGTTTTGAGTGTGCTCTATATGAAACTTGCTTAGAATTGCATGTAGCTTCATATTATCATGTTGCATCCTTGTTTTGAGGTGTTTGCTTGATGTTTGGGTGCATTTTGCATCAATGCCATGTTTAACTTGTTCTGCTCATATCTTCTAGGTCGTAGCTCCGAATCTAATGAACTTTATATGTAACTTGACTAGAATTTCGTGTAGATCATCTTGGTGCATATTAACTTGCTGTTTAACAACTTGAACATAAGGTTTATTCAGATCTGGACCAATTTCGAAATTTGCATATGAGGACTTACCGGAATTGTTCTATGTTGTTCCCGGCCTCATTTAAACTTGCCTTGATGTGTTGTTCTTGTTTGCATCATCTTTTGCCATGAGTAGCTTCATGTAGCCTTGTCATGCATCATGCTTGGTTGAGCATCATGTCTTGTTCATGTGTGGTGTGTTTACCATGTTGTGTGCTTCTCCTTGTTAGTTCCCGTTTCGTTGCGATCGTGAGGATTCGTTCGTCTACGCTTGGTTCGGCTTCATCCGTTCGTCTTCTTCATGGACTCGTTCTTCTTCCTTGCGGGATTTCAGGCAAGATGGCGCTACCTGGATCTCACTACTATCATTGCTATGCTAGTTGCTTCGTTCTTCGCTATGCTGCGATACCTATCACTTCTTTGCTCAAGCCTCCCAAATTGCCATGTCGACCTCTAACCTTTTGCACCCTTCCTAGCAAACCATTGTTTGGCTATGTTACCGCTTTGCTCAGCCCCTCTTATAGCGTTGCTAGTTGCGGTGAAGATGAAGTTTGTTCCTTGTTGGAACATGGAGATGTTGTTCCTTGTTGGAACATGTTTACTTGTTGGGATATCACAATATCTATTGTTTAATTAATGCATCTATGTACTTGGTAAAGGGTGGAAGGCTCGGCCTTATGCCTGTGTTTTGTTCCACTCTTGCCGCCCTAGTTTCCGTCATATCGGTATTATGTTCCCGGATTTTGCGTCCCTAACGCGGTCGGGTGATTTATGGGACCCCTTGACAGTTCGCTTTGAATAAGACTTTTCCAGCAAGGCCCAACATTGGTTTTACCATTTGCCTCACCTATGCCCTTTTTCCCTTGGGTTTAGGGCCGAGGGTCATCTTTATTTAGCCCCGGGCGGTGCTCCTTAGTGTTGGTCCGAACCGAGCAACTTGCGGGGCCACCACGGGAAACTTCGAGGCTTGGTTTTACTCGTAGCTTGACTTATCCGGCGTGCCACGAGAGCGAGGTATCGTCGACTCCTATCGGGATTTGTCGGCACATCCGGGCGGCTTTGCTGGTCTTGTTTTATTCTGTCGAAATGTCTTGTGGCGGGATTCGAGACTGATCGGGTCTTCCGGGAGAAGGAATATCCTTTGTTGATCGCGAGAGCTTATCATGGGCTAAGTTGGGACACCTGCAGGGTATAAACTTTCGAGAGCCGTGCCTGCGTTATGTGGCAGATGGGAATTTGTTAATATCGGTTGTAGTAAACTTGAAGCAAACTCTTCTAAAATACACCAACCGTGTGCGTAATCATGAGTGTCTCTTTTAGGGGTTGATCGAGAGGAGAACACGGTTTCTGGGTTATGTTTGACGTAAGTAGGAGTTTAGGATCACTTCTTGATCATTACTAGTTGACGACCGTTCCTTTGTTTCTCTTCTCGCTCTCATTTGCATATGTTAGCCACCATATATGCTTAGTCGCTGCTGCAACCTCACCACTTTATCCCTTCCTTTCCTACTTAAGCTTTGCTAGTCTTTTATACCCATGGTAATGGGATTGCTGAGTCCTCGTGACTCACAGATTACTACACCACCAGTTGCAGGTACAGGTTGCGATGATCTTGGCGCAGAGCGATGTTTTCTTGTATTGGAGTTCTTCTTACGCTTCTCCTTCTATCGGGGATAGGTTCGGTCGGCAGCTGGGCTAGCAGGTGGATGTCGTTTGAGCTTACATTTATGTTTCATCCGTAGCCGGATGTTGATCTTGTATATGTTGTTGATGTATTCTTGTGGCATTTGTGCCTTATGTATGTATCCCTATGTATTATGTCTTGTTGATGTAAAGATATCCACCTTGCAAAAGCGTTTCAATATGCGGGTCTATCCTTGGTGGGACCTTCGAGTTCCTTTTGGATAGGGTCGCATATTGGGCGTGACACCTCCACATGTACCTTTTATTCACCATTATATGCATCGATATGACTTAAGTTTTGGCCAAGCTGGGTTGCTTGGCTCCTGTGCTTACCCTTACGTTCCCGATTGTTGGCTAGGAGGTAAAGGAGCACCTCTGCGATTATTCTTGCGGGTCAGCCGGATGTGTACCTCAGGTGGGTGAAGCCAAAGCTAGCGTTCTTAAGGGAATATTCGATCGGTGACTTAAAATATGATCTTTTATACACTTATTTATCTGCCCCGGATGTTTTTCTGCTTTTTACATGATCCGGACATGCACTTTAGGGCTTGCCACCCCGGAGAGGAAAGGAACCCTTAACGGAACTATTCTCCTGGAAGATGTTTCTTACTACCCATGTAATATAACATAACTAGTTGGGCACTTATGCGATAAAACTTTGATGACCCCTCGCTTTGGTCTCCATGCATACCCGGTTGTTTCATAACCGAGAAGGTATTCGGACACACTCCGGACTCTAGGGTCCCGAGTCGAAGCGAAAAGGTCGGCAAAGACAAGCGATCTACAATCCGGCTAGAAGGCATTTTGTATGTCATTTTATAATACATTGTCAAATCGGTGATTGTATTCTTCCTCAATCCGTCTAACAGGTTGTCTAATTTACAGTCTGTTGGGAAAATTTAGCGACCAACTCTACTTGGCCATATACTAAACTCACAGGGATCTCCTTCCCGCCGGGCCCCACAGGTCCGACTTGACCATGTGGTTGGGATCCGCCTTCTTGTACAGCGTCTTTACCATGGCCCGAGCCTCCACAGCACCTTGGCGGCAGGCGAAATCTTCCATAAATGGAAGCGCTGCCGCACTCCTGCAGCTTCTCCATAAGCTCCCCAAGACCCTTAGGTAAGGAGAAGGTTGGCCATAACTCTGGATGACGCCGCTCATTGCCCGCCCGAACTCGTTCGATCGGTTGCAACAATTCGGGAAGTTGATCACCCGTTGATCTGGGCATCTCCTCCATGAGGCGACACAGTGAGCATACTGCAGACATATTACATCAAATTGACTTCCTCGCCCGAACTCTTCTTTTCAAAGGAGTTCGCTCAAGCACTACTATATATGCGCGACGAAGCCGCTGATTCTCCTTAACGGAGCCCGACAGCTCGGCCCGAACGCCATTCAGCTCTTCTCCAAGCTGGGCATGGGCATCCCGGAGCTTGTTCCTTTCATGCTGCACCTTATGCAGCATCCTCTCGCCGGCCTTTAGTTGTCGCAGAAGTTCTTGCCTGTCCGGATCTTGTCCGGCAGCACCTGCAACGTCATTTTTTCTTTCATACTTGCGCAAAGGCCCAACGCTACTTATCTTTCTAAAACAATGCGTTACCAGGAGAGGTCCCTGCGCTTCCTCCTGCGCCAGAGAGTGCGGCCTCAAGTTGGGCCTTGCACTCTTGCAGCTCCTGAGACAGTTGGGTATTCTTCTCGGTAAGATCCTACGTTTCATATGATCCTTAAATCAGTTAATATAACTACTTTAAGTCTCGAGGGCTACTGGCATATATAACTATTAAATTCTCTTACCCGTATGTCTTTTACATATTGCTCCGTGGCTCGGTAAAACCATCTTGAGCAGCCGCGAAGGTGCGCGTCCCCGTGTTAAAGGCATTCAGCGCCTCGGGGAGAAGCACGTCACGAAATACTGTCGGCGGCGCTGTGATTCAGGACACTCTCCACCTCGAGACTTGGTGGCGGACGATGCAGTCGGCATCCTCCGTCGAAGAGCGTCCGGCTCGCGCCTTGCGCTCGCCTCCCCTCGACCAGGTGCGGGGAGCTGGCTGGTAGAGGTTGGATTGGCAACCTCCGCCCGCTGTCCGTGGGCGCTTTTTCCCTATAAAAGTCATGAGCACTCAAGCGCTTCCTAGGAGCGTTGCTCTAAATAATGAATTGTGAGCTACACCTTTGCGGCGACATTTCAGTCGCGCCAAGCTCCTCTTCCGCCTCTTGGTCAGAATCGCCCATGTTGGTCAGCCACATGAGCTCGGCTTCTCGCCTAGGGGCGCCTCCTGCAGTGCCATCATATCGGTGGTCGAAATAAGCAAGGAAGGAATAGCGGTGTCGGGGCTTGATCGCAATCACTTGGGAAGTCGGATATAGTGCAGGATAGTCGGCCGTGATGGCGACTAAAGCATTGTCCATCTTGAGCTGGTGGAACACCCGTCGATTAGCTCCACCTTTATGTCCGGATCCTCTTGGAGGCGGATCCGGGATCTCTCTGGATCCTCGGGCTGCGGAGCGGACTTAGCATGCCCTCCACAGTCCGGCACAGTTCTGCGTCGAAGAAGAACACAATATAAAAACTTAAGTTTCAAAAGGCATAGGTCGGACACGCAGAGTGTTCTCTTACCCAAGGCCGGGGATTATTCATGGAGAACCCATTTAACGGGTTTGTCCAAAAAATCCTCCTTCTCCCCCTTATACAGGCGGACAGGATCATCACGGATCTTGGCGAATCCGGCCCTTCTTGGCCATGGCGGGTGGCATCGTCTTCCCGTTGAAATCTCACATGGGCGGCCTGTATTGTAGTGGCTGCACCCCGCATAATGCATGTTGCCATGACTCAATCATGGTCAACTTGGCATGGGCGATAACCTTATTCGGCCCGTCAAATAATGGGCGCTCTTATCTTCCTCGGGGCGGGGGCTCGCGGACGCCAACTAAAGCGTTTCTTGAGGAGCATTGCTGAACTCCGGAGGCCGATCCGAACAGGGTCCGGCAGCGGGCGTCTTCTATATAAAACCATTCGAAGGCCAGTCTTGGGCGCCTTCTTAGGGGTTCGGATGGATATCCGGTCCGGCAATCGCCATATTTGGCGCCGCCCACTTGATATATGGACCCCTCGTGAGAGCGGGGTACAAGGCAGAACAACCTCTTCCACAGCGCGTAGTGGGGCTCGGCGCCCGGGAATAGCTTCAAAGAGCTACGTAACCCGCAATATGCAGGGGGTGAGGCGGGCGTGAGGTGATGAAGTGGAGTCCGTAGAACTCCGAGGCCAGCGGAGGAATGGATGTACAGAAATCCGAGCCCCTTATCGGATAGGGGACGAAGCATACCGCTCCCTTTGTTGGGATTTGGGGTAACCTCCGCTTGCTTCCCACCTTTGTAGGTGGCCAGCCAGCTCGAACCGGAACCATGAAGGCGGAGGAGATATCCCCCACTTGGAGCTTCACCAGCTCGTTGTGCGGAATAGAGCATCTCCTCCAATCTCCGGCAAAGGGCTGGGGCCGAGAAGAGGAGCAGCGTTGACGGTCCATGATGGAATGGATTCTTGGTCAGCGCTCCGATGAGTATTTGCGGGGAAGATGGTGATTTGGATCTGGATTCTTGCCTCCCTTATAGGCAGATCATTCGCACAACTAGGGGTAAGACATAAAAGACACCCTGGCTTTTCGCGTTTGCGGACAGCGTGGAAGAAGGCCATTATTGGGCGTGGAAGCCAAGGCAGCGCAACATTGATGAGGAAGCTGGACCTTTGTTCGGCGGTACATAGAACTTGAAGGAGAACCCGCCTTGCAACGCCCGAAGGCGACACGCATGCTGGACTTATCATCATTGAAGCCTTGTTAAAGGCTCTTGAGGAGTCCCGGATTAGGGGTGTCGGATAGCGGACTACCATCATCACGGACTATCATCGGCCGAACTATCATCATCGACCGGACTCCAAGACTATGAAGATACAAGATTGAAGACTTAGCCCGTGTCCGGATGGGACTTTCCTTGGCGTGGAAGGCAAGCTTGGCGATCTGGATATGTAGATCTCCTACCATTGTAACCGACTCTATGTAACCCTAGCCCTCTCCGATGTCTATATAAATCGGATGGCTCTAGTCCGTAGGACAGAACAACAACCCTTACAATCATACCATAGGCTACCTTCTAGGGTTTAGCCTCCTTGATCTCGTGGTAGATCCACTCTTGTAAACATCCACAATATCAATATCAATCAAGCAGGACGTAGGGTTTTACCTCCATCAAGAGGCCCCAAACCTGGGTAAAACATCGTGTCCCTCGTCTCCTGTTACCATCCGCCTAGGCGCACAGTTCGGGACCCCCTACCCGAGATCCTCCGGTTTTGACACCGACAATCTTCGTATAATATGTAGGAACCAATATGAGCATCCAGGTTCCACTATTGGTTATTGACCAGAGATGAGTCTCGATCATGTCTACATAGTTCTCGAACCCATAGGGTCCGCACGCTTAACGTTCGGTGACGATCCGTATTATGAGTTTATGTGATTTGATGTACCGAAGGTAGTTTGGAGTCTCGGATATGATCACGGGCATGACAAGGAGTCTAAATAGTCGAGACATAAAGATCGATATATTGGAAGCCTATGTTTGGTCACCGGAAAGGTTCCGGATGATAGCGGGCGAATACCGGAGTACCGGGGGGTTACCTGAACCCCTTGGGGAGTATAATGGGCCTTGTGGGCCTTAGTGGAGAAGAGGAGGGGCGGCTAGGGCAGGCCATGCGCCCCCTCCCCCCTAGTCCGAATTGGACAAGGAAGGGGAGGAGGTGCCCCCCTTTTTCCTTCCCCCTCTCTCCTCCTTCCTTCCCTCCTACTCCTCCTCTTGGAAGGGGGGATCCTACTCCCAGTGGGAGTAGGACTCCCCTATGGCGCCACTACAAAAAAAAGATACATCCGTGACATTTTGGGCCGAACAATTTTTTTTCTGTCGTACATATGACACTTCTATGACGGTAATTGTAACAAAACCCGATATCATCATAGATGTGGTGGGCTCCTACTTCTGTGACAAAAAATCATGACAGAAAATGGGCTTTTAAGTCTGGGCGGGCGGAGGCGCAGCTGCATGACATTCTTTGGGCCGTCCATGATGGAAAAACCGTGGTAGAAGCGAGGCGAGGAAAATTTCAGGCGGTTGCGATTCACGGTGGGAGGTCGGGGACGGCGATCGCGTTTCTCTCATACGTCTGCAGCGTGTGTGCGGCGTTAGCTCTAATCGAACCCGAGCAAGGCGTTGGGCTCTAATCAACCCGGCGATTGCCTGCGAACTCGCGTTCTTGAACCCGAGCAAGCGGCGATGGCTGTTAATGGCGAACCCGATCGGCGATTCGCCGCTCTGCGCTAACTTAAGGCGATCGATGCTGCCTCTGGGATGAGCAGTGGCGTTATGGGGGTGGGGGTTGGATGAATAGTGGCGGTGGCATTTGCCACTTGATGAAAATGACCGCGTGGTGTGGAGGGCTGGATGAACAGTAGACGGTGGAGGGGTGACAATGGAGGGGTGGTTGAACAGGACCCCGTGGTGTGGAGGGCTGGATGAGCGATGAGCGGTGGAGGGTGCCCGTGGAGGGTGGTTGAGCGATGGCGGTGGAGTAGCGCGCGGTGGAGGCTGGAGGAGGTCGATGGTAGCCCGTGGAGGCTGGAGGAGGTCGATGGTGGAGATGAACAATATTCCGTGGAGTTCCGTTTTGCGGTACGCCACACCCCTCCCGATGAACAGGACCCCCGTTTCGACCGTAGCGCTCCAACACAAGTCCGTTTCATCCGTTTTGCGGTACGCCACACCCCTCCTGATCAACAGGACCCCCGTTTAGATAGTAGGAGGTCCGTTTCGTCCGTTTTGCGGTACGCCACACCCCTCCCGATCAACAGGACCCCCGTTTCGATCATAGGAGGTCCATTTCCTCCGTTTTGCGGTACGCCACACCCCTCCCGATCAACAGGACCCCGTTCCGAACTTTGGAGGTCCGTTTCCTCCGTTGTGCGGTATGCCAGGCCTCGTTTCCATCGCCTGTTCCGTCCAAGCCCTCCCGATGAACACGACCACGCATTCTGTTCCGACCCAGCCGGTTGGCTCCCACGCGTTCCGTTGCCTCCCGATGAACATGACGCATTCCGTTGCCTCCCCATGAACACGGCGAGCGGCGCTGTTTCTCCGTTCGACCCAGCCATGTACGAGCCCTGGTCGTGCGTACACATACGTGGCAGTATTTTCTTTCTTGCACCACGGCGTTGTGCGTGCGTACATGCTACGTGCGCGCCTCTACTCGACACTGCGCGCTCTACTATGACATGTGCGTGCCTCTACATCGACCGGTATATGCGTACGTTCGCAGCGAATGACAACGCTCGTGCGCTTGACCAGGTGGGTCGGTATCGAGCACTTCCTTGCGTGCGAAGATGTAGCTGGTGGTACCGGCGATCGGGGCGAATCATTTTTTCCCAGGGCGTACTTCCTTGCGTGCGAAGATGTAGCTGGTGGGTCCCAACGATCGGGCGAATCATTTTTTTGCCGGATGCACTTCCTTGCGTGCGAAGGTGTAGCTGGTGCCCAGCGATTAGGAGAAACTTTTTCACGAAATACGGTGGCCCGTCCGGTGGGTCCCTGCTGTCAGGTGGAGGAATCATTATTTTCCGTGTAATAAGGAAGCACTTCTTTGCTGCGGCCGTGGACCCAGCCGTCAGCCTCTCCACATACAGTCCACGTCCGATGGAAGTCGTTCCTTGACCACGTTGACCACGCCGCGCCGAGAGCACCAGGGCGGTGGGCGGCAGCGAGCCTAGGAAGGGGCGGCGGAGCCGGTGAAGACGCTGCAGTGGATGCCCACACGGAGAGGAGTATGAGGGTTCACTCGTTCGGCTGCGGTGTGAGGCTGCCGTAACTGCAGGGCCTGGCCAGCGGTGGGAATTGTAGGGGGCGGTGAGGCCTCCGCGGCAGCACAGCCAGCCACGGGAGGCAGGAGCAGGTGGCACGACCGGCGCTGCTTTGGGCGGCTGGAGCAAGAAGACCAGAGGTTGAAGAAGCACTACAGCCGTTGGATGGACATCGTACGGTCACTGGAGCTAGAATCGTTCATATTGACTAAGTTGACAAAGCCCTCCGTCGCCGTCAACTTACTAGGCCCACAAGTCAGCCACCCACCAAGGTGGGTCCCAGCTCGCAGGGGGAGTATTCATTTTTTTGTGTGTAATAAAGAGGCACTTCCGGTGGGTCCGAGCTGACAGCGAGGGGAACGTCTTTTTCGCGAAATACGGTGGCCCGTCCGATGGGTCCCAGCAGTCAGGGGGAAACATTTTTTTCACGAAATAAGGTGGCTCGTCCGGTGGGTCCCTGCTGTCAGGTGGAGGAATAATTATTTTGCACGTAATAAGGAGGCACTTCCTTGCGGCGCCGTGGACCCAGGTGTCGGCCTCTCCACGTCTGATACTCTTCCGATGGAAGTCGCTCGTTGACCACGTTGACCACGCCGCACCGAGAGCACCGGGCGGTGGACGACGGCGGCGCCTAGGAAGGGATGACGGAGCAGGGAAGACAGCGAGAGGAAGCCAGCGGAGAGAAGTCTGAGGTTCACCGGTTGGCTGCGGTGTGAGGCTGCCATCGCGGGAGAATAACGAGGGGGTGTGGGTGAGTGGAGGGATGGCACGGCCAGCGGTGGGAGTAGTATGGGGGCGGTGAGGCCTCAGCGGCAAGCCTGACCCGGCCACGGAGGCGGGGAGAAAGCGGCACGACCACCGCTGCTTTGGGCGGCTGGACCAAGAAGACCAGAGGTGGAAGAAGCACTCTGACCTTTGGATGGACATCGTCACAGTCCTTTGAAGCTAGAATTGTTTATATTGACTAAGTTGACAAAGCCCTTTGAGGGAGTCCCGGACTAGGGGGTGTCCGGATAGCCGGACTATCGTCACGGCCGGACTCCAAGACTATGAAGATACAAGATTGAAGACTTCGTCCGTGTGCGGATGGGACTTTCCTTGGCGTGGAAGGCAAGCTTGGCGTCTGGATATGTAGATCTCCTACCATTGTAACCGACTCATGTAACCCTAACCTATCCGGTGTCTATATAAACCGGAGGGTTTTAGTCCGTGGGGCGAACAACAATCATACCATAGGCTAGCTTCTAGGGTTTAGCCTCCTTGATCTCGTGGTAGATCTACTCTTGTACTACCCATATCATCAATATTAATCAAGCAGGGTAGGGTATTACCTCCATCAAGAGGGCCCGAACCTGGTAAAAACATCGTGTCCCTTGTCTCTGTTACCATCCGCCTAGACGCACAGTTCGGGACCCCCTACCGAGATCCGCGGTTTGACACCGACATTGGTGCTTTCATTGAGAGTTCCTCTGTGTCATCACCGATAGGCCCAATGGCTCCTCGATCATCAACAACGACGCGGTCCGGTGAGACTTTTCTCCCGGATAGATCTTCGTGTTCGGCGGCTTTGCCTTTGTGGGCCAATTAAGCAGCCATCTGGAGCAGATCGAAAGCTACGCCTGGCCATCAGGTCAGATTTGGAGTTTAAACTATCGGCCGATATCCGCGGAGACTTGATCTTGACGGATTCGAGCCGCAGCAGCAGCGCCACACTGTCTCGATGGGCATGATCTAGTTCTCCAAATTAAGCAGTGCCACGAGGCCGCACCGATATCCGCTCCGACCCTTAATCCGGGGCCGGATTCCCCGATCGAGGACGAGTGGTTGGACACCGCCTCGGGGGCTACAATCTCTATGGGGATCGAGCCAAACTCCACCCCTGTCATTTGCGAAGACCTCGACTCCAGGGTGCCGAACTCCTCTCCGGACTCCGAACCCTCCGCGCCCTGCTAATCGAATCCGATTGGGCGCGGTCATGGAGTTCATGCATGGACATCTTTCGGCTTTTCGCCCTTTGGCGACATCCTGAATTCACTAAAGTCTCTCTCTTTATCCGGAGAGCCTGGCGGACTACGGACGGGAAGGTTGGGATGCGAGACGACGAAGAAATTCAACGCCCACCCACCACCCACTTTGTAGCCACTGTCGATGATTAAACCGACATGCTAGACTACGACTCCGAAGACATCAGCGGTATGGGCGGCGATGCGGAGACGACCAAGACCGAGCCTACGAGGCCTTTGGAAGGCCACCTCGTCATATGACATATATGGTGGACATCCCAAAAGATGGGAGCAGCGATGGAACAACGGAGGATGACCCTCAAGAAATAGCGAAGCGCCCGGCGTCGTGGCGCCGCTCTAAATCCCGCCACAATAAAAATGGTGATTCGGCATGGGAGATAATAACACCCCACGGTGCGAAGAGAACCCCCTCCGGCGGGACTTCGGTGCGGGAGGAGGAGAAGCAAGCCCGCCTGACGGTCGCGGCAGAAAAGGTTGAGGGCGATAATTATCGCCTCCCTCCGAAGATGAGGCAAGCCTCGGCGGCGGCGAGTTTGTCGTGCACGAGGATCCCGCCGAACAGGGCGTTTCAAGCGCAGCTTATAGCCACGACAAGCAGCCTCAAGAAAAATCAGCAACAGCTTAGAGCTGATCAAGACACAGTAGTGACGGATGGACTGAAGTCCTTGCAGCGAAGAGTATGAACTCGAGCGCCCCTCAAAAGCTACCCCAAGCGCGGGCCGTTGCCTCGATTAGAGGAGGCAGCACCCAAGTCACCGGCGCCGCGACATGGCAGACCGGCCACCCGTGGCGCGACGGAGAAGCCTCTCGGCCCTCGGCTCAAGCCACACCCCGACGCCGCTCAAAAAGTACCAAGGCACGGGAAAACGCGCCGGACTTGCGAGATATATTGGAGGATAAGGCAAAACATACAAGATCAATCTACGGTTCGCGTGGGCGCCCAGCAACGTGGGATGATTACCGTCGCGCCGGACACAGCAAAACCGGCCGGGCCGAACACAACAGACAAAGCTCATATGAGCTACGTCGTGATATAGCCCGATACAAAGGCGCCGCACACCCACTATGCTTCACAGATGAAGTAAAGGATCATCAAATCCCCGAGGGCTTCAAGCCCGTAAACATCGAATCATACGATGGTACCACAGACCCCGCGGTCTGGATTGAGAACTATCTCCTCCATATCCACATGGCCCGCGGTGATGATCTACATGCCATCAAATACCTCCCGCTCAAGCTTAAAGGACCAGCTCGACACTGTCTCAATAGCTTACCAGCAGAATCAATTGGTTGTTGGGAGGACCTGGAAGCCACATTCCTTGATAACTTCTAGGGCACATATGTGCGACCACCAGACGCCGATGACCTTAGCCACATAATTCAGCAGCGGAAGAATCGGCGGACAATTACGGACTCGGTTCCTAACAAAGAAAAATCAAATCGTTGATCGTCCGGATCACGAGGCCCTTGCAGCCTTCAAACATAACATCCATGACGAGTGGCTTGCGGCACCTAGAACAGGAAAAGCGAAATCTATGGCAGCCCTCACAACCCGCATGGCTTCGCTTTTGTGCGGGAAGGACAGCTAGCCAGCTCGAAGCAACAACTTGGCCAAACATCCCGATAGTCCGGATACCAAGGACAACAATGGCGGTCGGCGTCGCAACAAGAACAAGCACCGCGTGCGGTGATAATATCAAGATCTGGCCGTCAATGCGGATTCGAGGCTCTAAACCGGTCGTGGAAGAAGCCATTCAAAAGAAATACCGAGGCCGTCCCAACTTGGACCGCATACTCGATCGCTTGTGCCAAATACGGCACCCCGAAAAACCAGCCAATCACACCAACAGGGATTGTTGGGTGTTCAAGCAAGCAGGCAAGTTAAGTGCGAACTCAATGACAAGGGGCTGCATAGCGATGGCGAGGAAGAGCCCGACCGCCCGAACAATAGAGGAATGAAAGGTTTTCCCACACAAGTGCGGACGGTGAACATGATATCGCAACCCACATACCCAAAAGGGGCGGAGCGTGCACTACGGGGCGTATATGCGATGGAGCGGTCGCCTCAAAGTTCAACCCATGGTCTTCCCCCGATCACCTTCAATCGAAGGACCACCCCACTAGCATCCATCACGGCGTTCACGCGCATTGGTTCTTGACCTAATTATTGTGGATTTCACCTCACGAGTCCCGATGGATGGCGGTAGCAGCCTGAACCTGCTTTATCGGATACAAGATGCAAAATGGGCATAGACCCTCAAGGATTAAACCTACAAAGGCGACCTTTAAAGGCGTCATACCGGTGTAGAGGCCAATTATGCAGGCTCGGTCACACTCGAAGTGGTCTTGGATCTCGAGATAACTTCCGAAGCGAAGAGTTAATCTTGACATCGTCCCTTTCATAGCGGCTATCATACCTTTGCTCGGACGAACCGCATTGCAAAGTTCAATGCGGTGCCGCACTCACGCATACCTCAAGCTCAAAATGCCAGGCCCTCGAGGAGTAATCACGGTCAATGGAAACACGAGCGCTCTCTTGAAAGGAGGAGCATCGGCAGCCCTCATGCGGAGGTGCAAAGCAGCCTCTCACGGCAATTCTCGAGTCCAGCCACTAAGCGTCCGGACACCGTCAAGCACGCCCGGAGTAACCTGCAACAAGACCACCTGGCACGATTCAAGCACGAGTAGCAATCCGGCCCCAACCCCAGCCCTCGCGAAATTGTGATGCTAGTATTACGCGTACATAATTACGCCTTGGAGATACCATGGGCATATGGGGAAGGGCAAGACAACGACACGCCAAGAATGCGGCTCGACCGCACCAGGGGCTACCGTTTGTGTCATTTCCTTTTTCTTTTTCTTTTTTCTTCCTTTTTTTTACTTTCAGGACTCCGTCTTTGAGAAGTCCTATCCGGCGCTTGAATCGCCGAACTCACGATGCAACAGCCAGGGAAGTGGAAAGCCACGTCGAGTGTTCACACTACTGGAATCTGGGAATTTGCCATCAGCCAGCTCTTTGCCATCTGCCAGCTGATGGCAAAGAACGTCTTTGCCATCTGCTTATAAAAACAGATGGCAAAGAACCGACGACGACAAGAACATGGTTGCCATCGGCCAATTCTTTGCCATCCGCCACAGATGGCAAAGAGGTTGGCAAATCATGTGAACGTCAATAGTGTAACGGTGTACTAGCCCCACCTCTTTGCCATCGCGGTGAGACGGCAAAAGATTCTTTGCCATCTGGCGGCGGATGGCAAAGAGATGGGGTTATTTTTTGGCAGATAATAAAACTATGGGGTTATCCCTTCCCTCTCTCCCCTCCTCTCCCACGCATCTGCACGCATCTCACCAGCCACCGCCCCACCACCCCGCCGCCACACTACGCCGCCGCCGCCCACCACCCACCACCCGCCGCCGCCACCAACCCACCACCCGCCGCCCATGAGCCCCCCCTTTCCCTAAGCGTCGTCGGCGGTCCCCCTCGGCGACCTCTCCACTCGCCGTCGCCGTCCGTCGGGGAGGGAGCGTGCGTGCGGTCCCCGCGGCGACCTCTCCACTCGCCGTCGCCGTCCTCGGCCACTCGCCGTCCCGACCTCTCCACTCGCCTCCTCTGGCCAGCCAACCATAGTGGCATCGTTCCTCTGACACGCTCGTCCGCTCCGGATCCAGATCCACGGCCCCATTCGCCATTGCTTGGTAGGGAGCGCTTTATCTTGTGTTCTAGAGCCTGGATCTCACGGCATACCCCTTTTTGTGTGTGATGCAGCTTCTAGGGAGGATGTTGAGCAGACGATTGAGGCCGTGCCGCCGTTCGAGAAAAGGCTGCTGGTGCTGGCCGTGGGCGGGCTGCGGTGGCAGCCCGCTCAACGGCCGTCGCTGCATCCACTCGGCTCGAACAACTACACCGTTATCCAGATGACCTTAGCCCGCCCGCCTCCACCTCCGCACTGGCCATGACGCCGTGGCGCCCAACCCGCCTAGGTGCTGCTGCACTTGTCTAGTACTTCTCGCATTTTTGTTTGATGGACGACCAGTATAAGGGTCTCAGATTCAGTACAATGTTACACTTCTGCACAAATCGCTGTTGCCATTGCTGAGAATTGGTGTGTGCATTGCCTTGCCTTGAGCGTGAGTTAGTTATTTTGCCAAATGAGGCGGTCAACTAGATAGTTGGATTCGGATGATAGTGTAGATTTATACTCCCTCCGTCTCCATAATGTACAGGACGATGAGATCGGAAGGCACCATAGCTCCTGAACAGCGTCATCGCTGCTGCCGCGTATTCCTTTTCTGCGGTTCTCAATATCAATTTTCCCCTTTGAAATCAATTTAGAAAAGGATTTTGATTTTTTAGTTTTCATGTCGTGACTAAGGTCGAGCATCTATTATGCCCCTTTGATGAGTGTATCAAGTCCCATGATTATGGTTGATGCAGTTGCTGAGCAGGCATGCTGATTGCAGTTTGTAGCAAATATGGAGGACGTTGCCGTGGATGCTGAGCGAAGAAACTAGGAACCGGTGACGGGTTATTTACCTCTACACTGTTCAAGGTAATAATAGAAGCTACAGTATCCTTAAGTTTCTGCATGTCGCTCCTCAACGCCCACTCGGTAGAAACTGCCATAATCTTCAATTTCCTGATGTATACTCCAGCATGTTGAATACACCACAATATATCCCCAATAATAGGTTAGGAACTCGGTATATCTTACTTATATAATTCACCTTTGATCCCTTTCCAAACATTGATGTTTACCTGCACAACAACAATCTAGATTTTCTTCCCGTCATTGCATATTTGTTTGTACTAATCTATAGTTCTTCCATCAGTTTTATCACTTCTACAAAATATAGACATGATTCTCATTTTGTGCAGTCATGGACTGTAGATATAACTAACATTTGACAACATCTTCTGATCTTGCCTGCAGATGTATTATTATTGGAAGTGATTCAGTTTCCAGTCAGTGTAGATTAGTCATATTATGAGCTTATGGCTTATACACCAACCATTTTTTATTCTTAGCATATGTTCAGCTATGCTTTCTTGCGATGTGGCCATTAATTAACAACAAAACGTCAGGCATCATTGTTTTTATATGCGTGAAATACGTACAATTAATTTATATTATAAAAAATCATTTATTAGTAACTGAATTAGATGGATATCTATGACAAGCGAACCAGCACACAGATCGTTTGTAAATTGGTTTTTTATCCTCACATCTTGGGTTTTAAGTGACCGGCCTCATTTTTCTTGCATCGCACATTGGTATGGCCACGAGCTACATAAGAATCATATAGTGTACAACGATTTGTGTTGATGTCTGAAGAAAAGCTATCAAAAATCTTCCGTGCTTATAATAAATCTCTTCATAGTAGAGCTGCCGGCCCTCTCCACTGCACATCACTCTGGATCAAGATGACTAGATGTGCAACCTTTAGGTTCAAAACGAGCAGATTTCGGCATGGTACTATTACTTACACTGAATAATGTCTCGGGTGCCTTACTTATATACAGAATTGTTGCATAATCACATGGTCTCATATGATATGCATGGGAATACCTTTTTTTTGTGAATCCCTGTCTTATTTTGCATCCATTGATTCATATGTTAGATGATAAATCTATTATATACGCTCAATATGTACGTACGTGAAATCAGATAATATTTCCATTGGCAAAGAGCATATTATCAGGTTTACCTTATCTCATACATTAAACCTTTGATTCGAGCTTTCCTCCATGGTAAAGAAAGATTTTACAACTTTTACCCAATGCCTAATTACCATCAGAATAGCGCTTAGCAACATGAGAAATTACTTATGTATATTGTGCTTCTTCCCTAAGCTATTTTCTGCCACAAAACAACCTACTTCCAAGGTAATATATTTTAGTAGCTATATTTATACATACTGCACTATTTCCCAATAATACGCAATCAGGATCTCTTTCGTATGTTTTTACACCATGATTGCCTGGCTAATAGTCAGACTATTATATTTTAGGTCCCTTTGCCATATTGTTAGCTAGAGACACTTAAATATTTATATGATGTACCAGATCATATATATATAAACAATAGATATTTTTTTAGTTGAAGTTGGGTGGTGATTGTTCATAGGACTGTTCCTCAGTGTTAACGACATGCTTATTCATCTTACAGTTCTCTTTTAAGCTAATACTTCTCCAAAAAGATCCAGCGAAAAAATTGGACCATTTTAGTCTAGGGTGCACAAGGCAACATGTATCCTACCATACAGCTGTTTGTGTATATGATTCCAGTATATCTATCCTACCATACAATATTGTTGCTATGGCACATCCCAATTTGTGTTACAAGCTAAAACTTGGTGTTTCATTTTGACAACACATAAATAACAAGAAATTAAATTTACTCAGGTGCCTTCTTATGTTGTCAGCACCCATTTCGGAGAATTCGATTAAGACACTAGGTTTCTGTGATAATCGTAGTTGAGTTCAGTTTACATGCTTTCACCTGCATTACAAATTCTCATTGTATTGATTGATTTTCATGCATCACAGAAATACCGTGTTTCGATTATCCTAAAGAATAAAACCTGAATGTCTTATTTGTAGTTACGACAATAGTCTTTCCACTTATGTTGCTACCTCTATAGACATGGAGGTTTATATTCTAATTTTGCCACTTCCTAAATGCCCTGACAAGTTATTTTAAGTTAATATTTTCCAGTATATTGTACAGAAGATGGACTGAAGCTAGACAATATGTTCAAAGTGTTACTATTCCTCCTCTGCTGTGTTTAGTTTGGTGTGACTGAAGCTAATATATATAGTAAGTTTGAATCATTACTCATCTCCATGTTCTCTTCAGTTTGGTGTCTATTATCTTAGTTTGTAATGTGAAACTTACATTTTATGTGTACACACGGATGATTTTTTGTGAACTGAGAACTATACAAATCAATTTGTCATTTGGATTAAGTAGCAGATTTGTTCATAGCTTTGGAGAAATTAATGTAGTGCAAATTATGAATTAAGTATTGGGTAGGTATGTATTTATGCATGATGCTCTAATGTTCCCAAGCCAATGAAGGCGAATGCAAAAGGACAAAAAAAATCTTGGTCAAACATCTTACACCTCTTCTTTTTAGCAAAAGAATGGGAATGGAGGGACGACCCCCAATGGGTCACTTTTCATCTTATTATCAGTGCGACATAACTTAAAAAGTAGCGTAGAAAATCAAATGAGCGCAAGCTCACTTAATGGAAAAAAACATAAGCATTATAATTTTATTTTATCTACATTTTGAGGTCATATCAAAATTTGTAGACAAATCAATTGGACGAATAATTGCAGTAAAAAGCTTCTCTAACATTGACATAAAAAATGTGATTTAGTAGTGCAACTGGCCAAACAGAAATTATGTAAATAATTTGTTACATTAAAGTTGCATGCATGATGAAGGCTATGTCTATATCAAAATATGATGAAATTTAGGACTTAAAATAGTAATAGCTAGCCCGTGCAGTTGCACGGGTTGATGACTAGTATATAATAATCCAAATCTAACCTGAATCTTTGGATTTTAGATGACATAATGACCTTACTTAGCTCCAAAATGACCTATTTTACAGATATAAGTTGCATCATAATAATCTTCACATTTTAGTTGCATCATAATAATCTTCTTCTTCTAGTCTTCTTCTTCTAACTTTCTTCTTTCCCATTTTACAGATTTGCTTAAGATCACGGAAGCTTAGGTTGATGGAGTGCTTGTATTTAGTTTTGTTTTGACCTTGTGAAACTTGCTACCTATGGATGAAAGCTGTAATATTGATGAAACTATGTATATGTACGGATGAAACTTGCTACTATTGGTAACATGTGTTAGATATATATGTGTTCATGACTATTGGTAATATGTGTTGAATATGCTATATTGGTCATATAAATATATTTGTGTTTGATTTTTTGTGGAAATGAATTGATATAAGAAAATAAAATTAAATGGGGCAATATAGGCACTTTGCCATTTCTTTGGCGATGGCAAAAGCTTTACCATCATTGGCGGATGGCAAAGAGGCCACGTGTCATCTACATGTAAAATTTGGGCTGGTCTATTTGGGCCCATTGCCATCTGCCAATGGATGGCAAAGCTCTTGCCATCAGGTGGCGGATGGCAAAGCATCATCCTTGCCATCTGGCTGGCGGATGGCAAAACTTCAACCTTGCCATCTGTTGGTGGCGGCAAAGTATGTCGTTAACCTTCTAACGGGCTAACCCGTTAAGAGGCTTTGCCATCTGCCAGCGAGATGGCAAAGCCCTGAGTTCTTGCCATCAGCCAGCGAGGCAAAAGCCTTTACGGCGAGGTTTCGGACAAAGCTGTTTCATTCACGGCGGCGGATGGCAAAACCTGCCATCCGCCGACCATGCCTTTGCCATCTGCCATGGCAGATGGCAAAGTGCCAGATTCCAGTAGTGTCAGGTGGTCTCTCTCTTACGAGCATTATACCTGTTTTACATATCATCAAGCAGATTACCCCTGGAGGGGGACACGTCAGATAGTCCCATCCCTTGCTTATCGCACTATTTGTATTGTTCTGCTTCCATTGCAGTACCTTTTTGAATAAACAATACACAGCTTTTGCTTATTATTGCTCTACTTCCTTTATATATACATGTGTTCATTTCATGACATGTTGCAACCGTACACTTTGGTACGACCAATACACTAGGGGCTTAAGTATCCCAAAATTGTGGTGTGATAAGTCCGAACACTTTCACAAGTGCGCCACCCCGAACTTATAGCATTATATGAATTGGCTCCGAATCATGTCTTGGGTCAATAGTTGGGTTTGCCCGGCTCCCGTGTTTTGGTACCTTACGTTCCGCTATATCGGCTAAGGTAGCCTTTGGGAGAACCACTGCGATTGTGCCCAGTTATGCTAGGTCGAGCACCTCGATGGAAAGCTAAACGGCCGTCATGATAGGGCGAGAGCGATCGCTGTTCGAGAGGTTTTTGGGTCCCTAAAGACTTATGCCGCTTAGGCGAGGAACGGAATTGTCCGGCCAAGGCGTGGATAGCGCCCGAACTCGGTCTTCGAATACTAGGGGCTTCGCGAAATTTAAAATTATAGAATTCTATGGCTAAGTGAGAGTGTTCAAGCATTATAAGTCCGGTTTCCTTGTTCATTGTGTTGGCGCCTCCTAGATGGACCCAGAATGGGAACAAGAGTGCTCAAGTTTATCCGAACACCCGACTTTCGTGGCATGGGGCTGAAACCAACGACTTGCCATCTCTCAAGTTTGATAAGCGGCCGCACGAGATGGTAATATTTTAAATTAATAAGCGTTGCTTAGCATATGAACAAGTTTTCAGCGTCTGAGGATAACAAATGCGAGTTTATTCAAAATTACATCTGGAGCACTCATCCGCTATTCGGCGGGCACCCTTGAGAGGCCCTCATAGTACATTTCGGACGTCACGATGCTCATGGCCCTTGGTGGCCCGTCCGTCACAAGCCTCTCGCATCCAGCTTGCCCCGTGCACTTTAGCACGGGCAAGGGCCAACGGACACCTTCGATGCATACGGAGCGCTTGATGACTTCAAGCCGAGACGGGCATCCACCGGCCGCTGCACCAAGCGAAGTAGCTCCGGGCGTGGCCTCCAATGGCCCGACAGCCGCTCTATAAGACCCTTCATGGCCTGTTCGGCGACCTTATGGAGCTCGACCAGCTGCTTCAGCTGGTCGCTCATGGGCACCGGATGGTCGGCCTCGACATCTTGAGACGAGAACACCTTCTCCGTGGAGCTCCCCTCCTGGTGCGGTAGAATCTGGCAGCGTCGGGCCCTCTGAGGAAAATCTGCGAATGCTCTGGAGAGCTCGAATCCGGGTAAGTAATAGGTAATTCACTTTCACATGCTTGCTTTGCATAAAGAATGCCTTACCGCCGCTATCTTCTTTAAAGACTCAATTTCTTGGAGGGCTTTTGGGCCTCGGCCTTAGCAACTTTGGCACTCTCAAGAGCCGAGGCGAGCTCGGACTCTCGAGTCTTCGAGTCACGCTCCAAACTCTTGTTTTTTTTCCACGAGAGCTTGGAGCTCTTGCCGTACCTTAGCCAGCTGCCTCCCCTTCTCTCGCTCGGTGCGTTCACTGCCCGCTTTGTTTTCGACCCACGGACACCGCTTCCTTGAGGTCGCCACCTCGTTCGTGGCCCTGTAGTACCAAGTTATTCCTGTTATTTTTGCAACCAAAGCCTTTTCTATAAGGTATTTCTTTAATAAGGTATTACTTACCTTCCTTGTCCTTGAGCTCCTTCTTGGCTTGTCGAGCTCGTTCTCGGACCGCTCGAGTTACTGCTTCAATGCATTGACCTCCATGATCGGTCGGCGAGAGGTCGGCAGCGCTTTGCATTCCCATATTGACATACTTATGTTAGACTCCTGCGTATATCTTTTAGATCCTTAGTCCGGCTTTTCTTTCCGAACACGAACTAAGCATCAGAACTCTGTCTATGCGGTTATATTTTTACATATTCTAAAACTTACCTCAAAGCTGTTAGAAGGCTGATGCAGGCTTGATCGGCCCGCTCTTGGTGGACTGAACTATGCGGATCACCGCACTCATTACGGTGCGGTGTTCCTCCTCGATGGAAGCGCTGTTAAGCGCCTCCTATAAGCTATCCGGTGCCTCGGTTGGGCGGAGGACACGGCGTCTTACCTTCTTGCGAAGGATCCGCTGTCGGACTTGAACCAGCGATGGTTCGGCACGGAGTCGGACGAGGTCGAGCTTAAACCCGGGGATCTTGCCCCCGCGCTGAGTCGGGAGGTCGCCTTGTGGCACCTCATCGCTACCTCCTCTTGACCAAGCCCCCTTGGGGCCCCTTGTGGCGCCGCCCAGCGTGAGGCGAGGAGGCGGTCGGGCAGGTACTCTCCATTTCCGGCGAGTCCGAGGACCCTTCGATGAATCGGCGAACTTCGCCCTTAGGCGGGCTGCACTGATGTTCAACATTAGAGAACACTTTGCAATAATAAAAACCATGGGTATCCGGACACTTACGATCTCGCCGAGGCTTGGCCCTTGTAGGCCAGTCCTCCTCGTCGTCGTCGACATTGGTGGAGAAGTCGGAGGAAGGGTTCTTCCTTCTTGGACCCTCCGGCCTCCCGGTTAGGCGGCCTTCCTTTCTTCTCCTCCCCGGCTGGGGAGGAGCTTCTTCTTCTTCCTCCTCGTCTTGAGGAGAAGATTCCGCTTGAATCTAACAGCACTGGCGTCGGGAGCTCCTTGAGTTCCGTGGCCTCCGTCTTAGCCTTCTTCTCCGGCACCACGTCGGCGCGGGCCAGCAGCCCGTCAATCGGGCGTCCGCTGGGTCTTCGGCAAAGGCAGACGGTTAATCTGTCCGGGCGTCTTCAGCCATCTGTCAAAGATTAGGGAGTTTTAGATCCCATGTAGAGTCAATCTATGAAAAAAGAGTCCCGTAAAGGGTAAAATAACTTACCTCGACGGCTGGACGCTGCGAGCTGTATCCGCCGGCGCCCTTGAACAGCACCTTCAGGCATCTTCGTACGTAGTGTCGAAGAGCCAGTTCAAGGTTTGGTGCTGTGCCGGATCGAACTCCCACAAGTTAAAGGCCCTTTGTTGGCATGGGAGAATCCGGCGGATGAGCATCACCTGGATTACGTCGACAAGCCTAAGATTCTTGGCCACCAGGTTTCGGACGCATGTTTGAAGTCCGGATGTCTCGTCCGAATTCCCCCACGTTAGGCCCGTCTCTTTCCATGACGAGAGCCGTGTGGGGAAGCCAGATCTGAATTCGGGGGCCGCCACCCATTTGGTGTTGCGGGGCTCGGTGATGTAGAACCACCCCAATTGCCACCCCTTTATTGTCTCCACGAAGGCACCCTCGAGCCATGGGACTTTGGCCATCTTGCCAACCATGGCGCCTCCGCCTCCGCAGCGGCCGCCCACTACCTTGGCGGACGTTGAAGATCTTCAGCCATAAGCGAAGTGGGGCTGGATCAGAGAGAAAGCCTCGCACACGACGATAAGCGCCGAGATGTTGAGGATGAAATTGGGGCCAGGTCATGGAAGTCAGGCCGTAGTAGAACATGAGCCCCGGACAAATGGGTGAAGAGGAAAACCTAGTCCGCGGAGGAAGTGGGGAGAAACACCACCCTCTCCACGGGGCCGGGGGTGGAATGAGCTGCCCCTCGTCGGGAAGCTTTGCGCGATGTTGCGGACAAGTATCCGGCCTCCCAGATCTTGCGATGTGCCCCTCCGTGGCGGAGGCCATCCACCTGCCTCCCGCTCGACATGATTGGAGAAAGGTTGAGGTGCGATGTGCGGACTTGGGCGCTGGAGCTCGAGTGCGCGGAAATAGATAAGCAAAGGTGGAAGAAGGCGTAGGTGAGAAGGTGGATCCTTATCCCCTTATATAGACGGATGGAGCTATGCGTCCCCCACCAGCCTGGTAAAACTCACTTATTTCCCAAGCGACGTAATCAATGGCGTGGATGGGTTACCCACGTCCGTATTGATGAGAATCCCGGAATAAGGGGGCATGATCTATGCTTTGATAAGACGTGCCAAGGAAACCGCCTCGCTAAACACGCTGAGGTGGGAACAGATTCATATAAAGGCCTTGCCGTGGTGTGATGTCACACCACGGAATACGTCAGGAGATCTGTGCAAAAATTATTCTCTCTACGGTGTTATGTGGAACTTGTTTTGCAGAGCCGGACACTATCCTTGTGTTCAAAACCGTCTATGAAGTATTTGGAGGAGGAACCCGCCTCGCAATGCCGAAGACAATCAATGCGCCGGACTCATCTTCATTGAAGCCTGGTTCAGGGGCTACTGAGGGAGTCCCGGACTAGGGGGTGTCCGGATAGCCGGACTGTCGTCACGGCCGGACTCCAAGACTATGAAGATACAAGATTGAAGACTTCGTCCCGTGTCCGGATGGGACTTTCCTTGGCGTGGAAGGCAAGCTTGGCGTCTGGATATGTAGATCTCCTACCATTGTAACCGACTACTGTAACCCTAACCTATCCGGTGTCTATATAAACGAGAGGGTTTTAGTCCGTGGGACGAACAACAATCATACCATAGGCTAGCTTCTAGGGTTTAGCCTCCTTGATCTCGTGGTAGATCTACTCTTGTACTACCCATATCATCAATATTAATCAAGCGGGGTAGGGTATTACCTCCATCGAGAGGGCCCGAACCTGGGTAAAAACATAGTGTCCCTTGTCTCCTGTTACCATCCGCCTAGGCGCGATTCGGGACCCCCTACCGAGATCCGCGGTTTGACACGACACCCTTGGTATGCTCCAACTTAGTAGGCCTGGGTCAGCCTCCGAAATGGTGCGTCCCCAGATGTGCAGGGAGGAATCATTTTTGGGCGGCGAAGCTAAGAATATCCGAGATTGAAGAAGCACGACATCCGTTGGATAGACATCCAACGCCACGCTACTAGAACCGTGTGTTGACTATAATAAGTTGACAAAGCTTTGCATCTGCGTCAACTTATTTTTTTTAGAGACGCGTCACTTAGTAGGCCCACAAGTGTGTGGCGAGAACTTATAGCCCATTTGCGTTTTGTAAGAATGTACAGCCCATTTTGAATTCTAAAGGAATTTACAACAGCCCATTCTAGTTTTTTATAGTACATCCCATTTTCTAGCTAGGACAACGATTAATAATTTCAACCAACCGTTGAAGACAGAATTCAATAAAATTTCCCACATTTTGATGGGATCCGAAATATTTTATCCGAAATTTCTAGTCAGATTAAATATAAATTTGTATTACGTAAAAATCCAGCGAAACATTGCTTGGCAACAATGAAAATTTAAGATTTTCAAAATCCATAAATAATATTTTATAAACTAATTTAGTGTTTGGTGCATTTTTTATAGTTACTGCCCAGTTTTTATAATTACATCCCATTTATTATTTTTAAAGCCCATTTTCTGTTAAGCCTAATGCATCCCTCCTAGGAAAGATTTGCAGCCCAGTGAGCGGAGAATACCAAGTTGACCTTGCAGGTATTCCTCAAAAAGGCGTATAGCTGGGCTAGCCATTTTCATCTTGAAAAAATTAGTATATGGGCTGGATATCTGGCTTTGGGCTAGATGGGCCACAGCCCGCCAGTTAATACCTGCTCTCCTCACGAACAATAACGAAATCATCGCCAAGAAAAACTCTGCAGTGCTCACGCCTCAAAAACACAAATACTGGTCGAGCTGCTTGGTCCCAGCTGTCGGCCGCACCTTGTGCAATTCTCTCGTTTATATTGACTACATAGGTTGACAATGGTGTGGGACCGTGATGTCAGGAAACTAGGAGAAAGCAAAAAAAATAGTTGTACATAATAAGGAGGCACTTGCGTACGTACGGCTATGGCCCTAGTGGGTTCCTAGTGTCATCCAGGTCAAAATAAAGTCATGTCCTGAATCCTCATGTTGGGTGACCATGTTAACAATGCTTTGGCGCCACGGTAGCGCAACAACTCGAAGGAGAACAGAGAGGGCCTCGCGAGCCCTACGGAGGTACGTCTGACGTCCATTGCTCATTCGAGGCCAGGATCGCCGGACACCTATCGGCACCTTGGCGAGGAGGCGGCATGATCACGGTAAGGCCGCGCATGGGAGCTCTGGTTTATTTCAAACCTGGTATTAACATACAAGTGTAATTCACTCGTCGCCGGAAACAACACATAAAATACAGAGCGTAATGAAACCGAGGGCCCAAAGTGCAGCAAAGTAAAACCGGCGAATTCTGCGTGTAATTTGAGAGACCGGTGTATATTTTACAAGCACTACTATATGGACGACATTACCAGACGATACTGTCGGATTTTGGGTTCCGGCAGACCCTTGAGGTTCGAACAATGGGGTGCGCGCGGAGATCTTTCTCCTACCGGCTCACGCGTCAATGGTTCGCAAGGGATCTAAACTACAAACGATGAACAACACAAGGGACACGAGGTTTATACTGGTTCGGGCCACCGATGTGGTGTAATACCCTACTCCAGTGTGTGGTGTGGTGGATTGCCTCAGGGGATGATGATGAACAGTACAATGGAAGAACGGCCTCGCGAGGGGTGTTCTTGGGCTGGTGCGATGAACTTCTTGGGTGAGTTCGATCGCCTTTCCCTCTCTCTGCTAGGGCTCTATCAGATGCACGACCTTTCTCGGTTGCCTCTACTCTGTGGTGGCTAGCTCTATTTATAGAGGGAGGCCATGGACCTCTTCCCAAATAATGAGCGGGAAGGGCGCCAACAATTGGCCATTTTGAAGGGGAACATCTAGTACACTTATCCTGACTAAAGTTGGTCTTCGGCTACCAAAGGCTCGGACGGTGGCGCCGTCTTGGGCTCCACGATGACATCCGTCTGCCGCTCTGCTTTGGTCTTGGTGCGGATTGTGCAGGCGGTAACCTTTGCTGATGCCTTGGCCTGTGCTTGCCTCCTTTGCACCAAAGGGAAGCGAGGACAACTACTTGGCAGGTGGCGCCCGCCTGGTCTTGATCGTCATGGCTTGCGTCACGGGGCACCCTTGTGAGGTACCCTGCCTTGATCTCTCCGGCTCCTCACGAGCCTGCTGGCGAGTTGTTCTGAGGAGGTTCCTATCGTCCGCCCGATGATCTCAGCCCCTCGCGAGGTCTTGAGCTTGAGCTGATGAAGCTGGGCCGCGCTGGGCCCCCACTTGAGCCACGCCGGAGGCCGCAGGCAGGCAAGTCTGGGGACCCCCGTTCCCAGAACGCCGATAGTAGCCCCCGGGCCCATGGCGTGCCCGGACTTGGCTTAGCAGAGAAGCGAAGGGGCAAGTGCAAAGCGCCGCAGGCCCCAACAGCCTGTGGCCTTGGGCGGCGCATGGCGATTGGTTGGTCACGGGCGTCACCGCTCCCCACGATGCCTCGGCAACCGCATGACTTGACAAGTCCCTGCACGCAGAAATGTGTCATGATTACTTGTGATCGTGGAGGCCGACGGTTGGCCTCTGTCGGTGTCAAACCGGCGGATCTCGGGTAGGGGGTCCCGAACTGTGCGTCTAGGCGGATGGTAACAGGAGACAAGGGACACGATGTTTTACCCAGGTTCGGGCCCTCTTGATGGAGGTAAGACCCTACGTCCTGCTCGATTGATATTGATATGGTGGATGTTTACAAGAGTGGATCTACCACGAGATCAAGGAGGCTAAACCCTAGAAGCTAGCCTATGGTATGATTGTAAGGGTTGTTGATGTTGTCCTACGGACTAGAGCCATCCGGTTTATATAGACACCGGAGAGGGCTAGGGTTACATAGAGTCGGTTACAATGGTAGGAGATCTACATATCCGTATCGCCAAGCTTGCCCTCCACGCCAAGGAAAGTCCCTTCCGGACACGGGGAGAAGTCTTCAATCTTGTATCTTCATAGTCTTGGAGTCCGGATGATGATGATAGTCCGGCCGAAGATAGTCCGGCCGATGACGATAGTCCGGCTATCCGGACACCCCCTAATCCGGGACTCCCTCAGTAGCCCCGGAACCAGGCTTCAATGATGATAAGTCCAGCGTGTGTGTAGTCTTCAGCGTTGCAAGGCGGGTTCTCCTTCAAGTTCTATGTACCTGCCGAACAGTGTCCAGCTTCCTCATCAATGTTGCGCGTCTTGGCTTCCATGCCCGATAATGGCCTTCTTCCACGCGTCGCGCGAATGTGAAAAGCCAGGGTGTCTTTTATGTTTTACCCCTAGTTGTGCGAACAATCTGCCTATAAGGGAGGCAAGAATCCAGATCCAAATCACCATCTTCCTCTCTCAAATACTCATCGGGCGCCTTGACCAAGAATCCATTCCATCATGGACCGTCAGCGGCTCCTCTTCTCGCGCTCGGCCCTTTGCGGAGATTGGAGGAGATGCTCATTCCGCACAATGAGCTGGTGAAGCTCAAATGGGGGATATCTCCCTCCGGCCTTCATGGTTCGGTTCGAGCCGGGCTGGCCACCTACAAAGGTGGGAAGCAAGCGGAGGTTACCCCAAATCCCAACAAAGGGGCGGGTATGCTTCGTCCCCTATCGATAAGGGGCTCGGTTTCTGTACATCCATTCCTCCTCGGGCTCTGGAGTTCTTGGACTCGGCTTCATCACCTCCGCCCTCCTCAATCCTGCATATTGCGGGTTATGTAGCTCTTCTGCGAGCTTTTCTGGGCGTCGAGCCCCACTTGTTGTGGAAGAGGTTGTTCGCCTTGTACCCGCTCTCACGAGGGTCCATATATCAAGTGGCGGTGCGAAATATGGCACATTGCGGGACGGATATCCATCGGAACCCCTAAGAAAGCGTCCGAAGACGGCCTTCGTAATGGTTTTATATAGAAGATGCTCCGCTGCGGACCACTGTTCGGATCGGCCTCCGGAGTTCAGCAATGCTCCTCTGAAGAAAGCGCCTCGGTTGGCGTCCATGAGCCCCATCGGAGGAAGACAAGGCGTCCATTATTTGATGGGCGAATAAGATTCTTGGCCCATGCAGGTTGACCATGATTGGAATCATGGCAACATGCATTCTGTGAGGTGCAGCCACTACAATCAGAGGCCACCCATGTGGGATTTCAGCGGGGAGGGCGATGCCACCCGTCATGGCATAAAGGGCGGATTGGCCGAAGATCTGGTGACGATCTTGTCCGGCCTGTATAAAGGGAGAAGGAGGATTTCGCCGGAAGAACCCGTTAAATGGGTTTTCCATGAATAATCCCGGCCTTGGGTAGCGAACACTCAGCGTGTCCGACCCGTGCCTTTCAAAACTTAAGTTTCTTATAGTGTGTTCTTCTTGCGGCGCAGAACTCGCCCGGACCGTGGAGGGCATGCTAAGTCGGCTCCGCGGCCGAGGATCAAAGAGATCCGGGATCCGGCCTCGAAGAGATCCGGACATAAAGGTGGAGCTAATCGGCGGGTGTTCCACCAGCTCAGCATGGACAATGCTTTGAAATCGCCATCACGGCCGACTATCCGGACTATATCCGGCTTCCCGTGATTGCGGCGAAGCCCGACACCGTCATTCCTTTTGCTTATTCGACCACCGTATATGATGGCACTTGTGCGAGGCGCCCCTAGGGCGAAGCCGAGCCAGCGGTGGCTGACTAACTAGGGCGATCCGGACCAATAAGCGGAAGAGGCGGCGGCCTTGGTGAAGCGTCGCCACAAAGGTGTAGCTCACAATTCAGTATTTAGAGCAACATTCCTAGGAAGCGTTTGAGTGCTCATGACTTTTATTGGGAAAAAAGCGTCCGCGGACTGCGAGGCGTGGAAGTTGTCAATCCAACCTCTACCGGCCGGGCTCCCTTTTGGTCGGGAGGAGGCGGCGCAAAGCGCGAGCGGACGTTCCTCCGACGGAGGATGCCGACAGACTATCGCCACCAAGTGCGAGGTGGAAGTGCCTGAATCACAGCGCCGCCGACAGTATTCATGGCGCGTGCTTTTCCCCGGCGTTGAATGCCTTTAACACGGGGCCGCGCACCTTCGTGCTGCTCAAGATAGTTTTATCGAGCCACGGAGCGGTATGTAAAAGACATACTGGTAAGAAGAATTTAATAGTTATATATGCGGTAGCCCCGAGACTTAAAGTAGTTATATTGAACTGATTTAAGGATCATATGAAACGTAGGATCTTACGAGAAGAATACCCAACTGTCTCGGGGCTGCAAGAGTGCAAGGCCCAACTTGAGGCTGCATTATGCAGCGCGGAGGAAGCGCAAGGACCTCTCTGGTAGCGCATTATTTGTAGAAAGATAAGTAGCGTTTGGCCTTTGCGCAAGTCTAAAAAGCGACATTGCAGGTGCTGCGGACAAGATCCGGACAGGCAAGAACCTGCGCCAACTAAAGGCGGCGAGAGGTGCTGCATAAGGTGCAGCATGAAAGGAACAAGCTCGGGATGCCCATGCCCAGCTTGGAGAAGAGCTGAAAGGCGTTCGGGCGGTTGTCGGGCTCCGTTAAGGAGAATCAGCGACTTCGTCGCGGCATATATAGTAAGTGCTTGGCGAACTCCTTTGAAAAGAAGAGTTGGCGAGGAAGTCAATTGACAGAATATATGCGCAGGTATGCTCATAGGTGCCTACTGCGAGAGATGCCGTAACAGCGGGTGATCAACTTCGGTTGTTGCAAGCGATCGAGCGAGTTGGCAGGCTATGAGCGTCATCCGAGCGTTATGGCCAGCCTTCTCCATACAGGGTCTTGGGGAGCTTGCGGAGAAGCTGCGAGGGAGTCGGCAGCGCTTCCATATATGGAAGATTTGACCTGCCGCCAAGGTGCCATGGAGGCACAGGGCCATGGTAAAGGCGTGGTACAAGAAGGCGGATCCCAACCACATGGCGAAGTCGGACTGTGGGGCCCAATGGGAAGGAGATCCTGTGAGTTTAGTATCTGGCCAAGTGGAGTTGGCGCTAAATTTTCCCAACAGGACTGTAAATTAGACAACCTGTTAGATGGGATTGAGGAAGAATACAATCGGTCGATTTGACAATGTATTATAAAATGACATACAAAATGCCTTCTAGCGGATTGTAGATCGTTTGTCTTTGCCGACCTTTTAAGCCGACCTCGGGACCCTAGAGTCGGAGTGTGTCGAATACCTTCTCGGTTATGAAACAACGGGGTATGCATGGAGACCAGCGTAGGGGTCATCGGTGCTTTATCGGACAAGTGCCCAACTAGTTATGTTATATTACATGGGTAGTAGAAACATCTTCCGGGAGAATAGTTCCGTTAAGGGTTCCTTTCCTCTGGGGGTGGCATGCCCTAAAGTGCATGTCGGACTGCGAAAAAGAAGAAAAACATCACGGGGCAGATAAATAAGTGGATAAAAATCATCTTTTAAGTCACCGACCGAATATTCCCTTAAAACGCTAGCTTTGGCTTCACCTAGTCTGAGGTACACATCCGGTGACCAGCGGTAACAATCGCAGAGGTGCTCCTTTACCTCCTAGCGAACAATCGGGAGCGTGGGGTAAGCACAGGGCCGAGCAACCCAGCTTGGCCAAAACTTAAGTCATATCGATGCATATAATGGTGAATAAAAGGTACATGTGGAGGCTTGACACATGTGCTGGGCATAAACCCGTATAATTAAGCTTCGGTAAAGAAGCCCCGAGTATAATGAGTGCGGATAGCACATCAATTCTTGTATGACGTTGCGCAGGTAGGCCCTTTAAGGCTTGGATGAATAGGGTTGAGAAGAAAAAGATAAACAAAAGGCAGCTGAAGAAAAAAAAAAAATGGGCGGGGAAAGGGCGAACTCTTAGTCGGCGCTAGGCATAGAATCGTCGGAGGCGGGCTGCGTTCCATGGGTTCGGCTCGAGTCGGTTATCCGATGCATTTAAGTAGGCAGTGCGCTCCGCGGTCAGGACTTGATCGATGATGAAGGGCCTTCCCATTTGAGGCTTGAGCTTGTCCTTTTCTTGTCCGGCGAGCGTAGAACCAGTTCGCCAGCGTTGTAAGTCTTGGCCCGTACTTCTCTGCTTTGATATCTTGAGCCTGCTGTTGATAGAATGCGGAGCGAGCCTTGGCGGCGTCGCGCTCTTCCTCAATGTGTCCAAGCTGTCCTGCCGATCCAACTCGGCTTCTCTTTCTTCGTACATGCGCTTTTCGAGGTGAGTCATGAATGATGTCGCGAGGCAAAACTGCTTCTGCCGTATACCATAAAAATGGTGTGAATCCGGTAAATGCGGTTAGGCGTTGTCCGCAGCCCCAGTCTGGTCGAGCTCCTCTACCGGTCGTGTCAGATTCGTGAGGACCGCACTAGTGCAGGTTTGATGCCGCTCATTATTAGACCATTTGCTCGTTCCACTTGACCGTTGGTTTGAGGATGATAGGCGAAGCGTAATCGAGCTTGATGCCCATATTTTTGCACCATGATTTAACCTCGCCGGTGGTGAAGTTAGTGCCGTTATCGGTGATGATCTGTGGGGACACCATAACGGTGTACTACCCGGATATAAAGTCTATCACTGGTCGGACTCTGCCGTTTTAAGCGGCTTGGCCTCTATCCATTTGGTGAATTTATCCACCATGACCAATAGGTACCTTTGCTTGTGGGTTCCCCCTTTAAGTGGTCCAACCATGTCAAGCCCCAGGACCATGAGCGGCCAGGTAATGGGTATAGTTTTGAGGCGGTGGGTGGCATATGGCTCTGATTAGCAAAGAGGCGACAACCGATGCATCTTTGGACTAAGTCACGAGCATCTGCTTTCGGGCCGTCGGCGATAAAATCCTGTCTGGAATGCCTTTCCTACAAGGGCCCGAGCTGCGGCGTGGTGTCCGCCTAGTCCGGCATGAATTTCAGCCGGGAGGTTTCGCCCTTCTTCTTGAGATACACCTTTGAAGGACTCGGTTGTACTTTTCTTATAAAGTTCTCCCTCATAGACCTTGTAGGCTTTAGATCGCGGACAATGCAGCGGGCCTCATTTTGGTCTTGAAGCTCTTGCCTAAGCAAGTAGGCGAGAATGGTTACTGTCCACAGGGCAATTACTGCCATTATGTCGTGGGCGGAAGGTGTTATATCATCGGCTGAATCGCGGTTAGTGCGGCTTGTTCGGTTTGTTAGTTCGGACTCCTCTTCCCATAATGCGGATGGCTTGAAGAGCCGTTCGAGAAAGATGTTAGGAGGGACAGATCGCGTTTTCGCCAATGCGTGCCGATCGTCGGCTGCTTGGTTATTATCCGGGCTCGTGATGGAATTCAAGTCCTTGAACCGGGCTGACATTTTAGGACAGCGTTGCGATATGCTGCCATTTTCGGATCTTTGGCGTCAAAGTCTCCGTTTATTTGGGATATTGCGAGTTTGAATCGCGCACCTCTAGGCGTTGAATGCCCATGGAATTGCCATCCGGAGACCATGTAAAAGGGCCTCGTATTCGGCTGCGTTGTTGGAGTCCGTGTACATTATCTGAAATGCGTATTGGTTGTGTCCCGGTCGGGGGCGTTAATCTGACGCCAGACCCCGATCCGGCTAACATTTTAGAGCCGTCGAAGTGCATAATCAATTGGAGTATCGCCGTATTCTTTAGGGAGTTGACGGTCCATTCAGCGACAAAGTCAGCCAAAACTTGTGACTTTATAGCTCGCGAGGTTTATAAGATATATCAAATGGTAAGAGCTCAATGGCCCATTTGCAATCCTGCCCGTCGCGTCGCGGTTGTTTATAATGTCGTTAAGTGGTACTTGAGAGGCCTTTGTTATCGAACACTCTTGAAAGTAGTGTCGGAGCTTAGGGATGCCATGAACACCGTGTATGCTATCTTCGATAGTGCGGGTAGCAGGACTTGCGGGGGTTAACACGATGGATCGTAGTATACTGGTTTTGAAGAGAATTTATGCCCTTACATTTCTCGTTAAACGGCAGTACCGCGCTTACAACTTGATGCGTAGCTGCGATGTATAACAACATTGGTTCGCCCGGGTTGGGCGCAGCCAGGACGGTTGTTGCCAATATGGCCTTTATTTCTTGAGTCCGGCGGTGGCAGCATCCGTCCACTCGAAGTGTTGATGCGCCTAAGGAGGCGATAGAGGGTAATGCCTTTTCTCCTGAGCGGAGATAAAGCGGCTTAGAGCATACGCATCGATCAATTTTGTATTTGTTTGAGGTCTTTTGGGATATCTAGCTGTGTGAGCTCGGATTTTGGCTGGGTTTGCTTCAATTCCTCTACGGATCTGATGAAGCCAGACTTTCCGGTGATGCGCCCGGCATTTTCAGGATTCAGCTTGATGTCATATGCTCGAGGTTGTCAAATGTGAGCCTCAAGTGCGTCTACTAGAGTTTCGGCGTGTTTAGTTTTGGCGACTCGTCGTCTCGTATGCCTCTCTTGTTTTGCCGATCTGGGTAGCGGACATATACGAATCATGCGCTGATATGTTGCGCGGCGTTTTTAAGTCCGAAGGGCATCGTGTTGAAGCGAATGGTCCATATGGAGTAATGAATGCCGTTCTTGACGATCCGCTTCGCCATCTTGATTTGATGATAGCGGAGTGTCGTCCGGGAAGCACAATGAATCGTGCCTGCGGTGGCATCGATGATTTGGTCGATCTTGAGGAGGAAGGGATCCTTTGGGCATGCTTTATTTAGGTCTTTGAAATCGACACATAGGCGCCAGGTTTGTCCTTCTTTGGTACCATTACCAGGTTTGCTAGCCAATCCGGTGCTTGATGTCTCTGATGAATCCGACTTCTAATAGTTTGGCTAGCTCTTCTCCCATTGCACTGTCTTTTGGGTTGGGAAAATCGTCGAAGGCCTGTTTGGTGGCTTGAATCCTTTTAGGATGTTTAGGTTGTGTTACCTTAATCTGGGTGGGATTCGGGCATATCCGAGGTGCGGGCAAAAATGTCCCAATTTTCGAAGGAATTCTCGCGATCTGGCGTCTACATCGAGGTTCAATTGTGCCCGATGGAGGCCGTCTTTGTGGAGTCCGTTGGGTGGACCTGGAATTTTACTATTTCATCTGCTGGTTTAAAGGAGGTGGACTTGGATCTCTTATCGAGTATCACATCGTCCCTATTCACCATAGGCGTGGCGTGGTGAGTTCCTCTGCCGCTAGGGCTTGGATAGTGCCTCTAAGGCTAATCACGGCTGTCTTGTTTTGGTAGCGGAGTGCTATGTCGGATCACTAACAAGAGTGATTATTCCGCCGGGCCGGGCATTTTGAGCTTCATGTACCCGTAATGAGTGCGGCTTGAAAAATTTTGAATGCCTCTCGTCCTAATATAGCGTGATATCCGTTGTTGAGCAGGGCCACTTGGAGCGTGACTTCTTGGATCTGTAATTGTCCGGTGAGCGAATACCACATCGAGTGTGATTTTTCCTGTGCAGCGCGCCTCCGGCTAGGGATTATTCCTCTAAAGGTTGTGCTGCTTCGCTCAATGCGGCTCGGTCTATTTCCATTTTTGAAGGTTTCCTCGTAGATGAGGTTTAATCCGCTGCCGCCATCCATGAGGACTTTTGTAAGTCGAAAGCCGTCCACTATTGGACTAAGTACCGGTCTGGTGGAGCTCGGGCTGTCGAATTTAGGTTAAATCGCTGGCGTTGAAGGTGATGGTTGTGTCGCTCCATGGATTGGTTGTTGCTACTTGGTAGACTTCGGCGAGGCCGTGGATTGTTCGTTTCCGCATATTATTTGATGCGAAAGTCTCGAAGACTGTTGATACCGTACCGATGTTGTTGGAGTGGTTTTCCGGGGCTAGAAGCTCCTATCCACTTTTGGCCACCTGCCGTAATATCCAACATGCTCGAAGGTTATGTGTTGGGACGGCGTATACATCTTGTGAATTTTACGAGGTCCGCTAAGCCATCCCTCTAATGCGGTTTACGTGCCCTTTATGGGGTCTTTCCTTTTTGGTTTTTATATCTGGTGCACAGAGTGTAATGCACCCTTTTGTTGCGGACTAGGGTTGTATTCGGGCCTGATTGTCCCAAAAATTATTTTCGGTTGTCAAAACTCTCTATCGCCTGATACTTTCGTACTATGGATGCCAGTCGTGAAGCATGTAATTTCCACGACGGTGATGGCGTTCAAGTCCTAAATCCGTGCAATTATTGCAAAAAATTGAGATTGCGTTTTCCTCTCGGCGGTCCTTTATCCTGTCCATAACCGGAGAATCGGCCCGATAGTGATGTCTTGTCTCGGCGGGCACTTGCGGATTAGAGATATATCGGATATGTGCAGGCGGGTGGGTGGAATTAAGTCGGAACCCTACCCATCTCAAGGCTCAAAAGGCGAAGTTTCAATTTGGAAGCTTGGATTGCTGGGCGTTGTCCAACGAGTGCAGTCCGATGCGACTTTAAGTTCGATGCTTGATCGAAGTCCGTCCCTCCGCATGAAATCCGGCATGGGGGTTGGAAGCCGGACATGACTAGTTTTCAATATAGGAGAAGCGTCGCGCATTGTTCCTCTACCTTTACAGCGTGGTGGGTGACTGTGGAGAGTTAATCTCTCTCGGATCGGTTTGAAGCCCAATCTGTTTGTGATCATGGCGACTCCCGAGGCGGCGATCGATCCAAGAGCTCGTTCTGGACGAGAGCTCTATTGGATCCAACCGCTCGGCGAATTCGAGCTGGCGTGAAAATTGCTTTTGACCACTTGAGAGGTCATTGTAGAAGCGGTGGCGGACGGCGGTCATAAGAAAACCACCTAGCGGATTGTTTGGCGGCGGCCGAGGGCTCCTTTGGCGAAAATACCGTCCTTGAAGGCGGGAGGAGGCATCCTTCCTATCGGTGGCGGCGCAGAGGAACTCTCAATGAATGCACCAATGTCGGTGTCAAAACCGGCGGATCTCGGGTAGGGGTCCCGAGCTGTGCGTCTAGGCGGATGGTAACAGGAGACAAGGGACACGATGTTTTACCCAGAGTTGGGCCCTCTTGATGGAGGTAAGACCCTCGTCCTGCTCGATTGATATTGATATTATGGATGTTTACAAGAGTGGATCTACCATGAGATCAAGGAGGCTAAACCCTAGAAGCTAGCCTATGGTATGATTGTAAGGTTGTTGATGTTGTCCTCGGACTAGAGCCATCCGGTTTATATAGACACGGGAGAGGGCTAGGGTTACATAGAGTCGGTTACAATGGTAGGAGATTTACATATCCGTATCGCCAAGCTTGCCCTCCACGCCAAGGAAAGTCCCTTCGGACACGGGAGAAGTCTTCAATCTTGTATCTTCATAGTCTTGGAGTCCGGATGATGATGATAGTCCGGCGAAGATAGTCGGCCGATGGCGATAGTCGGCTATCCGGACACCCCTAATCAGGACTCCCTCAGCCTCCTTGGCTATAAAATGCAGACGGCGTGAGCCCTTCGATCCATCCTCTCGCTTCTCCTTTCTCTCCATGGCTCCGTCGAAGAGGTTTTCGGCCCGCGGAGAAAGGAAGGCTTCGCCAGTCGGGCTGACTCTCCGACCAAGCGGCGGTCGAGGCCGCCCTCGTAAGCATCCCGTGGCTCCCGTAGCGGCTTCCCGTGGTCGTGGAGGCGATCCCCTGCGTGGTGACGGACACCAAGTTGTCGGTGGGGTGCGTGCCACGACTGTGTGGACCACTAGGCCGCGCTTCAACACGGCGGTGGTGCTGCCGGAGTTCGTCGTGTGGTCGGTGGAGCCGACCAGCACCAGGCACCAGCTTCCCCGCTTCTTCCTGGGTGAACTTCCGCCCGGCGCTCCGGGCAGCCTCTGGCTTCAGGCGGACGGTTGTTGCAGCCGGGCCTCCTGGGCTTTGCTGGAGGTCTCCGTCGCCGGGAGTGTGGCCCTGACCCGCGGCTGGCAAACGTTTGCCCGCGTGCGCGGCCTAAGCTGGTGGTGCACCACGCACTTCAAGTTCGGCGGCGCCACCCTCTACGTGAGGTGTTGGAGAAAACGGTCCGCGCGAGTGCTGCCTCGAAAGGCGATGACGCTGACCGTGGACCCAGCCCGGCGATGATCGGGATGAAGATGGCGGCGAGCGCGTGGTGGCGGCGCTTTCGGGGCTTGTCGAGCTTTAAGCGGCTCGTTGGACGATAGCTCCTCCAGCGGTGGCGTGACCAGCCCGTACCGTCGCGCCCGCTGGAGGGAGGTAGCAGGTCAGCCCGCCGCCCGCGCCCGGTGAAGCGCGAGAATCTGGCTGAGCTCCGGGCGGTCACGGGCCTTCGCCCGCGAGTTTGTGCCGGCGAGCCGTGCCTATTTGTTTTCTCCTTCCTGCGCAAAGAGAAATTAGTGTAGGGCCCCGTGGGGGCGTGCTGAACTGTTGCTGTTAATTACCATGTTGTTTCCGCCATTTCTTTGCTATGCTTTTATGCCGCATGCCCGCATGCAATAATTACTTAGCTCGGGGGGCCTATCGCAGTCTTTTCTTCCTAAGGCCGAGGCCTCGTCGAGTGCTTCATGCCCTGCAGGGATTAATCCGGAGGGGTAGCTTCTAGCCTCGGCTGTGAAGGCGACCGACCCAGGTCCTGTGTTCGCGTCGCGATGCCCGTGGGGCATGGACTGGGAGGGGTGCTCCCTCAGTGGACCTGGACAGCAAAGCTTCAACGACAAGGGCAGAAAACTCTCGTGAGGGTGCCCGCGTTGCTCCCTCGCGAGACTTGCGAGAGAAAGCAGGCAAAGTGGCGAAAAAGACAAAGAGTCACAAGCCAAGGGCGACAACAACTTCAATAGAACTTCAAATAGGAACGAACAAGCCAACTGCAGAAAGCAAATGAAAAAGCTGCGCCCGGCACCTAATCTAGTCTTCGACGTCTTCTCACCGGCGCAGAGCTAAGTGCTACCACTGGGCATGGGCTGGAGCCCCAGGGCATGAGGCCGGCGCTCCTGAGACTCCGGGGCGTGTACAGCCCCAACTCATTATTACGTGAGAGTGTCACGGGTGGCGAGCTTCACAGGCATTGGCCTTCTTCACAGGCTCCGGGCCTTTCTCGGGGAAATGAGCTTCACAGGCGTTTGCCTTCTTCACAGGCTCCGGGCCTTTCTCGGAAAAATTAGCTTCACAGGCGATTGCCTTCTTCACAGGCTCCAGGCCTTTCTCGGAAAAATGAGCTTCATAGGCATTTGCCTTCTTCACAGGCTCCGGGCCTTTCTCGAAAAAATGAGCTTCACAGGCGTTTGCCTTCTTCACAGGCTTCGGGCCTTTCTTCAAGGGTAGAACTTACGGAGATGCTGGATGTTCCACGCGTTCGGGATGGGCACCCCCTCCTGAGTCTCCAAGCGTGCGGAGCCAGGCTGAAACATGAACAACCTTGAGCAGGCCCTCCCACATGGGAAGAGCTTATACAACCCTTCCACAGAGAGGACCCGTCTGAGCACGAGGTCCCCTACTTCAAGAGTCCTGGGACAGATGTTGCGGCAGTGGTATCGCCGCAGCGCCTACTGATACCTTGCCGCTCGCAGTGCGGCCTCTCGACGATGTTCCTCCCCCAGCACGAGATCCGTCCCCCGCATGGCGTCCTGCTGCGCCTCGTCAAACGCCTGGACCCGTGCGGAGCGACACCTGACCTCATGAGGGAGGATGGCTTCTGCTCTGTAGACGAGGAAGAATGGGGTCTCGCCAGTTGGCTTGGCCGCGGTCGTGCGGATGGACCACAACAGCGGCCGGGCTCGTCGTGCCAGCCCCGCGCGCGAGCCTCCGGCTTCTTCTTGAAGGTCTTGGTTTTGAGGCCCTTCAGGACCTCCGCGTTGGCTCGCTCGGCCTGGCCGTTGCTCCGGGGGTGCGCCACTGAAGCGTAGCATATCTGCGTTCCAAGGTTAGAACAGTTTGTTTTGAAGAGATTGCTGGTGAACTGCGAACCGTTGTCGGTGATGATGTGGTTAGGCACCCCAAACCGGCTCACGAGGCCCCTGATCAACTTGACCCGAGCCGGCTGAGGATAGTGCGGACAGCTTCCATCTCAGTCCACTTGGTGAACTTGTCCATGGCGACGTAGAGGTAGCGTTAGCCCCCTGGCGCCAGAGGGAACGGGCCTAGAATGTCCAGTCCCCAAACTGCGAATGGCCATGAGAGGGGTATAGTTTGCAGACCCCCCGCCGTCTGATGGATCTGCTTGGCGTGAAATTGGTAGGCCTCGCAGGCCTTTACCAGCTCAACTGCATCGCTGAGTGCTGTGGGCCATTAGAACCCACTGCGGAATGCCTTGCCAACGAGGGTTTGCGACGACGAGTGATGCCCACATTCGCCGCCGTGTATGTCTTCCAGCAATTCCTTCCCTTGCTCTCTGGGAATGCAGCGTAGGGACACGTCATTCGGCCACCTCCGGTAAAGCTCTCCATCCCTGATGCAGTAGGCCCTGGCTTGCCGCGCTACACGCTCTGCCTCCTCCTCCTTATCCGGCAGAGTTCCCTGTATCAAGTAGCTCTTGACCTCTGTGATCCAGCACCGCTCCTGAGGCTCCAACGCCAGGAGCAGGCGTGCCCCGAGGCAGGCGCGGGCGGGGCTCCAGGCGGCTGGGGGAGCTCCTCCTGAGGTTGCGCCGTGCTCGATAGTGATGGTGCCGCTGAGGGCATGAAGAGTCGCTCTTCGAAGACACCAGGATCCTGAGGCAGCCGCTTTGACGCCCTCTTGGCGATGTCATCCGCATCCTGATTAGTGCTTGAGGCTGTCTGTAACTCGGCCCCGGTGTTTCTCCATCCTGCGAACCTCTGCGAGTAGGCTTCCATGTGCTCGTCCTTTGGCTCGTATATCTTGTTGGAGAAGTTGACGAGGACTTGTGAATCGCCCTTGATGATGGTAACTTTACCCCCAAGCGGCTGCAGCCCTCGGGCGGTTATCGAGGCCCTCATACTCTGCTATGTTGTTGGAGACCTTTTCCCGTCTTGGAAAGCAGAGCTGCAGCGTAATAAACTTGTCCTAAGTAGGGGATCTGAGCCTTTGCACGGCCCAGCGCCATGTCGGGAGAATGCCTCGTTGAAGTACATGACCCAGCCGTCCGGTGCCTCGCTTCCTGGAGAAAGTGATCGGTCTTTGCCTGCTTCGAGGTCGGGTGCCTCCTTGATGACTCTGGTTGTGCTGAATTCTAGCTGAAACACTTGTAGTTCGATGTTCCACTCGGCGACTCTCCCAGCCGAGTTGGGGCTCCTGAGCACCCTCTCCAGAGGGTATGCTGAGACGACCTTGACGGGATGACCTTGAAAGTAGTGCCACAACTTGCGTGAGGCTACCAACAGCGCGAGGAGGAGTTTTTGGGGCATGGGGTACCGCGCCCTCGCATCCAGTGCCCGTCTTGGCGAAGTACCTTTGGGTGTTCGGCGAGAGTAGGAGTCTTGTGAGGCCGTGCCCTCGAGGGTCGACACCTCTGGTCGGCCGGGCCCCAAGTGCTGGCTGCTGGCGCCCTCTTGACCCTAGGGGCACCTTCTTCTTGAGGCTGGTTTCCATCTGTCGAGGTCGTGACCTTGAGGCCTTCTTGGTCTGTTCCACCCTACTTGGGGCCGTGGCTGGGCGTGACGCAGCCTTGATCTGGCGCTCTTCCCGAACCGCCACTAGAGTTCTTGCTGGCGGAGTAGGGTGTGGCGGTGAGTAGAGCACCGAGGGGCTCGAGTGGGCGTGGCGCGACCATCACGGGAGGCTGGTGAGGTACCTCTTTAGTTCTTGGAATGCCTTGTCGGCCTCTTGATCCATTCAAAGGGCCCTTCTTCTTCATCAGCTTGAAGAATGGCAGTGCTCGTTCCCAGCTTGGAGATGAAACGTCCTAGTGCGATCCTGCGCCCGGTGAGTTTCGCATTTCCACGAGGGTCTTTGGCGGGCTCATGTCTTGACATCTTTGACCTTTGGGTTGGCCTCGATGCCCCTATGGGACACGAGAAACCGAGAGCTTACTCGAGGGACTCCAAATACACACTTCTCGGGTTGAGCCGCGAGATCCACTTTATCGAGGCTCACGAAGGTTTCTTCAAATCTGTGTCGGGGTTTTGCCTCCCGAGACTTCACTCGATGTCATCGGCGCGCTTCAGCATTCCTCGAGCTGTTGGCCCGAGGCGTGTGCATCGGCCGCTGAAAGGTCGCGCTGCGTTCGCAACCCAAGCGGCATGCGGTATAGCGATACCTCCGCGCGGGGTCAGGGAAGCCGTTTTTCCCGTCTTCCACCGCCATCTTGATCTGGTGATAGCTGAGAAGGCATCCGGGAAGCCTGACATGTCACACTCGCGGTGGGTCGATGATCTGGTCAATCACGAGGAAGGAAGCGGATCTGTAGGCAGGCCTTGTTGAGGTTGGTGAAGTCGACACACATCGTTCCTTTCCCCCCTTCTTTGGCACGACGGTTGGGTTGGCCAGCCAATCCGGATAGCAGACCTCATGAATAACCCTGCTGCTTCTAGCTTGCGGGTCTCTTAGACGATGAAAGCTTGTTTCTCTGTGGATGTCGCCTGTATACGCTTAATGGGGCGCCGCGTTGGGGCTACGTTAAGGTGATGCTCAATCCGCCCCTTGGGACCTCTGCCAACTGATCGAGGTCCCCATCACGAACACCTTCTTGTTTTGCGGCGGAACTTCACCAAGGCCTCCTCTGCTTTCGGGTTCGAGGTTTGCACCTATGGTGAAGGTGGCGTCAGTGGACCCGCCCTCGTCGACTGGCACTTGCTTGGTCTCCGCCTTGTTTTGAGTGAATAGCTGCTTCTTCTTGCATGGTGCAGCCCCCTTGGGCTCGGGAGCGTCAGCGCTGGTGGGCCGTGCCACCGCAGCCGCCTTGAAAACAAGCTTGAGCTCCTGCAGTGCATCTCTGGTGTTTCCTGACACGGTAAGGACACCGCTGCTCCCGGGCATCTTCATGAGGTTGTACGTCGGGTGAGTTGCTGCCATGAACCGGGCCAAGGCCGGGTAGCCAAGGATGGCGTTGTAGGGGAGGCCGATGGGGGTGATGTCGAAGTCGATCAGCTCCGTCTTGTAGTTGTCATGGTCTTTGAAGGTCACCGGGAGGTGAATTTGTCGAGGAGGTGGTGGAACCGGCTCCGACTCGAAAAAACTGCTGGTGGAGCCGCTCTGGTGGCACATGGAGGAGGCTGAAGGCCTCCACAGAAGCTGCGTTGAGGCAGGCTCCGCCGTCAATGAGGTCTGGTGGCGCCGCTCGCGAGATGGTGGGGTGCACAGCATAGGGGCGCACCGATCCGGCGGGGTTGGAGGGTGATCGTCAAGTTGAAAAGCGAATCGGCCTCGGCGCCACCCAGCCAGCGGGAGCTCCTGGCGCTTCGGAGGTGGCGGCCATCTGGCGGGTGAAGCGGCAGCGTGGGGCTTGAAGGTGGCGCCCGGTGAGCCGCCTAGGAAGGCTGGGGCGACCGAGGCGCCCGGCGCGCGATGGGCGAGTAGAGGTCACGCAGCTCCCCCAACAGGCCTGCTGCTTTCGTTCCCCGCCCGACCGATGAGGCGTTGGCGGCGGCGACGAGGGAGCAGCAGAAGCGTCCGCCGATGGGAACGTCTGGCGACTCGAGCAGCGAAACAGCCCGGCCTTCAGCGTGAGCTTAGCGGCGTCGACCATGGACATTCGGCAAACCACATCGACCGGCGGAAGAAAGATTGGCGCACCCCTACAGCGCGTCAAATGTCGGTTCGGGTTCCGCCCGGACCCTTGAGGTTCGAACCTTTGGGGTGCGTGGAATCTTTCCCTACCGGCTCCGCGTCGATGGTTATGAAGGGATCTAAACTACGAACAATGAACAACACAAGGGACACGAGGTTTATACTGGTTCGGGCCACCGATGTGGTGTAATACCCTACTCCAGTGTGTGGTGTGGTGGATTGCCTCAGGGGCTGATGATGAACAGTACAAAGATAGAATAGCCTCGCGAGGGTTGTTCTTGGGTTGGTGGGATGAACTTCTTCGGTGAGTTCGATCGCCTTTCCCTCTCTCTCTCCTAGGGCTCTATTAGATGCACGACCTTTATCGGTTGCCTCTACTCTGTGGTGGCTAGCTCTATTTATAGAGGGAGGCCATGGACCTCTTCCCAAATAATGTGCGGGAAGAGGCGCCAACAATTAGCCATTTGAAGGGAACATCTAGTACACTTATCTGACTAAAGTTGGTCTTTGGCTGCCAAAGGCTCACAGCCAGTGGCCGTCTTGGGCTCCACGATGACCTCCGTCCTGCCGCTCTGCTGGTCTTGGTCTTGTTGCACCAAAGCGGTAACCTTTGCCTGATGCCTTGGCCCCTGCTTGCCTCCTTTACACCAAAGGGGAAACGAGGACAACTGCTTGAGGCTGGCGCCCTTTGGTCTTGATCGTCATGGCTTGCGTCACGGGGCACCCTCGTGATGTACCCTGCCTTGATCTCTTCGCCTCCTCGCGAGCCTGCAGCGAGGATGTTCTGAGGAGGTTCTGTCATCCGCCCCATGAGGCAGCCCCTCGCGAGTCTTGAGCTTGGTGATGAAGGCTGGGCAGCCCCAGGCCCCACTTGAGCCACGCCGCCATTTGAGAGCCAGAGCAAGTCTAGGGACCCCGTTCCCGAACACCGACAGATACACTTGCGACATCGTATCATGCCATCCATGGGCAAGGCTGAAACAACAGCTAACGGCTGGATTAGCAATCGTTAGAGTGTCGTTCAGCGTTTTTATCGTGTGTGAAGTACTTCGATATTTTACTAGTCGAAATCGACCAACCAAGCGCCTTCGCCGAGACCATCGCTTTAATTTACAAGCGTCGGTTTACAAGCGGTTTTGGTTGAAAAGCGGCGATCAATCACGGACCTAATATCATGAGTTGGTGGGAAGATCATATGGTTTCACGTCTAACCTACCCGAATTGTCATATAGGCTTTGAATGAAACATCAGATGATGAACTTCTTAAGCACGGAAACAACAGAAGAGGATGATCTTCTTAACTAGCAAATCACTGGCATTAGATCGACATGCAAAACAATACAAAGCATTATTCTCAGGAGGCACGGTGAACAGCTCGTGATGCCGCATGCCACAACATTCCAAGCTCAACTTTGCAATCAAACACAAGGTCTGGCATTACATAGACAATATTCAAAACAAACTCTTAACACAGGAATATCTCAGCAGAGTAACTATTTACTTCTAAACTGAACACAGGAATAGGAAAAAACACTCGACGCTGCTCACAGCAAGGGCATCCACACTCAAAAATATCAAATACATGTCTTCTAGCTAACATCAATGAGCAAATTTTGACAAGGTTTTCCAATTCCAATATATTGAACTAACGTCTTCTTGCTAACATCAATGATTAAACTTTGACAAGCTTTTCCCATTCAAAATATGTAATGCCTATGATCGTGAGTCTGTAAGCTTCTTGCTAACATCAATGATTAAACTTTGACAAGCTTTTCCCATTCAAAATATGTAATTCCTATGATCGTGGAGTCCTATAAGCTTCTTGTACTTGTTTGGGCACTTTTGCCCAGGGCACTCCACGTGTTGTTAAATTGCCAATGGTCTCTGCAGACTAGTCATGTCACGGTGTCTAATATTTATGGCACCGGTGAAATAATGGAGGATTCGGTGCCAAACTAAGAAAAGGTGAAATTGGCACCTCTTTTGGCCTGCATAGTGGAAGGCCTAATACTCTATAAAGCTTCTCGGTCATTCATACGTAATGTAGCACAAACAATGACTGCTTCTTTCTACAAAGTGGAGCGACCAAGCTGGACCAGATAATGCAGCGATTTGCCTTGGACACATTGGCTCCTTTTGTGCAGTTGAACTAAAATCGAAGTCGGAATAAAACCGAGCTTTAATTGTGATATCCACATAAGCAACAAAAGGTATAAGGAAACAATTACTAGAAATAACGGTTGATGACTTGTACTCCTAGAAGAAAAACATCTCTGATCTACCTTATCTTAATGGGAAACAAAGCGAGGAGAGTAGCAATTCTCAATCGAGTGTGATTCATTCATATTAAGCGAGACATTATCTTAACAATGCCTTGTTTCAACATGTATAAGAGCGAAAAAGCAAAAAGTATCATTCCTAAAACAATGCGACTGATTCATTTTAACAGACATTATCTTAACAATACCTTGGTTAAACATGTAGAAAGAACTACAAAGCGAGGATAGTACCATTCCTAACAAGTGTTGCAGTTTTGAACTAAGATTCAGTAGTTAATTAATTACGAGAGTGGCATTGCTTAATTTTACCAGTGACATTAGATTAACGAAAAGCATAAACAGTTCGAGGGGAGAGTGGGCGCAACAACGATATGTGCTTCCATCTACTTATAAAGGGGTGATGCAGAGTTTGTTGTAACAAATAAACAAGCATCATGTGCAGGTTGGTCCCATTTTGTTCACTACTTAATGGGAAAAGACAACAATACAATAGCTTCAATTCAACATTTATTTAAAACAGTACCAATACAAGTAGCACAACATCTCAAAGCACCTTTGCACAATCATGTGGATGAGGGCTGTCTTGACCTTTCATGAGACCACCAGGATAAAATATGAATCTGCCAACACGAATAGGAAATCCAATCTCGTTTTGTGCGGTTTGCTGAAATCAAGAAAAGTGTTTAGCGTAGCCAAGAAAAATGTTGCAATAGCAACAAGTTGAATAGATATCCTGTTTAAGCAGAGGCAAAAAGGAATCAATTCTGGCTAATAAAGGAGGATGAAACATGCGGCCACAAAATGGTAATCCGCCAATCCCTAACAAGTGTTGCAGTTTTGAAATAAGATTGATGAGTTAATTACGAGTGGCATCAATTCTTGGCTTATAAAGGGGTGATGCTGAATTTGTTGTAACAAAGCAACAAGCATCATGTGCAGGTTGGTCCCATTTTGTTCACTACTTAATGGGAAAAGACAGCAATACAATAGCTTCAATTCAACATTTATTTAAAACAGTACAAAACAAGTAGCACAACATCTCAAAGCACACTGCACATCATGTGGATGAGACCAAGATTTGAAACAACTGCATACGAAGAGTGAAACAAATCTCGATCTCCTTTTGTGCAGTTCCACAAAATTAAGCAAAGTCACCGGTGTGACATTCAAGTTGAACTGCACAAAACACTCTTAAAACATAAGTGTTTGAGTAGCGAAGCAAAATGTCATAATAGCAACAAGTTGAATCGATACCCTGTTTTATGAGAGGCAAAAAGGAAACAATTACTTGCCGATAAAGGAGGATGAAACAAGCGGTGACGAAAGAAGCATCTAACTTATCTTGGATGGAAAACAAAGTAGGATAGTAGCATTTCTAAAATGGTTGCATTGATTCATATTAACGAGACATTCTCTTGAAACAACATTAGTTAAAAATGTAATTTACTTTTAACGTGGCATTGCTTCAATTTTCGGCGGCATTCTTAGATTAACAACAGCAAAATAGATGTATGGGACATACCAGCACCATAATAAATCCTGCGTATAAATGGGTGATCACGAGTATGTAGCCAAGCAACATATATCGTTGGTCCCATATTTGTTCTCTTTGAACCTTTTTCCTAAGTGAGGGCAGCAAATCTAGTCCTGCACAAACTACCCGACCCCAGTTTCTTTCCCTTTTCAACAAAGAGATCGGTTCCTTACAGATGTGTGTCTTGGGTTACCCCTTTTCCCTTTTAGACCTACAAAGCGGCTGGATAGCAGTCTATACTACTTTCCGCCCTCCTTTCCTCATTGAACCACGTCCTAGATTCTTGCTCCAGCCCACGCACCCTTCTTTCCTCTTTGAACCAAGACCTAGATTCGACTCTGAGATCGAAAAAAGATCCACATGCAGCTAGAAACAGCAGCGGTTTCAAAAAACTTATACCTTAGGGTCGTCGGGATGTGGCAAGGCGTCTTGGCGGAGGCGGATCTTCCCACACTCGTGGGGCAGCGAGGAAGAAGGGGTCGGTGGCCCTCCCTACAGTGATTGGTGAAAGAGAACAGCGTGGCAGGTAGTGGATTGCCTCCCTCGCCAAAGCGATAGAGTGAACGCTGCACCTCCTCCCTTCCGGTCTGACGGGATCTGAGCGCCTCCTTCACCAGGTGTGAGGGAGAGAGAGAGACAAGAGGCCAGCGCAGTCTTGTTTAGATCTGGTGAAGAGAGGGTGAGAGACTATGAATATAGCAAACCCTAGCAAATGAGCAGCTGAGCCTCCAGCGTGTAACATATATGTAGTCTTGGCGGCGTGTGGAAGTGCAAACCCTAGCGAACAAGCGCTGAGGCTCCGCTTATATATATACTCTTGTAGTGCTGGATGAGCTCGGTGCCTTCTTTTGCTTTTTGGCTGTATGACGGTGAGCCAGCCACATTTGGGCCCACCTGTCATAAACCCAAAAGCAGGTGCACTAAATCAAGCGCATCCATATAGTACTCTCGTGTATCGACTAATATATACTAGTGGAGTGGTTTCTTATTCTCTCCATAACAATCGTTTTAAATTGTGTAAGTCTGAAATGAAACTCTTTATTTAATGTATAGTGAAGAAAACTAGTACTACTTCCGATGAACTAACGATCCACGCCCACACGTCACAGTGCACTTCACATGTCCTTCACGTGTGGTACACTACCCTCCCTTAAGTGAACAACCAAAAATGCGCCAAATTATCGGAAGCGTGTGAGAGTGTGTACAAATAAAAATTTTAATTTCAATTATCGGAAAGGTTTGAGAGTATTACAAAGTTTGACTTGATCAAATCTAATATCTTGAGTAAATAAAAATGGAGGCTACTCGTCCATCCGGGTTTTAGTCCACACCATTTTTAAATCAAAGTTAATAGCTGGACAAATAAAATTACAGGGAGCTGGAGACAAAGTTGTGAGAAGGCTTAGAAATCAATACAAAACTTATGCTCTTAGTACCAGCGTCGATCCTTCTTGAGAAACATTTGGTTCATAGCCAATTGTGTGATAAAATTGCACCAACGTGAAAGGCATTGCGTCTCCAACGCAACCAAGGTGAACTAACGAAGGATATCATCTTTGTGCGTAACAAGCAAAAAGCAGCGATGGAAGACAGCTTGTTTTCATTGAAAATCGATCAGCTTCACGGTGGCGCAACCATGAGTGCAACCATGAGCATCGATAGGTCATCGTGGTGATGCATCATCCATTTGGCATCAAGTTTGGGTGAGGCACCTATGAAGTTCGACAAATCCTCACTGTGGTTTGTTTCTTCTCGATAATCAAGCTCGAGGAAGGAAGAACCACGTGGCGGAAGGACGATGGCGGAACAACAATGGCCATCAATTTTGTGCAGTTCCACTAAAATTGAGAAGACATGCCCATGTATGGAGACACGCATCGCTGTTTCCAAAAATATAAAAAGTGTTAGCAGCGACATCTCAATTCTCAATAAGAATTAATGAAAAGTACACCAACAAGCGAAGCATCATAATTATATCTTGATGGGAACTAAACCAGGATACCGAGAAAAAAGCATTTCTTCATTTAACCGGTGATAGTACTACCACCATATGGACAATGACCGCTTTAACCACCATGTACTTTTTGTCGAAACAACATGTATACCTCCACCGAGGCATAAATCAGGACAACTTTTCGAGTGGCAGTTCCTCTATAATAGTACTAGTAGGTGATGTTGGACCAGCCGACGAACCTTAGCTACTACTATGCATGGGGAGCTGGACCAGTACAAGAAGTTATACCTCAGGTGGGCGAGATGTCGTTTAGGCAGGCGGGATCTTCCCACATGACGGCAGCGAACAAGGGCGCGGAGGATCTTCGTCTGCGCCAGCGCCGGCTCCGAGCGGACGGTGCGCATCGGCTCCCTCTGTCGCCCGGCAGCGACAACGTCAACTCTGCACCTCCTCACCTCCCTTGGCCAGGCGAGATTGGCGGATCTGTGACCACCGGTGAGGAGAGAGATAGAGTGGACCTTTGTCATCTTGTTTTGATATGGAGAGGGTGAGAGGCGAGGCGAAAACTCTATCAAACAAGAGGCTATAATGGAGTAAAAAATCTCTCCATAGCAGTGGTTTTAAATAGAATCTGTGCGTTCCGGAAAAAAAGCGAAAACTGGCTAACAATTTTTAAGGGTCTATCTAGGACACATCTAGATGTGACATAGTTATGTCACATCTAAGTTGATGTCCACTCTGTTTGTGGTCTATTTTTTGTCCTAGTTTTTTGTTTCTTGTTGCTACATTATATACTTGTGGGAGCTTAGATGTGATATCCTTAAATAACATCTAGATGTGAATTAGACAAACTGATTTTCTAACGTACCAAGAAAGAAAACTTCGATCAAAAACACGCCCCGCTTCCAAGTCGCGAGAGTAAATCACGCACACACACACAGACATAGACATGCATATCCGTGTTTACGTAAAATTCCATTTCCATCTCCATCTCCAATCATATTTGTCCAACTGGCACATTATTTACGTTCTTAATTATATCGCAACAATATTAACGTACTACAACATCTCTTGTTTGCGCGCGTCCGGACCGCTGCCACGGCGGTCTGACCAACCGAACCCTCTTCATCACCCGTGCGTGCTTCCCGCCCAAGCAGTCGATGCCGCATTCATGCCGGCCAGGCGGACGCGACCTCTCCTGGCGCTGGCATTGAAGCGGCCCGCCCGAGAAGGCGTCGCCGCGCCACTTCGGGTGCCGCGGCTGCTCAGCGTTCAAAAGTCGCAATAGCCGGCTACAACATGCATGTAAAAAGTTCTTGGGAGTCCGTGCTACAGCTAGATGTCCTCCCCAACTCGTCAATCTCTTCGATGGTGCTAGTACTCCATGGCGCGATCCATCGGACAAGCGGCGGGAAAGTTATCGTATACTCGGTTTGCGGTGAGTGGCATGCCGGCGACCGTGTGGGGTCGAGCCGTGGAGGAGGTGAGACACGAACACGACAGGCGTGATTTAAATGTTGGTTTTGCTCGATGGCGTGATCAGCGAAGCGAAGCGTTGGTTTCTCTCCATTTCCATTTTTCTCGGAAAAGCGGAAACTTTCCACTCCATTTTCATTCCTATTCCAAGGTTGCCCGTTACAACATTCCATCAAATACAAAGGAAAACTAACACGCATCTTGATGCATCTCAATGATTCATAGATCATAGCCAATATTTACTTCACAACTAAAGAAAAAAGTTGTGAGGCGTGTAGGAAAGAAAAACTACTAATGGGGTCACTCGACTTAAACCCTAAACCCTAAACATGATTTAATTCCTGGCGAGGTAGAACACATCGAAGGAAAGGCGGTGGCACCCTCGGATCATCGATGCTTTTGTGCAGTTCCACTAAAATCGACTGAGCATCCACGATGGCAAAGATATTGAAGAAGTGTGATTAGAATAATAATCTTGGCACTAGTTCATGAGACATAAACTCATCACAAGTAGAAGCGGTAGAAATAGAAAGATCGACATGGAGATGGAGCTACGGCGATGGAGCAAGCCGGCTCCAAAGGAAGATGGACTACAGGGACGTCGGGCTGTAGCTAGAAGAGGCGGTTGGGGCGCGGCATCGGCCCATACAGCAGTGACCCCGATTGGGGCCTTGCCGACTGTGGGTTTCTCCCTCGCCGATGTCGACCGCGTCTATGAGAACATTGTTCCCTTCCCCCAGCTGCGGGATCAGGCCCGTCGTTCTATGCTTATGAAGAGAGCAACCTTAGCAAGCAGGCGTAGCTTAGGCTCCTGCTAGTGTATATATAGTGGTTTTCTTTTTCTCTCCATATCAACCATTTTATATTGCGTCGTGTCATTCAAGAGTGAAATGATGGTTGCTTCTTCCGACTAACTTACTATGTGATTTGACTGCTCCTTAGTGGCCCCTACATACTCCCCCTACGTGTATGCAACATCCACACGTACACATGGGCCTAAAAAGCATGACGCCCTAATGCATGCATGTCCGAGCACAGCGACGAACACACAGTCACGCTAAGTGCTCAACCTACGTGCATGCACACACATACTTAGTCGAGGTGAGCTAGTGACCGTATAAACACGGAAAATATATATATTGAGTGCAATGGCGTATTATGAAGTCCTTGACCGTATTTTTACAAATATCTGATGACAGACGGTGTATTTATCTCGTTTGAAATTAAGCCATATTAACGGAGAGGAGGCAGTATGGACTAGCATTACTTTGTTGTGTCCGTCAACTTGCGAGCGAGGAGAAGGTTGCAGGGCGGGAGAAGCTTGCGCGGTGGCTCGCAGGACAAGGAGAAACTTTTACTAATGCAAGCTCTCCCTCGCTCGAGGCGGTGGGCGTGCAACGATTAATTCGGTGTCAGTTGCGAAGCATACACTATACTACTAGTGCTAGTACTATTGTTCGACTTCGAATAGGCGAACATCCAAGCATAAAGTTTACTAGTACTAGTACTACTACTATAGTCTATAAAAGTGCGTACTATACTAGTACTAGGAACCATATGGAGGGCGTATGCACTCTTATTATAATTTTAAAATGTGATAAAGCAATCTTCAACACATTTGGTTCTCTTGAGGTTCTCGCATGTGATAATGGAAGTTGATTGCATGGAACACTCATACAATTCTTGCTTAATTCTGGCTCATATCCTGTTACAAATAGTAGCGCTCGGTAATATTTCCTCTTTTTTGTTATTCAGCATGTAAACAGGTCAGCAAACCTTGCGGCGCATCTTCGTCTGAACCGTGCTTGCTGCACTTTGAATGTGGCGAGAGCTGGCTTGATGAAACACCTTGCTTCCTACTTATTTTTTGGGGTACCTCGCTTCCTAGTGACCAGTGTCTTGGCTGATCGTCCTAGGAATGCTTATATATGAATAAAGCTCTCTCATTTACCCATAAAAAACATTAAGCCATATTAGCGGAAAGGAGGGAGTATGGACTAGCACTACTTTTGGTGTGTCCGTCAACTCGCGGAGCGAGGAGAAGCTTGCGAGGACAAGGTGAAGCTAACTTCGCCTTTTGACTAATGCAACCTACCCTCGGTGGACATGCATCAGTCCATTCGGTGTCAGTTATCGAGAGGCATACACTGTAGTACCCAACATGCGGAGTACCTTGTTCGACTTCACGAAGAAGCGAAGAGCCAAGCGCAGATGTCTGAGTAGTACTACTACTAGAACCACATGGTGGGCGTCGTACTCTTATTTTTTATCTACGATAAAGTACACGTTTATTCGGAGAAGAGGCGGAAAGCGGCAGCCCAACATGTAATGAATGATATCGATCAACCAACCATGCTCGAATATATCTTGGCCTCCGTGCGAGCCCGTCGTGTGTTCTCGCTCCTCGTCTCTCTCAAGGAGCGGCGGGTTGGCTCTTTGCCGTCAATTGAGATCGGTTTGCTCACACTCCTGTCCCACATGTCGGTGATATGCCAAGAGGAGGTGTGTTGACCGGTAGCCATCTGGCGTGCTTGGTTTTGCACCTTCATACTACTCCTCCCTCCGTCACATTTTACGGTAGCGCTTCATTATGATGCATTTCTCTCAATGCATTTCCACCACCGAGGAGACTTTAGGCAGCGTTTGGTTTAATGCTCAATTAATTAGGGCATGGTAACATAATCAAGTCCACAATTTTCTCTCCATGTCTGTACTACTACGGAGTGGAGTAAGTGCATGCATGTGTGTACCGGGGTGGAAGCCTTTGCATGCATGTGTGTCGCCGTGCTATAACTACCAATGCTATTTTTCAGGCGATCGCTAGTCACCTTGGTCCCACAGATTTTTTTTTTTTTTTCTTGTTAGCGTTGTATAAACAGTGACGATGGAGTAGTATGGCGGATTCAAAAGAAGCGTATTGATGGTTGCTTCTTGAGCAACTTACGATTAGGAAAAGGTGGGGCTTATGATTTGACTGCTCATTACTCACTATTAATGCGGTATAGCGACCGGCTGAGTCTCCCATGCGGTTGTGCACTACCCCTCGGTTCTTAAATATACTATGGAGTATATTTGTCTTTCTAGAATTTCAACAGTGACTACTCAAATATTTGTCTTTTAGAGATTTCAAATGGTGGCACATACGGATGTATATATACATATTTTAGAGTGTAGATTCAGTCATTTTGCTCTGTATGTAGTCACTTGTTGAAATCTCTAGAAACACGAATAGAATATTTAGGAATGGAGGGAGTACACATATGAAGCAAAATGAGTGAATGTACACTCTAAAATATGCCCGTTTGAAATTTGTAAAAAGACAAATATTTAGGAACGAAGGGGTATAATTTTGTGCATGGCACATGGACCCGGATGATGAAGAGGCTTCTGGCAATGCTATCAAGCTTCCATCATTTGTTTACATAATTGACGTACTATACAAATAATTTTCTAGTGACATGAAATTGTACAATGGTGTGAGCTTTCTTCTTTTGTTTCGCGTGTCTTGCCATCGATGCTCTTTCGGAAACAATAAAAAACTTACTTCCTTGCTAATGCATGCCAAATATTAGCAGATCAGAGCTAATTATTACATCACAACTAAAGACAGAGTTGTGAGAAGGTGTTAAATTAAAATTGATCCATGCTTTCATTGGCAGCAACGTCCCCCCAGCTCTGTCTAAATCAACAAGGCATGTTAGGAAAAAAAAGTAGCTGTCTGGAGCATGCAACATTCCGATCATTTTGTGGAGTTCCACTAAAATAGAGCTAAGCGTCCCTGTTCCAAAGATATTAAGTGTGATTACGATAATAGAGGACTGCTGATGAAACAATAAACACACAAATAGAAGCCGGTCACCTTTGCAGTCTCTCTTAAGACTAACTAGTTGGAGAAGATTAGGCTCGGAGTTGGATGAGGAGGATAGAGCAAAACCAATCTCCCTTTGTGCGATCGCCTTTGAAATGTAGAGCGTTGCCCGTGTGACATTTTAGTACAACTGCACAAAACACTCTTAAGAAAAAAGTGATTTGTGCAGTTCACCAAAAGGTCATAATATAGCGAGGTGAAATGGATAGCCCTGTTTGCAAAAAAGAGGTAGAAAGGAAACAATTCTGGCCAATAACAGTTGATGACACATGCGACGACAAAAAAAGCATATTCCTTGCCCTAAGGAAGATAACAACACGGTTGTGTTTGTCTAAAATGGTGTGAGGGCGAGAATGCAATATGGAAAATCTGCTTGGGCGAGCTACGTTTTGGGAAAAGAACTATGGAAGATCCACATGCAGCGGCGTGGGAAGGCGAGCCTTGGAGCAAGGCGGAGGATATACAGGAGTTCGTCGGGATGTAACTAGGTGGCGGCGGGCGGAATCTATGAGTAGGTGGCGTAGGCCCTACGCGCGGAGCTTGATCGGAGAAAACGGCGTGTACCGCAGATCGGGGCGTGCTGCCTCGGCGTCGTCGAGCGGAGAAACAATGCAATTCCTCCCTTTCCCCGGCGGACGGGATGCGGCGGATCGGTGACCAGCGGTGAGAGAGAGAGAGCCACCGCCTCCCTTTCCCCGGCCAGACGGGATGTGGCGGATCGGTGACCAGCGGTGAGAGAGAGAGAGCCACCGCAGCCTTGTGTGAGATACTCGAAGAAGCGACAAACCCGGCACGCAAGGCTCCATTGTATATAGTGAAGCGGACTACCTTTTCTCCATAAAATCGTTTTATATTCGTATGCGTGCCATTGGCGCTATAACTTTATTTAAAAATAGCAGCGACAGCGTCAAGTCGAACTTTGTTTAGATGCGGGCGTGGTACCGACCTCCCTAGGTAAACAACCGCTTCTGAGCGTTCAAATTAGCATGTGGGCTGCCATTTCATAAAGAAATAGGCTCCACCGTGTACCAGCAGGTGTGGCTGGCATGAAGCGTGATATGTGCAGTGCACCTATTCTCTTCTTGTATCGTACACCACCTCACGTGGGGTTGTGTGAGAGAGATACAAACCTAGAGAGATATAGTGTGTGGGTTCTTGAGAGTTTTTGGGGGGTCAATCAAAAATGTAACATATGCAATGTGTGTGAAATAGAGTCTGGATATAACATATATATAGAGGGGAGATCCACGAGAAGAGAGTGGAGGTATCATCGGCTTGAGGTGTCCATAGAATCGAAAAGAGGGATGATGTGTGTGTGTGTGTCTTGTGTGTGTCGATAAAGTGCCATCAATTTGTGTGTGCCCACGTCAAAGATATAGAGTGGCTGGCCCTCTTTGGAATGTGAGAGGGACATGTGCAGTTTGTCTTTGTGGCATGGATACCTACCTGCAGCTTGACTATTGGTGTGTGGTGGGGGAAGAGGAGGCCCAATTAACTATAGAGGTACAATGGCTGGTATATTTGTGTGGAGGAGAGAGGCCTACCTCATGTATTAAGGAGATCGATCTGCCTCATGTATTAAGGGAGATCGATCGGCATCCATGCATATGTGCGGGAGAGGAATAAGGTTGGGAGAGAGACAAAGCTAGAGTGTTGGAGGGGTGGTAGTGGAGTTGCTTCTAACAAATGGTGGGATAGGCTTGCTAGACAAGCGGAGGGCACGCCATAATATCAATAAGAGAGGAGATGGCTGCTTGTTGTGCATGCGTGCGTGTGAGAGGCGGGTCGGGAGGCATGCACGAATGATGAGGGGGACAATGTGGCTGTGGTAAGCAGACATAACTACATAGGAAGATCAATCGCCCTTTGTTAGAAAGGAGAGACATAACTTGTGAGTCGTCGATCGATGGGGGAGTAGTTAAAGTCGATCTAGGTATATGTTGGGAGATTGATCGGTATACATGCATGTGTGTGTTAGAAGCAAATGAGGCACGAGGAGAAGGATAGAGAGAGGGATGCATGTAGGAGGTGGTGCGAGAGGCATACTATATCGGCGGGGAGGAGTGTCTTGATCGAGAATGATGAAAAGAGTGGTGGGAGTGAGGCATGGGCGGTGACAAGAGAAGAGGGAAGCTTGTGTTTGTGCTAGGCACACCTGGCTAGAGAGGCATATCGATCGATGTGTGCCGTAAAGAAGGAGCTGGGGGCCTACACACACCATGGGTGAGCGACCTAAAGTGAAAATAAGAATTTGCGTGATGGAGCTAGAGAATCTTGAGGGAGGGTGAGAGGGATGCGGGCGTGTGCATGCACAAGAGAAAGTTAGCGCTAGCTACAAAGATAAGAGGGTTGTGTGGGTGAAAAGGCGAATAGAGATCATATATACTTCATTATAAAAGCGAATTCGGATATTTGAAGAATTTATCATAGTGTTTTAAACCGACGCATGTGTGAATATATATAACGGTGATACACATGGTGTGTTTATGAACATGTTATACTACATTTAATATATTTTATCTCTACTCTTATAAAAAATGGAGTTGTTGATGATGGTGTGCCTGCCATCCTGCATTATAGGCCGTCCGATTTATATCTGGCGGATAGCAAGGAAACTATGATGGTTGAAGTTGGCAACAATCATGATTGTAGATTCTTATTGAAATAGAAAGCGAATTCAAATTTAGTTGAATTGCAGCGGTAGTATAGACATTTGGAATGCACTAAAATGTTGGTATGAGTAGGTTACATGCATTATACAACAAGCGAAAAAATTTAATCGGACATAACATGGATTCATACTCCTCCTTCCATCTATATAGGCGTAATGAGATTTTTAAGACCGCCTTTGACTATTGACAAGATTAATAGTACATGACATGCACAATGTGAAAATTATATCATTGAAAGAACCTTTCTAAGCGAAGTTAATGGTGTGCTTTGTGTAAGTTGCATGTCATATATCATTGCTCTAATATTTGGTCAAAGTTAGCATAAAAATGCATTAGGCCCTATATAGATGGAAGGAGGGTAACTGAATAACATTTGTATAGTAAAGCGGGGCAAGACTCTCTCTTTGTGTGGTGTGAATAGTTTTATTTTTTGTTTTCTTTTTGGTTGAGGAAGTGCGAATTGATTTGAGTGCGTACAAGTACAATATTACTACGTTAGGCTTGTCCTAAAATTCAACCAGCGTCTTGTTATATCCGAAAATTCAGATATCGTGCTCCCAAAACTGGCGCCTTCACAATCCACGCCTTGCTATCCCGAAATTACAACGCGGGCAAAAACTTCCTCCAGCTGCCAAATCCCGACACACGAAATTCCCCTTCTAACCCTGAGCCGAAAGGGCCGCTAGTTCAAATCGTTGGGGGTACTTTTGTAACACACCCTACATTTTGGACAAGCGCGTCCCTAAGTCATCTTCACCCCCTCCCGTCGCCCTTTTAGCCATTCAAAATCCCAGCCGCCATAACCTCTTCGCTCCAGCCACGAAACCCCACCCTCCTCCGTCCGCCCGTCACCGTTGCCCAGCGGAGCCTCTTCCCCAGCGATGTCGTCCACATAATAGCTCGGCGTCCCTCGTCCACCTCCCGGATGAGGATCCGTCATCCATCTCTCCGTCCCGCCGGTTCAGCCGCCCCGTCCTCCACCTCCAAGGAGCTGCTCTGACGATCGCCTTGTCTATCGCGGCTGCTCCATCCCCACAGCGCCGCCTTAACCTACTCCACCGGAACCGCAGAATCCTCACCGACTCCTCGGATGAAGCCGAGGCCTACTCGGCGCCACCGAAGAGGTTTTAGACTCATCGCATCGCACCTTCTCCTTAACTCGACCTCCCGGCGCCGACGGTGCTCCATCCGCACCCCCATGGAGCGGCTACCTTGAAGCCGGCACCGCGGACGACATCTCCACGGCAGCTCTCCCTAGTGCGAGGCCCCTTGGCGGCGTCCATACCAGCGGATCTGCTGCTGCTGCTCGGCTCTCGCTCGATCGCGCTTCGCCCGGCTGCTTCTGCTGCTCTCCCCGCTCATCTTGCTGCTCTGCTCGATTAAGCCACACTTCAATCGGTGAACCGACTTTTGGGTGGATCGATTTTCGAGAGTTGGGGGAGGCCTGCGGGTTAAGGAAGAACCACCCTTGGCGGGGGACGGGGTTCGCGGAGAGGTACCCACTATCTATCTTAGGGTTGAGGGTGGGGGCGGGGGCCTAGAGGAGCTGGCAGGCGGCGGTGGCGAGTTGTTTGAGGCGGGCGGCTGGGGCAGCAGTTCGGCCGGTGGTGGCTGGCGGCTCGAGGTGCAGGTTGAAGATGAGCTGTAGGCCCTCCTAAACTACATGTCAAGTGCCTCTTTGCTACCATTGTGTTCGAGTTTGACGATGGCATTCAGATTCCTGATGAAATTTCAGTTTGACGATTAATTTCAGAGTCAACAGTTTTACCTCATCTGTTGTAGTCGGTGGTTTTGGTGATGTTAATTTTACATCCATTTACATCATCTATTGGAGATGCTATTAGAATCCCACTTGAGATTGGCGATGTCGTCTTGTCTTGCTTGACCTTGGCGTCTTCTGCCCACCGGAGCTGCTCCAATGACGAGCGATCCATCTGTGAGCGGTGCCACAGTGTCCGGTGTACTAGAGTAGAGGTACCCTAGTATCCCGAACTTCGTGCAGACAGTTGCAACACCCGTGGTAGGACTGGCACTGGTGACCATCAAGATCTTCCACGGCTCCTTTGGAGCCATTCGAAACAAAGTAATCAAGGCCCGGCAAGAGGAGCTTGCGGGAAGACCTCTCAAGGCACGAAGGAAACAAGGCCCGGCAAGAGGAGCTTGCGGGAAGGCTTGATGACGACAAGCTCCGGCGACAAGAACCTTGCAGCGGCAAGGTGCTCGCCATGACAAGTGACCTCTCTTCATCTCCGCTCCAGCTCATCCGTAGCGATGTCGCCATAGGGCTTTCCCAAGCAGCGTGTCGACGGGCTGTGCAGCCAGCCGGTGAGGAGCAGCGATGATGGCGACAAGCTACCATCGTGGCAAGCGGGCGCGCCAGCGGTCCTGTTACCTTTATCGAGGCGGCCGAGGCGGGCATTTATGACTCTTGTCCCTTGTCGTCGAGTTAGGTATAGATCACTGTACCTTTGTACAAGCGGTGTACCAACCTCTGTTTTACTATCTTACCCTTGTCTACTTCCACATGGTGACCCCTTGTGCCTATAAAAGGAGGCCCAAGTGCAGCGTGAAAAGGGTTCGGTTCGGTTCGGCTCGGCTTAGTTCATTCAAGCGTCACGAGACCACACTCGGGCTAGGTTTTGTAGCTCCCATTGCTCCCTAGCAAGAACACAATATAATCCACAAAGCAGCGGTAGGAGTGTTATCTCTCGGAGAGCTCGAAGCAGGGTAAATCTGCTCGTGTGCATCGCTTGATCCGCTCTTTGTGCAATCTCCGCCCCCCGAACCACAAGGGACCCAGGTCCCATAGGTGTTAAATGGGCCACGATCAGCTTCCCGACATCTTTGGCACGCCCGGTAGAGGCGTCGAGGCTGTGTGAACCTGATCCAGCGGTCACCGAGCAACTTCATCATCATCTTCATCAACATGGCGCGAAGAAGAAGTCTTGGCAGCAGCGAAGCCGTCGCGTCGAACCCACCACCACGGAGCTGTCGGTGGTGGGGGAAGCGCTAGTGGAGAGCAGGCGTCGTCGAGAGAGCCCTAGCGCCGCCAGGTCCGAGGACAAAGGCAGCGCTTGGCGTCGGCGTCCGAGTCCGCACGCGTCCTTCTCGGAGGCGCGGGACCGACAGCGTCATGATGCTCGCGGCACCATCGCTCGTTGGATCAAGGCCAAGCTGGAGGATCCGAGGACCTCGAGACCGCATGCACACCAGCATGCGATGCAAGCGAATCACGGTCGCTTGGGCGGGATGCTGCTCCTCCTAACTTGGTTGGAGTCCGAGCACATCCGTTCCTGCTCGTCGCCATTGCCACCCACCACACCAGCGAAGCCTTGGCAAGAGCTCAGCTACTTCTAGACTATCCTCCGACGGCCGACAAGGTCGGCGAATGGAGAACCACAATTGAGTCTCATCGGCTTTGCCAGCGGCGGCGTCCCACGGCAACCAAGCGCCTGCGCAGCGCGGCAAAGCGGCGAGGCACGAGCTGATGGCGGCGAGACTTGCGGGGTGCAGCCACCGTACACTCCCCTTCCGAAGGCCAAGATCGCCGACTCGCCGGATCCACCTCGACAGCGACTCCACAGCGTCGTCGGATCCATGAGCTCGTCGCGACCAGCGCCAAGTTCTTCAAACGGCAAGAAGAAGCGCTTCGAACCCGTATCGGCGCCCGAAAGCGCGTCGTCAATCCGACCAGCGCGCCGAGCCTTGTCGATATGCATGCGCCCGAAGAACGGCGACTTTCCGTACGCGGTAGGTTGCCCTGCGTTCACTCATGAGCTGCGTCAAGTCCAGTGGCCCGACAAGAAAAACTTCAAACCAGATGTGCCGGAGAAGTATGATGGCAGGACACACCCATCGGAGTTCCTCGGCATCTACACCATCGCGGTGCAAGCTGCGGGGGGCGAGGCGACAAGATCCTCGCCAACTATTTCCCTCGGTGCTCAAGCCAAACATCAGGTCTTGGCTCATGCACTTGCCGGACAGCTCTATTTCTTCTTGGGCGGTTGTGCCACCAGTTTGTCGGCGCCTTCACGGTGGCCACAAGCCTCATGGCCAAAGAGTGACCTTCACCTGCTCGCCCGGAAGGAAGGAGAGTCCTGCGCAAATTCATCCAGAGATTCAGCCGTGTACATTACAACATCGGATGTCCACCTGCAGCGGTGATCGGTGCATTTCATCGAATGTGCGAAACCGCGGGATGAGGAGGAGATGGCGATGTGCAAAGTGAAAGACGTCGGCGAGCTCATACAGGCCGACAAGTGTGCCTGTGTTGAAGAAGGAAGAAGACTCCCGAGGAGAGAATGTGGGAGCAGCGAGTCGGCGGTGAGGAGACCGCCCGGCAAGGAAGAGCGGCGGTGAAATAACGAAAAGAAGAAAACCAAGAAGTACTAGTTGTCGAGCAGTCCGGCAAGGATGGTGCTGCTAACAAAGCCATGGCTGGTGGCTCCGGCAAGGAGGTTGCCGCGACACCGACCGCCAAGCTGTGGCGGCCGCCGACAAGCGAGGACAGCTCAACAAGCGATCTTGCAAGATTCACCGCACCAAGGGCCCACGATCTCGAGCTGCAAGAAAGTCGAGCAGCTTGTTGAGCTCTGAGAGGGCTGAATCTGGCGGCGAGACAAGGAGAAGGCCAGGGAAGGTGCAGGTGCAGCAAGTAAGAAGAGACCGGTCGGGGAGGGCGCGCGGCAAGGCCAAGCAGCGGCAAGGAGGCAGACCTCCCAGCGGCGCGACAAGGAAGAAGGCGAAGATGAAGATGGCGAAGACATGGAAGGCGATGAAGCTGATGAGCAGGAGTTTGAGAAGGCAGCGGAGGTCCTTTGCGTTGGCGGTGGTGCTTCTCTGCATACCTCGCACCGCCAACTCAAGAAATGGATCGTGAGGTTAATGCAGCGAGAACCATCCATGGAGTCCGCAAACCTCTGAAGTGGTCCAGCCGCCCATCATCTTTGGCGTTGAGGATCACCACGATCGCATCACTGCGGTCGGTGCTTGCCGATGTTGGTATCACCAACTATCCGCAACCTCAAGGTCACAAAGATGTTGGTTGGCGGCGGGCCGGCCTAAACCTGATCTCCTCTGCGGTGCTCGAAAGCTTCAAATCCACGACAATGAGCTCGAAGAGGCTGGTACTTTCAAGGAATCAACCCGAAGGAGCAAGCCCAAAGGGAAGATCACGTTGCCGGTAACATTTGGCAGCGAGCTCAACTTCAGAACTGAGAAGGTCACGTTTGACGTTGCCGATTTCCCATTGCCCTACAATGGCATACTTGGTCGTCCAGCACTCGCCAAGTTCATGGCCGCCTCTCATTATGCTTATAACTTACTCAAGATGCCCGGCCCGATAAGCGTCATTTCTGTCCATGGCGACAAGAAGGATGCGCTTATCTGCACCGACTAGATTCTGGGATGCAGCAGCCGCAGCAGATAGCAAACCACTTGCGGCTGAAGCTCCGGGGAAGAAGACCACCAAGTCCGGCAAAACTCGATGCCCACACCGGCAAGCGCACCTCTTGGTGCTGCGCTACCGTCGAGGCGCACCATCGAGCTCCACCGGCAAGTGCAAGAAAGATGATGGCAGCTCCGCGAAGACCAGAAGGTGCCCGCCAAGGAGGGCGGCCTGGTGGTACCTTCACCATCGATTGCCACGCTTGACCCTAAATAGGAATGCGTGCTCGTTGCTTTCCTGCGGGCGAATGTCGATGTGTTTGCATGGCAACCGTCTGACATCCCCGGTGTTCCCAGGAAAGTAATTGAGCACCACCTAGCTGTATGTCCTCACGCCGCGGCCCGTCAAGCAAAAGTTAGGAAACAAGCGGTGGGCGCCAAGAATTCATAGCGAAGAAATCAAGAAGTTGGAAGCAGCGGGCCTTGTCGGAGAGTCCTCCATCCCGTGGTTGGCCAATCCGGTGGTTATGCGTAAGGCAAATGGGAAATGGAGACTTTGTATTGACTTCTGAGATGTTAATAAAGCTTGTCCCAAAGACCCATTTCCCTTGCCACGTATCGACCAGATTGTTGACTCCACGGCTGGATGTGATCTGCGTTCACTTCTTGATGCATATTCAGGATATCATCAGATCTTCATGGCAGAAGAGGATGAAGAGAAAACCGCATTCATTACACCATGTGGCACGTACTCCTTCATACGGATGCCTTTCGGTTTGAAGAATGCTGGTTCAACCTTTGCAAGAGTAGTCCATGATGCCTTTGAGTCACAAATACATAGAAATGTAGAAGCCTACATGGATGACATAGTGGTCAAGAGCAAGGACAAAGCAACTCTAGTTCAAGATTTGGATGAGACTTTTGCAAATCTGCGCAAGATCAATCTCAAGCTCAACCCCGAGAAGTGCGTGTTTGGAGTCCCTTCCGGCAAGCTTCTCGGGTTCTTTGTGTCTCAGCGGGGAATTGAAGCCAATCCTGACAAGATCAAGGCCATCGAGCAGATTGAAGCACCAAAGCGCGTCAAGGATGTCAGAAGGCTTGCCGGTTGCGTGGCTGCTCTCAGCAGGTTCATCTCTAAGTCTGCTGGCGCGCCTGCCATTTTCTAGATTTTGAAAAAGCAGGTCAATGAAATGGACTCCCGAAGCGGAGGCTGCGCTGCAGAGACTTTAAGAGATACCTGTCCTCCACTCAATACTTGTCGCACCTAGGCCACAAGAGAAGTTGCTGCTGTATATAGCGACCAATCAAGTGGTTAGTGCTGCGTTAGTAGCGGAGAGGAGGCGGATGATGAGCCGACAACGAGGCAGGTGCATCCAGCGACAAGCGAGGGGCTTCGCCGTCAAGCTCTGGTCCCGACAAGACGGATCAGCGCGAGGTTGCGACAAGATACAAAAAAGGATGGTGCAGCGCCAGTCTACTTTGTCGGTTCCCTTCTGCGGGGCTAGGTCAAGGTACTCGGTGTGCGAAATTTCTTTTCGACCTCCTCATGGCCTCGAAAGCTGCGCCATTACTTCCAAGCACATGAGATAACAGTTGTCACTCGCTTTCCGCTGAAGAGGATTTTGCAAAATCCGGAAGCAGCAGCAGAATTGTCGAGTGGGCCTTTGGGCTGTCAAGCTTTGGTCTCAAGTTTGAAAGCACTTCAACTATCCAAAGCGAGCATTGGCAGAATTCATAGCGAGTGGGCGTAGCATAAGATGAAGAAATTCGAGCGAGCATCCCGTCAAGGAGGCAAATAAAGAGTGGCTGATGTACTTTGATGGTGCCTTCTCGCTGCAAAGGCGCCCGGTGCGGCGTCTGCTTATCGCACCCACGGAGAGCACCTCAAGTACATAGTCCAAATGCACTTTCCCAAGGAACAAGCAACAAACAATCTGCAGAGTATGAAGGTTTGCTTGCGGTCTCGAGATTGCAGTAGACCTTGGGATCAAGAAGCTCATTGTCGGGGGACTCGCAACTTGTCGTCCGCCAAGTAAATAAAGATTATCGAGTCCGTTGATGGAAGCCTCGTCGATGAAGTGAGGAAGCTAGAAGAGCACTTTGAAGGCCTGCAAATGGAACATGTTCCAAGAGCTCGAGAATGATATAGCTGATGGCCTCTCCAAAGTGCCGCACTTAAGTTACACAATGGAACCAGGAATTTTGTGCTCAAGCTGACTCAATAACCGTAACACCATCAACAGGACAGAACAAGAAGAAAATTGGTTTCGGCGACTACTTCCGGCGAGCTCCTGGAGCCGCCGCCAAGAAGGTCCCTAAAATCAATGCAAATATCAGAGGAGCGATCTGCTCCGACAAACCCTGTGGTTTGTTTAGTTGAAGCGAGCGCTCCCGACAAGCTTTGCTCCGGCAAGCTTGCGGGGATCATCAAGCTCGGCGAACCGCGAGTTCTTGCCGTGAAAGCTAATGTTCCCGCAGTGGTAGATGAGCCTTTAGTCCTTGTTGTCGAGCCACGAGGCTCCGGCATGGCGCATCAAATCGTCCATTTCCTTGAGACGGGAGAACTTCCGAAGAGCAAGAAGAAGCGGAAAAAGTAGCCCGGCGGTCAAGTATGTACCAGTTTGTTGACAACATCACATGCGAAGAAGACTCAGCGGTGTGAAATTGAAGTGTATTTGCGGGAAGATGGATGAAAAGCTGTTGGCGAGAGATACATGGAGGCATATGTGGTCCCCACATTGGCGCAAAACACTTGCGGCAAAGCTTTCCGGCAAGGTTTCTTCGGCGAAGCCCTCCGGGATGCTGCTGCACAAGTAACCAAGTGTGAAGCGTGCGGTTCCATTCAAGCAGATACACCAACCAGCTCAAGCTCTCCGGACAATCCCTTTGTCCGGCCCTTTTGATGCAGGGGCTCGACATCCTCGGCCCCTTCCCCGAGCTGTTGGGGCTTTGAGTACTTATGCGTCGCAATCGACAAGTTCACAAAGTGGCGGAAGTGGAACCGATGAGGAAGGTGACAGCACGGTCGGCGATCAAGTTCTTGGTCAATTGTTTGCCGTTTTGGGATTCCTAACAGGATCATCACCGACAACGGCACACAGTTCCGAAACGCACCTTCATGCGATCGCCCAAGATCTTGGCGCCAAGATCTGCTTTGCTTCATTGCTCATCCGAGAAGCAGCGGTCAGCGAGAAAGCAAACGCTGAAGTGCTGCGGGGACTCAAGACCAGAACTTTCGACGGGCTGCGCAAGTGCGGAAGAAACTGGATCGAGGAGCTGCGGTGGTTCTTTGGTCGATCGGGGCGGCGCCAAATCGAGCCAGCGGCGGACACCTTCGCTCTAGTCTACGGGCGAGGCAGTTCTCCCCACGGAACTTCGTATCTGGGTCACCTCGAGTGCTCGCTTATGATGAGCTTGAGCAAGAGCAGCTGCGACAAGATGGCCTTTGCTCCTCGAGGAGGATCGTCTTGAGCTGCTGTCTGAGCTGCTCGTTACCAGCAAGCTTTGCGTTGCTACCATAGCCGCAAAGTTAATGCGAAGCTTCAAGGAAGGCGACCTTGTTCTTGGCGCGTTCAATCCGCCAAGAATTCCAACAAGTTGGCCTTGAAGTGGGAAGGCCCTTATCGGGTGAAACGAGTCACTAGGCCCGGCGATGTCCGCCTTGAGACCGAAGATGGCGTTCCGGTGAGCAATTCCTGGAATATAGAGCATCTTCGCAAGTTTTACCCATAAGGCGCGGTTGCCAGAACCCGTTCCGGCAACCACCTTTTTAATACAAGTCTTGCCGCTGTTGCATGTAATCCTTTGTACAAAGCGGGCGCGAGACCCGTGCATCGATAAAGCCTATGTGTTGCGCACAACTTGTCGATACATGCTTTCATAATCTTGTATGCATGTGTTCTCTAACATTTTGTGCAGCATCCGCACCCGATGGCGACAACGAGCCACTAGGCTCCATAACTTTTTTCTCTTCTTTCTTCTCAAACAAGAAGAAGGTTCATCCACCACAAGTTAACCGGGGAGGAGAAGATAATGGTGTGGGCGGCAAGCGTCGCTCGAGGAACTGTCGCCTTGCCGAAATGGACAACGGAGAAGCTAAGTTGCTAAGTTTAAACAATCAGTTTTAAATTTTAAGTTATCTTCCTCGAGCGATAGTACTTTGTATGGAAAACCTGTGCGCGGAGGAACCGACTCGCGACTAACTAACGCCCTTACTTTGTTTGAGTCCGCTCAACAACTTAAGTGTGCTGCAACTAGTTGCGACAAGGTTGCTTGTCGGAGGACATCGCCGGCGAGGCTGCTGAAGTTCCGCTTTTCGGCGCTTTCGCGACAAAGGTGTTTGTACCGACAAGTCCCCTAAAAGCGTGGGGCATAAACATACAAGGAAAAAAATCAAGTAAAGGAAATAACATTGCATTCGATTGCCTAAGATAGTGTATATTACATAATGAATTGTCGCGGATCTAATAGATTTTTTCGCCTAAACATGATCTCTGCGACAAGAGAAAGATAAGCTTAGCGGCCTAGTCCACGCGGTCACCGTCGAGCCTCTTGACTCCGTTCACCCTGTCCACGATGGAGTGCGACAAGGGCCTTGGCGTTTCAACGTCGGCAGATGGAGCGAGGGACTTGAGGACTTTGGTGAAATCGGCGCTTTGGGTTGCGGAAGGCCACTTTCATCAAGCACCTTACAGAGAGCCCCGGCGCAAACTTGGCGCTACTCCTCCGCCAGATTGCTTTGGGATCTCCTCCGGAGCAGCTGGAACCCGTCAAGCCGCCCTTGAAGAATAGGCTGAGCTTGGCGCTGGGTTGGAGGTTCTCGTCGGTTGGAGTACCCAAGATCCACCATCCCAGCTCCATCGGCTCATTATGGATGCGGCGGCGGTGTCCACAAGACCTTCATCCGGTGCATTATGCTGTCTCTGAAATTATTCAGGCAGTCACAGCATTCGACAGCAGTTCCTCATTGGCCTTGATCTTCTCCAGCAGGCCCGCTTCCCGCTACTTGGCGCCTTCCAACGTCTCCGTCAAGGTGGTCGATTTCAGCTCGAGATCCGCCTTGGAGTCCTTGGCGGCGTCGATCTCCTTGATCTTCTCAGCGGCGACCGCAACTCACCGAGGTGTAGGCGTCCTTCTCACGCTCGCGCTTCAACCCGGCGACCTCCTCGGCGCTCTTACGGAGGTGGACTCCAGCTGAGCCACCCTCGTCTCCAATTCCGTCTTGGTGGCCTCGGCAGCCGCGGCATCCTTTGCCTCTGAAGTGACCCGCCAATCGATTGCTCGCGCCGGCGAGATCTTCCTCATAGCTGTCGAGGTTGATCTTGCGCTGCGCCAGCTCACCTTCTTCTTGCGGAGAGCTTTTTAGCGGCAAGCCTCTGCTGCTCCTCGACCTCGGCCTTCTCCAAGATGAAGGCCGTGCGCTCCTGACAAGCTGCTCCAGCGCCTCTGCTATGTCAGGAGAGTTTCTTTGTTGGCGGCGCGGAGCTCTTCAGCGTTTCTCAAGTCAGCTCCGCCCTCGCGACAAGCGCCTCCACAGACTCCAGCTTGGCTTGTCCGGGCGCGGTAAGCGACAACAACCTCCTTAGCAGCTGCTCCTCCTCGGGCTCGGTGCTGCTGCTACTCGGAGCATCGACCAGCGACAGCCGGTGGAAACAAGCAGTTCAGCGTCGAAGGTCTCCCCTTGGCCGGTGCCTGGAGCTTGATGCCCATGGGAGCTTGATAAAGACACCCTCGCCGGCCTTGGTAGGCGCCGGGCTGGGGCTCTTGGTCTGCAGTGCGGCATCGGTGGCGGGAGGATCGGCGGTCGGTGCAGCGCTGGCGCTCCTGCGGCCTCGGGGCCGTCGGTCACGATCGCGGATCCCTCCCAGCCTCTGCGCCCGGCAGCCTTGGCGACCTCCTGGCCGGCCCGGAGCCATCGGCGCGGACTCCTCCTCCATATTGGCGGCGTCGACATTGTCGCCATGGCGTCCTCCTCGCCCGGCAGCCTCGGTCTCCATCGGATCTCCGTGGATGGATCGATGGTCGAAAAAAGAAAGAACAAGTCAAGCAAATGTTAGAAAAGAAGAACGAAGAAAACAAGACCCAAGGGAGATTTTCAAGCAAGAAAATTACGCAATGGGATCTGTTGCGCGGTCTCCTAGCCGGAGGGTCGTCGGCGCTGCCCCTTGTCGGGGAAGCTCCCCTTGTCCGAGAGGCCTCCCTTGGCAGAGAGCGATCCCTTGGCGGAGAGTTCTCCCTTGGCGGCGTAGTTGAAGCAAGCAAAACTTCGGGAGTGACCTCCGGTGCTTCCTGATGAGGCTGCTCTGCTCCTACATGATTCAACAAACCAGATATCAGTGTGGAGAAGCACCCAAGCACACGTAACCACGAGAAGTAAACCAAACACTTATCTTTGGGGGCTGTCTTGGGGGCTGCTCTCTGAAGGGTTGCAGGTCCAGCAAGGAGTCCCAGACGTGCCCCACCGCCACAGGGGAATCATCTGAGACGACAACCACCGAGTCTTGGCCCTCTTGGCGCCCTCGACCTAAGCGTCTGAAGAAGGAGAAGGTTGAGTGAAGCCAGTCAGATACAAAATAAAGCAATAAATTGGAGGATTACAAGTAACAGCGACAAGATCTTACTCTTCCTCTTCCTCCTCGGAGCTGAGGGCGGAGAGATCAAATTCCGCTCCGGCGCGACGGATTGGAGGAGAAGTTTCCCTCGGACGCTTGGCGGATCAGGGGCCATGACTCGAAGACCCGCTCCGTTCTTGTGGCGGCGAGGCGCTCAGCAGCAGCGGTGCTTGCAGCGGTGGAAGCGCGTCGAGGCGGCGGCGGCGGTTTGGGCCGTCTGCCGCCCCGCCACTTCTCCGGTCTTGCGGAGGCGTCTCCTTGGCGGGGCCGCGGGCTCCTCCTGCGGCAAGCTGCTTGACCGCGGAGGGGAAGCGCCACCGGCCAGCTCTTCCGGATTGACGTCGGGCTCGGCCTGTTCCTCCTCACTGGCAAGCTCTTCTCGGTCGGCAAGGCTTGCCGCCTCGGCTGTCTCCGCCTCCTCGACGGTAAACCCAAACACGCCGGCGGCGGCAGCTTCTGCCGCTTCCTCCAATATTGTGGCGATACGCGCCATCTCCTGATCGGTGGTATCGCGGGTGAGCCGTCTCTGCTCGTCGGCGCGGATCAGCACTTCCGCCAAGGTGTCGAAGAACTGCTGCACGACGTCGTCGGCGGGCTCCTGCCAAGTTGGAGCGATTCCATGGGAATCGCTGGCAACATCATCATCGCGGATGCTGTCAGCGGCGAGTTGTTGCACAAGGCACGACTCCCCTCGGCAACATACACCACTCGGGGTGATCCTCATCAGGCTTGAACAGCTCCCGTAGCATGCCGTCCAGCTCCAAGACAGTAAAATTCCAATTCAGGCCCGCGCGCAGCCTCATGATGTCTGCCGCATTTTGGAACTCCCAAGCAGGCCTCCTCCTCTCCTGCAAGGGCGCAATGCGGCGGCGAAGGAAGTCCGCGCCAACAGCTCCTACGGTAAGCCCTGCTTGCCGGAGATGCAAAATCCTAGTCACAGCAATCTTCAACTTATCGTCCTCCGGCGCCAAGTTGCTCCAGTCATTGTCGCGCACTATGGGAGTTTGGCGCAGGGCGGTGAAAGGTTGTGGCTCCTCTTCTAAGATCCAACACCAGTCAGCTCTCCACTCCTCCCACTTGCTACGTAGCTCTCCATCAAGATATGCTTCTTTCTTGCCGATCCTAGAGACCCATGCAATCCCTCCGGCAAGCGGCTCTCCTCTCTCTACGCGGGGCATGAAGTAATGGCGGAAGAGTGCTACATTTGGGTGGACCCGACAAAGTTCTCGCAGAGGTGTGCAGCAGCCAAGGTGAGGGCGGCGTTGGGGGTGAAGTCAAGGAGGCGGAGGCCATATGTATTCATGACATCACGAAGAATTGAGAAAAGGCGGGCGAGCCCGCGATGGAAAAAGCGAAGAAAAAGGGTACCCGATGGAGACTTTCTCGCATGTGGCGGCGGAGATGACTCTCGTGCGCGGGTGCGCCCGAGTCTCCGTCGACCAAAAAAGATAGTACAGCTCCCGCAGCTCTTTCCTGTCAAGCAGAGGATCGAAGAGGGCCGCTCCTTCCATGGCGCCATGAGCCGCTGCGCCTCGGCCGATTCGCGCCTTTTCCTTTGTCGGCCTTGAGCCATGGGGAGAGGTGGTGGAGGAGGTCGGCGGCGTTAGTGGCACGGTGGCAATGGAGGGGCAGAGCGTCGCTCTCTTTGGGCTCGAGAAGAAAGGGGAAGCGGCGGGGTTTCGATGTGACAGCAAGGGCAAGTGGGCGTCCTGCCCTGTTCCCCTGCTTATAAAGGGGAGAGGGACGGGCGTTCGATTTTCCATTAAAAAAGCCCGATCTCCCCCACGGCGCCACGTCCGTGCGTGGCGTTCGTGGGGCGTGGTGGGTCGAGGCAAGTAATGGCGTAATCCACACATGGCGTGCCCGTGCCTTTATTTTGGGCCTGGCCCATGAGCTCGGCGCCGTGTGTGGCCCAGCCGGGGCTCTGTCCGGTGTACTAGGTAGGGGTACCCTAGTATCCCGAACTTCGTGCGCAGACGATTGCAGCACCCCGTGGCAGGACTGGCCTGGTGACCATCAAGATCTTCCACGGCTCCTTTGGAGCCATTCAGCTAAAGTAATCAAGGCCCGGCAAGAGGAGCTTGCCGGAAGACTACTCAAGGCACGAAGAAACAAGGCCCGGCAAGAGGAGCTTGCCGGGAAGGCTGGTGGCGACAAGCTCCGGCGCGACAAGAACCTTGCAGCGGCAAGGTGCTCGCCCATGACAAGTGACCTCTCTTCATCTCCGCTCCAGCTCATCCGTAGCGATGTCGCCATAGGGCTTTCCCAAGCACAGCGTGTCGGCGGGCTGTGCAGCCAGCGAGGAGCAGCGATGAGCGGCGACAAGCTACCATCGTGGCAAGCGGAGGCGCGCCAGCGGTCCTGTTACCTTTGTTCGAGGCGGCGAGGCGGGCATTTATGACTCTTGTCCCTTGCCGTCGAGTTAGGTATAGATCCTTTGTACCTTTGTATAAGCGGTGTACCAACCTCTGTTTTACTATCTTACCCTTGTCTACTTGCCACTGTGGTAACCCCTTGTGCCTATAAAAGGAGGCCCGAGTGCAACGTGAAAGGGTTCGGTTCGGTTCGGCTCGGCTTAGTTCATTCAAGCGACACGAGACCACACTCGGGCTAGGTTTTGTAGCTCCCATTGCTCCCTAGCAAGAACACAATATAATCCACAAAGCAGCAGTAGGAGTGTTATCTCTCCGGAGAGCTCCGAAGCTGGGTAAATCTGCTCGTGTGCATCGCTTTGATCCGCTCTTTGTGCAATCTCCGCCCCCCACCGAACCACAAGGGACCCCGGTCCCATAGGTGTTCGTGGGCCACGATCAGCTTCCCCGACACCTGGACGTCGTCTACAGATTCCTTAGATCTTCCTCCACACCTCCGACAGCCACCTATGCCTCAACTTCTTCAGCGACCAACAAAATGATGCTGAGGTCGACATGGCTACGGCAAAGAGGTTGTACACTTGTTGCATCACTTATTACTATACATTCACGTCGATCCATTAGGGCTATTTTTGTTCAACGGAAAAGCGTCGATCCACTGGTTGTTACCATCACTCTAAATTTCGGCATGCTCTCCTTACATAATCTCACCATATTTTTTTTGTATGCATGTCAGATATTGTACACAGTCATGCTGAACATGTAGAGAAAAAGAGAAGAGTTTTGTGTGGCAATACAATGTCATGCAGACATCGCTCCATGGTGGGTTCAATGGAAAACCCTCCCCATCCCTCTCCAGATTGTAATCCAGAGGAAGATATCTGTTACGAGGCGGATTGAGGCGCGTGACCACTCCTATTTACCCCAAGGTGTTTGCTCTACCTTGGCATGATGATGTTAGTCATATCATGCATATGTTGCCTTCAGTGCCTACTTTTGACATCATATATGTCATCCTTAGTTTAGACATGTTACGTAATGCCACCTGTTTAGTTTCTATATCATATATAGGAATTATGCAGTCTCATGTCTTTTAGCCAGCCATAATATATGTGAAATTTGCAATGCCATCCTGTTTAACCAGGCATCATATATTTGAATGATATCTTGCCCATCCTTTTCTTCCTTACATTTCCATTTCTCGACAATGTTTGTACATTAAACTATTCTTCACGTGAATCGGCCATTTGGGTGGGAGATGGAAAATCTGGAGTGAAAACAAGGCCTTGAGCAGGCAGTGCTACAGCCAAGCAGATCTCTTGTTGGGTCCCGATAGCTCCCAGAGATGGATTCGAGACAGATAACCAGTCCTATTCCCCAGAGGTGTATGCTCTAACTTGCACGGTTATACTGCTCATATCATGCATATGGTGTCTTGCATTGCATAGTTTAGACACCATATACACAATATTCAACACCATGTTCTTAGTTCAGACATCATATCGAATGCCCTATGTTTAGCATATAGATCACATATGTGAATTAAATGATGCGATCCTGATTACTTAGATAACATGTAGGTGAATTATGTCATGCGATCATGTTTAGTTATTCATCATATCTTTGAATTATGTTATTCTATGCTATCCAGTTTAGATAGACATCATATATGTGAAATTATGTCATGCTATCCATTTTAGTTAAACAATATACATGTCAACTATTTCATGCCCTCTTTTTTCCACACTATCTATTGCATCTGTCTCTCATACAATGTCCGTACATTCAACTATGTTTCCGGTTTATCAGCCATTTGAATTGGAGCGGGTGATGCCAGTATCTAGCGGAATAAAAACACGGCCTTCAAATAAAACAGTGCTACCTCTTGGTGGAGATAGCACCCCAGTTGTGCATGCACAAGAACCAGCCCTACCACACATAACACAAACTCTCGCAGATTGTACCCCTACTGCGATGGACAGAGAACCAGCTTCACCCAATCTAGCCCCAACCCCAGCCGATAGTAACCCAGTTCCTGTTGACACAACACCATCTCCACCACAGAGCTCCCAGATAAGAGCAGTTAGTAAGGCAGCTCCAGTGCCCAAAGGGCCAGTACTATCACGGCGAACCCCAACTCCACCAGTTAGTACGCCTATTCCTATGGAGGAAGCACAACCAGCCAGTCGTAGTTTAGCATCTATCGCATTTGATGTTGTTAAATCGTATGTGTGTATCTTCCCATCTTGGAAATATTATCTTCAAGATGAAGGAAAATGCCGATTGCAGGTGTTTGTCCAGAGTTATGTGTAAGTAATGTTATTCATGGCAATTACTTTGCTTCGTCCCATACATCCTACCTCCATGATGGTTATAATACAGCAAATTTTCCCATTTTCTCTATAGAGAAGGACCGATTTGGAAACTTCGGGATGAGGTAGCCTGCGCTAATACCTCTGCTATCTTCAAGAATGCTTGGTGGCGATGTCGGAATTACACAAGAAAATGTACTTCACCGCAAAGAAACTCATCAAATTCCCTTACGTTCTCCCGAGACACATTCTTCGGACGATGGTAGGAATGCCTTGTTACATCTTGGTCCCGAACCAAGAATGTGGTAAGGTCTATGAGCTCATTTTCTATTTTAAGTACTTTATTCTTGCGTCTTCTTGTACTCTGTTCATGTAGAACAAGTGCCTAAACTGAAGAACAACTGTTCCATTGCTATCATAGTTCAAAAAGCGCTAGGCGTTAATTGTGTGTTTTGCCACCGCTTTGCGCTTCTTGACGAAAGCGCATGCTTATCTTGCAGTTATGCCTGATTATGCGTAGTTATGCGCAATGCGTTTCTGACGCCTAGAGCCTAAGCGGCGCTTAAGCGCTTCGCTTAAGCGCCTTTTTTAACTATGATTGCTTTGCTCTTGTATCACTTGTATTTACTCATACAAACTTATTTTTAAATTGAAGGATCAATCGAAACTCCAATGGCACAGCGGTATGTTCACGCATGTTTCTTTAACAGGTTTGGTCTTATCAATAGCTCTGTTGATTTCAATTTCAATTGTGTATACAGTTGACTTTCATATCATGCACATTACTAGCATCACAACAGAGCCAATAGTGTTGTTGTACATGTAGACCCGTGGTACCCATCTGAAATCTTGTTGTGCCGTGTAGTTTCCCACGCTTTGTATTCTTTCACTGCTGCTTTGTCTTGAACTGATATGATTTGAACCGTGTCTCTATTTTGATTTGGCAAGACAATGCAGTGACCATAGGACATCGATATATGTTTATTTGATGCTTTTATTATGTACTAGTACTTGGCAATAGAAGACTTGGTAGTTTAATCCTGTCCACCTTACTAATGAACTGGTTCACCGAAATGAGTTTCATATACTAGTACATGCTAAACTTGTTATGTGTCCGCTTGTTTCTTCTTTTAGAATCTTGATAGAATATTGGGGAAGAGTTCCTTATTAAGCAATGGTAAAGGAAGTAATGCGAGATAAGGTTCGGATAGTGACACATCCTTGTTGGTCTCCAACAAAGCTGATAAAACAACTAAGGAAGACTATCTTGAAGACAAAGTGAGACAACCCCAAAGTCCTGTCTTGGTTTAGTGTTCGAAAGCATTGGCCACTACCGCTTGCACAAGTTATTCAAACCCACCGTGCGAATCAGTTCGGTTTCTTGAGTCTCAACTTCAAGCTGAAAGACATCGATCATTTGTCTGCGACAAGAAGTGGAAGGACTGCGAAGTCCTGGAGCATTCGGATGCATACTTTCTAGTGCAACAACAAGCGTTGGAGGATTTTAGCGCCAAGCAGACAAAGCTAATCAGCTTGCTAAGCTTATTGCCGACATGGTGGATACCAAGGATAATGTTTCTTGAGCTCTTCCGTTGTTTGATTATGCTCTTGTTTTGCTGCAGCGTTTATTTGGACCGGTGGCCAATTTTGACGGCCAGTGTATGTAATATGCTGCTTTGTTCCCTATATTTGCACTGGTGGCGAACTTTGATGCCCAGTGGATGTAATATGTGTAATAGCGGTAATAGGCTAGCGTTAATTGCTTGCTTATTTATTTCCTTTAGTTGTTTGCTTGTAGTCACTGCAGTTCTTTTTCTGTGTTTTTCTAGTGGCCACAATAGCCTATTTTTGGTAACTAGGCCAAAATAATCATGGCAACACACGGACTGTTGTAACCATGGGCCTCTTGCAGGCCGTATGATCCATGGGCCTTCGTCCGGCCGTAGGATCCATTGGCCTTCTATAAGGGCCGTAGGATCCATCGGCCTTCTATACGGGCCTTAAGGTCCATGGGCCTTCTACGGGCCATAGGGTCCATGGGCCTTCTACGGACCGTACGATCCATGGTCCTTCTACGGGCCGTACTATCCATGGGCCTCATACGGGCCGTAGGATCCATGGGCCTTCTACGGGGCGTATCAATTTTGCCAATCATGGGTCGTACTATTCGTGGACCATAACAGGCCGTTAAAAGGCCGTATTTGATAACTCTATGAAAACAGCCCAACGGGTTTTTTTGACATGAAAATGGCCCAACGTATTAACGATCCGCAAACGGGCCGACTGTAACGACGGGCTGAATTTGGCCCACAAGCAGAAAATGACAATAACGGGCCGTATGTAACCGAATGCTGCAAATGAGCCCAAGAATCAATGGGCCCTGAGAAGGCTGAAAGATAACTTGGGCTGGAAACGGCCCAATGGAATAACGGGCCGTTAATGGGTATAAAGTGATACACTGTTCATTACGGGCCAGTTTCACCACGGGCCATTAATGGGCCAAGAGTTACAAAGGTCCTCATATGGGCCGAAAGAAGTCATGGGCCACACATGGGCTAGAAGTTAAAACAGGCTGAATCATATGGGACGGCCCAGATGACGCTACTGGGCCTAATTCGGATAGGGCGTAACGGGCCCTGGGTTAGCGGGCTGTAAATGGGCTATATGCGAACAGGCCGTTAACAGGCTTACCGTGGGCTTGGCCGCCACCTTTTGACCAAGTCAAACGGGCTGGCCTTTTCACAGGAATGGGCCTCTGTTGTGTCGTGCCACGTGTCGCCGTATCATAGGCGACTTCGGTCCAATGAACGGATGACATCTGTCCCAACGGTGAGCCGACACATGTTTCCTCCAGCCAATGATGATTTTACACGTGGAAAATCCCCATTGGTCGGGGCTGTTAACGGGTTATCGGATCCAAAACCCGACCCGGTAGCTTAACGGTGTTCCCTTACGGTGGATGCCACATGTCGGTCACCCTTGACGAAAGCACTTCTGTGACGCGCGATTTATCGTCATGGAAGTGGACACTTCCGTGATGATAATTTTCATAATGTCATGGAACACTTCTACGACAACACAGGTATGACTATCTTGATTCTGTCATAAAATCCTCATGGATGTACATGCATGACAGAAAACGCGACCTACTATGACAAACACGTATCATCACGGAAGTGTATTTTTTTTTGTAGTGCGCGCCCTAGAGAGGGCCAGCCCTCCCCCTCCTCCACTCCTTTATATACGGGGGAGGGGGGCACCCCATAGACACAAGCTGATCATTGATCTCTCATAGCCATGTGCGGTGCCCCCCTCCACCATAATCCACCTCGGTCATATCGTAGCGGTGCTTAGGCGAAGCCCTGCATCGGCAACTTCATCAACACCGTCTTCATGCCATCGTGATGACGAAGCTCTCCCTTGAAGCTCTACTAGATCGTGAGTTCGTGGGACGTCGCCGAGCTGAATGTGTGCAGTCCGCGAAGGTGCCGTAACTTTGGTGCTAGGATCGGTCGATCATGAAGACGTACGACTACATCAACCGCGTTGTCATAACTCTTCCGCTTATGGTCTACAAGGGTACGTAGACGACACTCTCCCCTCTTGTTGCTATGCATCACCATGATCTTGTGTGTCTATAGGAATTTTTTTGAAATTACTACGTTCCCCAACACATATATATTACATCACTGGACCCATGCATAATGGCTAAGTGGGTATAAAAAATAGGAACATATATATTACATCATTTGACCGATAACATACGGTTCCTCAGCGTTGACGTTTTCGTTTTTGAGTGAGCTTCTTTCCCTTCTTGCTCGTTGAAGAATAATTGAGCCCCTCATTGTGAATTTTCCTTTTCCATGGAGTATGATTTTTCTTAGGTAATGTAGTATTGATTCTTCTTTTGACGTATACTTCATCGTCATCATCATCTTCCCTCATTGGGTTGCCATACTGGTCGTAGTCTTCCTTGTTGGCGACTCCATCCATTCCAATGATGTTCCTTTTGCCTCTCCTCACGACAACACGGCTGGGATTGCGTGGGTCGGTTATGAAGAAGCATTGTGTCACGTGCTTAGCGTGTACCCATGGTTCGTTTTTTGCGATAGCGTTCACGTAGAGCTCTTGGCGTCGGGTATAGTCATGGTAGTGAAATGCCGGTTTTCTCTTTCGACATTCTTAGCCCATCTAACACGGAACATCGTCGTGTTGTGCAGTCCAGAGTAGTCAAGCTCCCAGATCTCCTCGACCCTTCCGTAAAATCTCTCAGTTGCGCCGTTGTCGCTACCGGTCATGCATTCCATCATCACCCCTGAGTTTTGATCATCACTCTCCATATCTTTGGCCTCCCTGTAGAACGTGTATCCGTTGATATCGTATACCTGATAGGTGATGAGGTTGGGCGAGGGGCCATGTGCTAAGGCATATGTCAGGACCCCGATTCCAAGTCACACCGACCTAGCCGGTAACACCTCATATCACTTTGCGGCCTCACGCACGGTATTCCCACGGGTGTCGCCTTACCATGGCCCGGGACCGTTTGCGCCTTTTGGCTCACGTATATGATAGTGTCGCTAGCATCCACATGACAAAGAACCCGGGCCGACATGGCTAGTCGTGAACCCAAAGCGGCGCTAACCCATGGGGACAGGCATACATGAATCACATCGAGCATGTCGGTCATCAACGTATGAATTCGGGCTGTAGCACTGGCTAACAGGCAAACAACTAGTTTGTCGGATCCCACTCATACCAAGCATTTCAATCATACACGCAATATGCCCGATATGAGTACATACATCATGGCATCACAACAAAAATCTACAACTCAAAGTACTTTATTTAAGAGGCTCCGAGGAGCCATACATAACATATCCATACAGGTAGGGGTCACATGACCCAACACTCAAGTCATACAAACATACAAGCACATGCGGAAGCAAACTAGTCTGAGTATAGACTCTAAAAAGAAAAAAGGCTTGTTGAAGCCCTTCTATCTCAAAGGCCCTTCACAAGCCTTGGATCACCACACAGGTGGCTAGTTCACTCGTCGGCGTCAAGGTCTACATAAAACCCATTGGAGGGGGTGTTGTCGTGCTCAAAACATTAATTAAGCAAACATGAGTACGGAGGTACTCAGCAAGTCTTACAACAGAATCCTATCATACATGCACATTCTCAAGAAGGTGGTGGAGTTATCTGCAGCAAGCCAGCTTTGACTCTTGGCTAAGCTATCCTACGTGACACCACTTGAAAAGCATTTGTCGCACACGAGTCCACTAATCACCATCACAATACTCCACCGTGGATCCTCTCTCGTCACCCACGAGAGCGCCATCCGCGGCACTCACACTTATCTTTAGGCTTTTAGTAGTATCCATTTACTTGTCTATGAACTGTTATAGGCAACCCAGAAGTCCTTCTCCGCGGACACAGCTATTTGAATAGATCATATTAACCCTGCAGGGGTGTACTTCTTCACACACGCTCTCACCACTTACCGCCGTTTACACGACATGTACTCGGCAACCTTCAAGCGGAAGCCCAACATGGGTGTCGGCCACAGCCTACCTAAACACTCGAGTCCCTAGTCCGGGTTTATCGCCTATTCAGGTTCCATCCATGAGAGTCCGCCGAGGTTTCCCTCGGCCCCGAGCGATGTGCTTGAGGTTCCCGAGATACCAAACGGACATTCGGTACACCTGGCCACAGTGTATCTACCGCATCATAGCCCACCCCTAGGGTCAGCGCTACGCACGGCCTCCAACACATATCCTACAAACACCAGAAACTAGTTGCAACTCCTGGACAGAGAACAAGGGTGGTTAAGAAGCCGAGAGGGTCCATTGGTTTCGGGCCCAATGCGTGGTAGTAACTGTTTCATGGATCACAAACACAGAACTCAGTTCTTAGGGTCGGCTTCAATGAAACAACCCACCATGTACTCCTACATGGCCTCACATCGATACCTTTACCAAAACGTGTTCAACACTTTCACTCTCGAACCGACACAACCTTTCACTCCAGTTCATCATCCCGATGAGCCGACGACACAACTCTAAGCATAGCAAGCATAGCATGGTAGGAATCACAAACATGGCTCAATCAACTCCTACACATACTAGTGGGTTTCATCTAATTCTTGTGGCAATGACAGTCATGCAAAGGAAGTGGGTTCAACTACCGCAGCACACAACAGTTTGAATCGCGTTGTCTTAATGCGATAAACAAGAGCGAAGCGAGCGTGGGTTTGTATCGGAATGATCAATGGGTTGCTTGCACGATGTAGTGGTGGTAGGATCTGCCTTCGACGGATATTCGGGATTATCCTGAGGCGTAACCTATCACGAAAGACACACGAAAATAACCACACATGGCAATATGAAACAATATGATGCATGCTATGACATGGCAATATGAATGTGTGTTGGCCTAATGCAAGCTGGAACAAAAAGGGATGAACTCATTTGAATCAAAGATTCAAATGTTAGCTCATTTAACATAGCCATAAAGGTGTATTATCTTAATGTTCTTAAACAGCAAGGTTAACTTGTTTTATCATGCATGAAACCTGTACCAATGGATAGAATGGATTTTTCTGATCATTTTTCATATATAAATCTTTGCATTTGGAGTTACAGATTAATTTCTATGAATTTTTGAAGTTTGAACTATATTCTGGAATTTCCTATAACAGAATAATTCCAGTAATTCATTTACTGCGTCAGCAATGCGTCAGGGTGATGTCATAGGTCAACGGGGACGTCCAGGTCAAACCTGACTGGTGGGTCCCGTGTGTCAGTGTAATTAGTTTAACTAAATATTAATTAAAACTAAACCTGATTAGTTAACAGGGCTGGGCCCCACCTGTAATTGACCCAGGAGAGTCAACCAGGGCCCACCCGTTGTCAAAGTCAGCGCCAACTACACCAGCGTTTAGCCGCTGGCGAGCCAGACGCGGCGGCGAGAGTGGTTTTGGCCGCTCCGGTGACCAACTGAGCCGCGGAGGGTGTCTAAGTGTAGCTGGGAGCAACCCGCAGCTCTTGGTGGTGTTGGTTGAGCTCGGGGTGGCCGTAAACGGCGCCAGCGACGACCTAGGCGACCGCCGGAGTTCGGGTGATGACGAACTCGGGGCTACGGTGTGCGGTGAGGTGCGTGGAGTGGTGGGTTAGATGCTACACGGTGCGGTGAGCATGATGGACACCGAGATGTGACCGGTGGATGGCCGGGAGCACGTCGGCGACGAGCTCCGCGGCGGCGCGTGCGGGTGAGCTCCGTGCGGTCGCTACATGGCTCGGGAGCAAGAAAGGAAAGGAGGGGGAGATAGCTAAGCTCACGGGGAACTCGAGGAGGCAACCGGTGCGGTCTGGGACGGGCTGGTGCGGCGGCGGCGTCGAAGGGGATCTCCGGCGACGGCGGGGTCGGGCGAGGTTGGTGCAGAGGGCTCGGGCCACGCGAGCGCTCGGGCTCGGCTAGCTCGAGGTAGAGGAGGGCGGCGGAGCTCCTAGACACGACGGGGAAGCGCGAGGACGACGGAGAGCGCGGCTACGGCGATGGTGCGGCTGCGGTGGAGCCGGCCATGGCGTGGGAGCGCGAGGGGGAGGAGCTGGGGAGGAAGAGAGGTGTCTGAGGGTTCGGGGGGAGAGAATGGGAGCGCTTCGCGTCGCAGCTCGGTGAGGGAAGCGGCGAGGCGGCGACCAGCTGCGTGGCACGCATGCGGTGCTCGCCGTCGAGCACCTGCCTGCCTGCTGGCCAAGCCAAGCAGCTCGCTGGCGCGACGGCTGGGCTGGGCCGGCAGGTGGACCGGTTGGGTGGCGCCAGGTAAGTTTTTCCATTCTGTTTCCTTTTTCTATTTTCTGTAACTTTGTGGACTTTTTAAAAATACTTAAACAGCTCCAAAATTCACCTAACTGCACCTGGTCCTTAGTTGGAATATTTCCAACATGGAACATTTTAGTTTGGGATTATTTCGGCATTTGAAATATTTTATATAATTTTAAATGCCCAAACTCAAATACTTATGATTTAATTCAACAACCTTAGGATGACCTAGAAAATTGTGCACCACTTTTGGGAGGGGCTCTGAACCAAAGTAAAGGTGATGAGCATTTTAGAAGGGCATTTCAGGTTCATTGAAAATAATTTTAGTAAACCCTAGTTGGATTCAAAAGGGGTTCTGGGGGTTCTGTCCTTCCCGTTTCAAATTTCAGATGAAAGTTAAACATGATGCACACACTAATGCATGGACTAGCTAGGATGTGACAACTCACCCCCACTCAAAAGAATCTCGTCCCGAGATTTAGGATCCGTTGCGAAAAAGGTGGGATACTCAAGTCGAAGACGATCCTCCCTTTTCCAAGTTGGTTCTTGCTCGGAATGGTTTGACCATTGAACCTTTAGAAACTTGATATTCTGACGTCGAGTGGTACGCTCGGCTTGATCAAGAATACGAACGGGATATTCTCGATAGGTGAGGTTATCATGGAGATCAAGCATTTCGTGGTCCACTCCACGGATAGGATCCGAGAAGCAACGCCTGAGTTGGGAAACGTGGAAGACATCATGGACTCTGCAAAGATGCGGAGGTAGTTCCAATTGGTAGGCAACTTCTCCTTGTTTGGCAAGAATGCGAAAGGGTCCAATGTAACGAGGAGCCAACTTGCCTTTGATACCGAATCGATGGGTTCCCTTCAAAGGAGTAACCCGAAGGTAAGCCTTCTCGCCAATTTCATAAGCCATAGGCTTATGCTTGCGGTCATATTGGCTCTTTTGACGAGATTGGGCTGTTTTCAATTTCTCACGAATGATGCGAACTGCTCTTACGCTTCCCGAGTCATATCCGACCAAAGAGTTGTCTCTCCCGGTTTCTCACCAGTTAAGAGGCGTTAGATATTTCCGTCCATAAAGAACTTCGAAGGAGCTTTGCCCAAGCTAGCTTGATAACTATTGTTATAAGCGAACTCGGCGAATGGAAGGCATTTCTCCCAATTCATGCCGAAAGAGATGATGAAGCTCAAGCATATCCTCTAGGATTTGATTGACTCGTTCTACTTGACCACTTGATTGAGGATGGAAGGCGGTGCTAAAGGAGAGACGAGTTCCCATAGCATTTTGGAAACTTTCCCAAAATCGAGAGGTGAAGAGACTTCCACGGTCTGAGTTAATCTCCAATGGAACACCATGAAGAGACACTATTCGAGAGATGTACAAATCAGCTAGCTGGCTAGCAGTTATACTCTCACGAACGGGTAGGAAGTGGGCTACTTTGGAAAGACGATCGACGACAACGAAGATAGCATCATTCCCTCTCTTGGTCCTGGGAAACCCGGTAATGAAATCCATACCTATTTTATCCCATTACCATTCGGGAATAGCCAAAGGTTGAAGGGTACCAGCAGGCTGTTGATGTTCTGCTTTAACTCGACGACAGACGTCGCAATTAGCAATGTATTGAGCAATTTCTCTCTTCATCCTAGTCCACCAAAACCTCTGGCGTAGGTCTTGATACGTTTTAGTACTACCGGGATGAATGGTGAGAGGAGATTCATGAGCTTCCTTAAGGATCAATCGCCTCAGGTTGCGCACCTTGGGAACCACTAGACGGTCTCCAAAGAACACAACACCTTGTTCATCAATGGAGAAACAATCTGCGACTCCTTTCTTGATGTTTCTCTTGATGCGGAAATTCCGGATCTACCTTCATGCCTTGATGATCTGATCCGTAAGGGTAGGTTTCGCCACCCGTGGTGGAAAGGAATCCTCGAGGAATAAGGTGAAGGTTAAGCTTACGAAATTCCTCGTGGAGAAGAGGTTGACTTTGTTGTAACATCAAATTGTTACAATAAGATTTGCGACTTAGTGCGTCAGCCATGACATTGGCTTTGCCTGGGGTCTAAGATATTCCTAAGTCGAATATGATTTACAGCCACAATGTAAAGACATTAGAATTTCTAGGGAAAATCGGGCAGCATAACATCTGTAAATGCTCAAAACAGATTTGAGACATTCAAAATCAGATTGCAAAACCACTCAACAACATCATATCAAGGTTCTGGTTCAACTGATAGCATACTAAAAGTAGTAGAAACATAACTGAGGCTGTAACCAACAATCCTATAAGTTACTACGGATTAGTAACACGTGAACCTGATAGAGAGAAGAGAGCCTAGTCCTATACCCACATAGAATGAGAAGAGGATGACTCAGATCAGAACGCATAAGGTAAAGAAGTAAAAACAGCCTTACGTTCCCTCCCACAATAAATTCCCCTACATATAACTAAAGCATTTCTAGACTCGACATCGACCAGTTTGGCTTAGTGAACCTACAGGCAGCCCTGCTCTGATGCCAACGCTGTCAGGACCCCGATTCCAAGTCACACCGACCTAGCCGGTAACACCTCATATCACTTTGCGGCCTCACGCACGGTATTCCCACGGGTGTCGCCTTACCATGGCCCGGGACCGTTTGCGCATTTTGGCTCACGTATATGATAGTGTCGCTAGCATCCACATGACAAAGAACCCGGGCTGACATGGCTAGTCGTGAACCCAAAGCGGCGCTAACCCATGGGGACAGGCATACATGAATCACATCAAGCATGTCGGTCATCAACGTATGAATTGGGCTGTAGCACTGCTAACAGGACTCCGGTATCCCGGCTGTAGCAGCTAGGCAGGACTCCGAATATCACCGCGTGACATTTCCCCGAAGGGACAGACATAGGAACGAAGTGAAACACATGCCGGCCAGTCAAGTGTCCAAGCAGTAGTGCTGGGCTAGCAGGACTCCGGTGAACCGGGCTGTAGCGGACTACTATCGCTCAGAAGCACAAGACTACATTTCCCCATATGAGAGGCTGCCAAGGATAAACAACTAGTTTGTCGGATCCCACTCATACCAAGCATTTCAATCATACACGCAATATGCCCGATATGAGTACATACATCATGGCATCACAACAAAACTCTACAACTCAAAGTACTTTATTTAAGAGGCTCCGAGGAGCCATACATAACATACCCATACAGGTAGGGGTCACATGACCCAACACTCAAGTCATACAAACATACAAGCACATGCGAAAGCAAACTAGTCTCGAGTACAGACTCTAAAAGAAAGAAAGCTTGTTGAAGCCCTTCTATCTACAAAGGGCCCTTCACAAGCCTTGGATCACCACCGGTGGCTAGTTCACTGTCGACGTCAAGGTCTACATAAAACCCATCGGAGGGGGCAGTGTTGTCGTCTGAAAACATTAATTAAGCAAACATGAGTACGGAGGTACTCAGCAAGTCTTACAACAGAATCCTATCATACATGCACATTCTCAAGAAGGTGGTGGAGTTATCTGCAACAAGCCAGCTTTGACTCTTGGCTAAGCTATCCTACGTGACACCACTTGAAAAGCATTTGTCGCACACGAGTCCACTAATCACCATCACAATACTCCACCATGGATCCTCTCTCGTCACCCACGAGAGGGCCATCCGCGGCACTCACACTTATCTTGAGGCTTTTAGTAGTATCCATTTACTTGTCTATGAACTGTTATAGGCAACCCAGAAGTCCTTCTCCGCGGACATGGCTATTCGAATAGATCATATTAACCCTGCAGGGGTGTACTTCTTCACACACGCTCTCACCACTTACCGCCATTTACACGACATGTACTCGGCAACCTTCAAGCGGAAGCCCAACGTGGGTGTCGGCCATAGCCTACCTAAACACTCGAGTCCCTAGTCCAGGTTTATCGCCTATTCAGGTTCCATCTGCAGGGAGTCCGGCCGAGGTTTCCCATACGGCCCCGAACGATGTGTACAGGGTTCCCGAGATACCGAACGGGCATTCGGTACATCGGGCCATGGTGTATCTACCGCATCATAGCCCACCCCTAGGGTCAGCGCTACGCACGGCCTCCAACACATATCCTACAAACACCAGAAACTAGTTGCAACTCCTGGACAGAGAACAAGGGTGGTTAAGAAGCCGAGAGGGTCCATTGGTTTTGGGCCCAATGCGTGGTAGTAACTGTTTCATGGATCACAAACACAGAACTCAGTTCTTAGGGACGGCTTCAATGAAACAACCCACCATGTACTCCTACATGGCCTCTCATCGATACCTTTACCAAAACGTGTTCAACACTTTCACTCTCGAACCGACACAACCTTTCACTCCAGTTCATCATCCCGATGAGCCAGACCTGACACAACTCTAAGCATAGCAAGCATAGCATGGTAGGAATCACAAACATGGCTCAATCAACTCCTACACATACTAGTGGGTTTCATCTAGTTACTGTGGCAATGACAGGTCATGCAAAGGAAGTGGGTTCAACTACCGCAGCACACAACAGTTTGAATCGTGTTGTCTTAATGCAGTAAACAAGAGCAGAAGCGAGAACATGGGTTTGTATCGGAATGATCAATGGGTTGCTTGCCTGATGTAGTGGTGGTAGGATACTGCCCTTCAGACGGATATTCGGGATTATCCTCGGAGGCAGAACCTATCACGAAAGACACACTGAGAATAAACACACATGGCAATATGCAACAATATGATGCATGCTATGACATGGCAATATGAATTTGTGTTGGCCTAATGCAAGCTGGAACAAAAAGGGATGAACTAATTTGAATCAAAGATTCAAATGTTAGCTCATTTAACATAGCCATAAAGGTGTATTATCTTAATCTGCTTAAACAGCAAGGTTAACTTGTTTTAGCATGCATGAAACCTGTACCAATGGATAGAATGGATTTTTCTGATCATTTTTCATATATAAATCTTTGCATTTGGCGTTCTGATTAATTTCTATGAATTTTGAAGTTTGAACTATATTCGGAATTTCCTATAACAGAATAATTCCAGAATTCATTTCGTCGACAATCGTCGCGCCGTGATGTCATAGGTCAACGGGACGTCCAGTCAAACCTGACTGGTGGGTCCCGTGTGTCAGTGTAATTAGTTTAACTAAATATTAATTAAAACTAAACCTGATTAGTTAACAGGGCTGGGCCCCACCTGTCATTGACCCAGGAGAGTCAACCAGGGCCCACCCGTGGTCAAAGTCAGCGCCAACTACACCGGCGTTTAGCCGCCGGCGAGCCAGACGCGGCGGCGAGAGTGTAGCTGGGAGCAACCCGCAGCTCTTGGTGGTGTTGGTTGAGCTCGGGGTGGCCGGAAACGGCGCCGGCGACGACCTAGGCGGCCGCCGGAGTTCGGGTGACGATGAACTCGGGGCTACGGTGTGCGGTGAGGTGCGTGGAGTGGTGGGTTAGATGCTACACGATGCGGTGAGCATGATGGACACCGAGAGGTGACCGGTGGATGGTCGGGAGCACGTCGGCGACGAGCTCCGCGGCGGCGCGTGCGGGTGAGCTCCGTGCGGTCGCTACGCGGCTCGGGAGCAAGAAAGGAAAGGAGGGGGGATAGCTAAGCTCATGGGGAACTCGAGGAGGCAACTGGTGCGGTCGGGGACGGGCTGGTGCGGCGGCAGCGTCGAAGGGGATCTCCGGCGACGGCGGGGTCGGGCGAGGTTGGTGCAGAGGGCTCGGGCCACGCGAGCGCTCGGGGCTCGGCTAGCTCGAGGTAGAGGAGGGCGGCGGAGCTCCTAGACACGATGGGGAGGCGCGAGGACGACGGAGAGCGCGGCTACGGCGATGGTGCGGCTGCGGTGGCGTCGGCCATGGCGTGGGAGCGCGAGGGGGAGGAGCTGGGGAGGAAGAGAGGTGTCTGAGGGTTCGGGGGGAGAGAATGGGAGCGCTTTGCGTCGCAGCTCGGTGAGGGAAATGGCGAGGCGGCGACCAGCTGCGTGGCACGCATGCGGTGCTCGCCGTCGAGCACCTGCCTGCCTGCCTGGCCAAGCCAAGCAGCTCGCTGGCGCGGCGGCTGGGCTGGGCCGGCAGGTCGGCCGGTTGGGTGGCGCCAGGTAAGTTTTTCCATTCTGTTTCCTTTTTCTATTTTCTGTAACTTTGTGGACTTTTTAAAAATACTTAAACAGCTCCAAATTTCACCAAACTGCACCTGGTCCTTAGTTGGAATATTTCCAACATGGAACATTTTAGTTTGGGATTATTTGGGCATTTGAAATATTTTATATAATTTTGAATGCCCAAACTCAAATACTTATGATTTAATTCAACAACCTTAGGATGACCTAGAAAATTGTGCACCACTTTTGGCAGAGGCTCTGAACCAGAGCAATTGTGATGACCATTTTAGAAGGGCATTTCAGGTTCATCGAAAATAATTTTAGTAAACCCTAGTTGGATTCAAAAGGGGTTCTGGGGGTTTTGTCCTTCCCATTTGAAATTTCAGATGAAAGTTAAACATGATGCACACACTAATGCATGGAGTAGCTAGGATGTGACAGCATAAATGAGCAATCTGTCCTTAAAGCCCTCCTTCAGGGGATTAGCAATAATATGCTCTTTGAACCAATGTAGGAAAGTGGAGTTGTGCTCTCTAGTAACTTCGGCGTCCGTCCTGCATACCCCCCGGTCTCGATACTTCTTTGTGATAATTTATTTGTGCAGTGCCATGAAAGGATCTACCTTGTCTAGGTGTTGTAGCACTACCAAGTTTGCTCTGTCAAAGTCGTTGCATCGATCTGAGTATGCCATGTGCAGTTCCCTGCGACCATTGGAGTGACCTTCTCCTTCGAACCTCCCATCATGCTTGTTAATGGGCAAACCAACACCAAGACCAGGCGGCTGGTCTGTGCCATATAGAAAATTCTCGCAGAAAGAGATGCACTCTTGTGTCAGATAGCCCTGGAGAGGGACATGTTACGAACGAATCCTTTGATGATCCCATTCATCCTCTCAAACGACATCATGTTGTGCAGGAATGACGGCCCCAAGTCTATTATGTCGTCCACAATATGGACACACAGATGCACCATGACGTCAAAGAACACGGGCAGGAAGTACGTCTCAAGCTCATTCAGTATCACAATGATCTCTTCCTGTAGCCTTCAGAGCTGCTTCACACTGATCGACTTTCGAGACATGACGTCAAAAAAGTTGCAGAGACCAATAAGAGTGTCATGGACGTGCTTATCCATTATCCCTCGAAGGGCAACAGGTAGTATCCACGTCATCATCACATGACAGTCATGGGACTTCATCTTGCTGAACCTTTTCTTGTCCGTGTCTAGATATCTGCTTATCTTGCCACAGTAATCGAAACTAACTTTGACTCCGGTAAGGCTCTTAAAGAATTGGTCGATCTCAACCTGACTTAGTTTAAGCAAGAAGGGGGCAATAATCATGTTCCTTTACTTTCTTGCCCTTCTTCTCCCGCGCCTCTGTCTCCGTCTATGTCTCGTCTGTCTTTTTACGGGGCGGCATGTGCAGATCTTCCCTGATATTCAAATCTTGCAAGTCTTTTCTTGCCTTCGGCCCATCCTTAGTCTTATCCGACATGTTCATCAGTGTCGCGAGCAAGCTCTCAAGGACATTCTTACATATATGCATTTGATCAAGGCAATGAGGCGTGTCGAGTTTGTGCCAGTACTCCAAGTCCCAGAACATAGACTTCGTCTTCCATTCCTTCAGCAGCGACTCCGGCGCCTTTTTCATCATCTTTCCCGGCGCAGGACACTATTCCCAGTTTTTCAACAGCTCATCGATTTTGGCGCCGCTCCGCTTACATGGAGGTCCCCGATGCTCAGCGTGACCATTGAATAGATCTCCACGGTTTCTCCACGGGTCGTCCGGATCGAGCCATCTTCGATGCCCCATGTACACGATTTTCCCAGACCCGCCATCTTTCCTTGATGTTAGTTGCTGAGACGTCGTATCATCCATGCACCACGTGCATCCTCAATATCCATGGCACACCTGGCCTGCGACATATCTGTAACCGAGATAGTCGTGCACCATCATGATCAGCGCGGCTCTCATGTAGAAATACTCGCCTTTGCTGGGGTCCCATGTCTTGGCCGGTGTTTTCCATAACGTGTCTAACTCCTCTTGAAGTAGCCCTAGATAGAGATTAATATTATTTCCTGGTTGTTTCGGCCCTTGAATCAGCATGCTCATGTGAATGTACTTCGACTTAATGCACAACCAGGGGGGAGGTTGTACATCCATAAAACACGGGCCATGTGCTATGGTTGGTGTTCTGGTTGCCAAACGGATTCATGCCATCGGTACACGCGCCGAGCACGATGTTCATTGCATCACATTCGAAGTACCGATAGAAGCCGTTCAACGCTCTCCACTGGCTTCCATCCTTGACATGTCTCAGCTTCGGATCATCTCCATCATCGGGCTTCTTCCTCTCCGCGTGCCAGTGCATGAGCTTTGCTTCCTAGGGATCTACGAAATACCGCTGGAGACGGGGAGTGTTCGGTAAATACCATACAACTTTTTGGGGACATTTCTTCCCTGCCTTCTTGTATCGAGAAGCATTGCACACCGGACAACTTGTTCTTTCCGGGTGCTCCTTCCGATAAATCATGCAATCATTGATGCATGCATGGTATCTAACATGTGGCAGATCAAGAGGGCACACGATCTTCTTGGCCTCATCCACACTAGTAGGACAAAGATTCCCTGCAGGAAGAACATCCTTTAGGTACTTGAGATGCTCATCGAGGCTAGTGTCGGTCCATTCATTTTTAGCCTTTGTCTTCTAGAGTTGGAGCGTGAAACTCAAGAGAGTCACCTCAGGATTGCAAACATCATACGATGGAGTGTTCGAGTCTACCACCAGTTGCTGCAGCTTAGCCTCCTCTCTAGAAGCAGCTCTCGCAATACTTGTCTCCTTGCGAAGCAGTGCTTGAACATGAGGGTCCCGCACGATTGAACTTAGTACCGATAAACTCTGGAGTGTGGAGTCCACGTTCTCTCCGCTGCCATGTCCGGCCCCTTCTCCTCCGCCATGTCCGGCCCCTTCTCTGCCGCCATGTCCGGCCTCTTCCCCGCCGCCATTAGCGATCATCTCTTCGTTTTGCCCCGTGTCGTCATTGCTTGCCCCGTCGGCGTCCTCAACATCATCGTCCTCATCTTCAATTATCCACCATGTATAGCCATCCATGAAACCAGTCATGAGCAGGTGCGCTTCGACACAACCATCGTCATAGGGGTCAAGCCAAACTATTCCTTTGCATTCTTGACACAGACATAAAACCTCTGTCAGGTTATTTTCTTTCATGTCCTGCACCGCTGACCGCAACCACCTGCCCACCATCGTTCCACTGACCATCATGAATGTCTGCATGGTAATAATAAACAAATTTATTATAAAAATGCGTGCATGCATCAAAGTCATACAAAAATTCGGCATGACCTTCCCTAAAAATAGGACATATAGATCTAGAGTTTGCCCGGAATTCGCCAAAACGGAAATAAATCGACATTTCGGCAAAACATAGGCAACTCACAAGCACAATTCGGCCTCAACTCATGCCACACACACAATTTCCATCATATCGCCCAATTATCATATTGCACACACATACACATATTTCCATTCTTGCAAAAGCTTGAATTTTTAATCACCTATCTCGAGATCGAGCACACGGTGGAGATGATGATGTAGTAGGGAGATCAAAAGTGGACAAAGCTCTTCTTGACAAAGCTAGATCCAGTTAGGGGCACATAGGTCACTTCACTAAATGCTACATCTACCTAGCTAGCTAATTTGGGAGGAGACAACTTCAACTAGCGGAGGGGGAAGGAGAAAGAGAAAGGAGATGCATTAATGGAAGTGGTGTAGTTAGCTAGGAGTAATAAAGAGAGAGAAAGGTAGGTAGAAGAGGGAGAGTAATGGGGGGAGAAGTATTGAGGAAGAAGCAAAGTGAGGGAGAGAGGAGGTGGGAGGTAGGGGAAAGTGATGAAGAGAGGAGATGGGGGAGGGGAAAAGGTGGTATTATGCTGCGTCTTAGCAGTAGCGCGGGCCGAAAAGCGCGCTACTGCTAAGAACATAGCAGCAACACGCTTCCTGCACACGCGCTACTGCTAAGCGGGGCCCGCCATGTGGCCAGTTACAAAATTAGCAGTAGCGACCAGAGAAAAAAGTGTGCTACTACTATTACTTTAGAAGTAGCGTGGGTTGCGACAGCGCGCTGCTGCTAAACCTAGGTTGGTGGGTACTATCGGTCGATTTTAGTAGCAGCACGGTTCCACCAGGCCGCGCTACTGCTAACTGAGTAGCAGTAGCGCTTGTTTTGAACCCCGCTGCTGAAAATTAGCAGTAGCGCCTCTTTTTGTAGCGGCTACTGCTAAGATTCTGAGTATAAGGTTTTCCCTAGTAGTGAACTAGTGTGCACTTGTTCTCCATGATGTAGACAACACACTACAGATGATTTGTAGAGTTAGTTCACCTGTGCTTTCGAAAAGGTTGATCGACCACGTTGTTCATGTCACATGGACAGTAAGGGACATGGTTCATGTGTCTTACAACATTGGTGATCAATGGGTTATGGACCTCACATTTGAATTAGTAAAGTCACGATCCCGACTAATGTTCACCCTGCTAACACCGATTATGAAACACCATATAAGACTACCATCCCAACTAGTCATGTGTTGTGCCACATTTATGAATTCCTTATAAGTAGTATTTACCTAGTTCACCAGTGCTTTCGAAAAGGTTGATCGACCATGTTGTTTATGTCGCATGGACAGTACGAGACATGGTTCATGTCTTACAGCATTGGTGATCAATGGGTTATGGACCTCACATTTGAATTAGCAAAGTCACGATCTCGAATAATGTTCACCCTGCTAATACCAATTATGAAACTCCATATCAGACTACCATCCCAACTAGTCATGTGTTGTGCCACATTTATGCATTCCTTATAAGTACACTACAAAGAAAATACATCTGTGACATTTTGGGCCGAACGAATTTTTTTCTGTCATGCTTATGACACTTCTATGACGATAATTGTGACAAAATCTGGTATCATCATAGATGTGGTGGGCTCCTGCTTCTATGACAAAAAAACCATGACAGAAAATGGGCTTTTCGTCCTGGGCGGGCCGGAGATAAACCTGCATGACATTCTTTGGGCCGTCCATAATGGAAAAAATCATGGTAGAAGCGAGGGCGAGGAAAATTTTGGGGAGTTCCTGATTACGGTGGGTGGTCGGGGCCGAGCGATGCATGGAGGGATTGCGCGTTTATCTCGTACACGTACACGCGTGGGTGCGAGGCGTTGGGCTCTAACTGAACCCGAGCGAGGCGTTCTCTTACTCAACCCGAGCGATTGCACTGGCTATGCGTTACTGAACCCGAGCGATCAATCGATCCCTGGCTGTTAACTAAACCCGATCGAGCGATTCCTTCGCTACTGCTGCTAACTGAAGCCGATCGAACCTGCTGCCTCTTGATGAACAGTGTCCATTGTTGGGGGTTGGATGAACAGTTCCCAATGGGGGTTGGATGAACAGGGCCCCGTGGTAGTAGAGGCCGTTGCCGCTGGATGAACAAGACCCCGATCGAGAGGAGGCCGCCACAAACCCGAGCTGGTTGGGGGTGGATGAACAGGACACCATGTGGGGCTGGTTGAACAGGACCCCATGTGGAGGGCTGGTTGAACAGTAGCCGGTGGAGGCTGGATGAACAGGACCCCGTGGTGAACAGTAGCTGGCGGAGGCTGGAGGAAGTCGATGGTGGATGAACAGTAGCAGGTGGAGGCTGGAGTAAGTCGATGGTGGATGAACAGGAGAAGGTGGAGGCTGGAGGAAGTCGATGGTGGATGAACAGTAGCCCGTGGAGGCTGGAGCGAGGCAGTATATGGTGGTTGAACATTAGCCCGTGGAGTCTCGTTTTGCGGTACAACACACCCCTCCCGATGAACAGGACCCCCGTTTCGGCCGTAGGCGCTCCAACACAAGTCTGTTTCCTCTGTTTTGCGGTACGCCACACCGCTCCCGATCAACAACACCCCATTTCGACCATAGGGACTCGAACAAAAGTCCGTTTCCTCCGTTTTGTGGTACACCAGACCCCGTTCCGGCTGTTTCGTCCAAGCCGGTTGGCTCCCGATGAACACGACGCATTCTGACCCAGTGTGTTGCCTCCCGATGAACACGATGATGTTTCTCTATTCCAGCCCATTCGGTTGGCTGCCGATGAACAGGACGTCGTTGTTATACACGTTCGAGACCCCGGCCATATGTACGTATGCAACCGTATTTACTTTCTTGCAGCGTGGTTGTATGTACGTGTACACGATATAGACGGCACTGCCTGAACAGCTACCGATCCTTACTGGGCCATGGTTCATCGTGGCAGAAAGACCGATGGATTAGTATGCTTGCTACTTCTTGAGCTTGCGTTGGTTTTTCCCTTGAAGAGGAAAGGGTGATGCAACAAAGTAGAGATAAGTATTTCCCTCAGTTAAGAACCAAGGTATCAATCTAGTAGGAGAAGAACGCACAAATCACCAATACCTACACAAACAATCAAACACTTGCACCCAACATGATAAAGGGGTTGTCAATTCCTTCACGGTCACTTGCAAAGGTGAGATCTGATAGAGACAGATAAATAAAACTAAACAAAAGATAAAATATTTTTTGGATTTTTTTGGTTTATAAATCTGAAAATAAAAGAGTGCAAAATAGTAGATCGGAAACAAATATGATGGAAGACCCGGGGGCCATAGGTTTCACTAGAGGCTTCTCTCATGAAGGCAAATAAGGTGAACAAATTACTGTCGAGAAATTGATAGAAAAGCGCAAAGTTATGATGATATCCAAGGCAATGATTATGTAATATTGGCATCACGTCCATGTCAAGTAGACCGTCTCTTGCCTGCATCTACTACTAGTACTCCACACATCGACGGACTCCTGCCTGCATCTAGAGTATTAAGTTCATGAAGAATAGAGTAATGCTTTAAGTAAGATGACATGATGAGACGAATAAACTCAATCAATATGATGTAGACCCCATCTTTATCCTCTATGGCAACAATACAATACATGCCTCGCTACGCCTACTTTGTCACTGGGTGAGGACACCACAAGATTGAACCCAAAGCTAAGCACTTCTCCCATTGCAAGAAAAAATAATCTAGTTGGCCAAACTAAACCGATAGTTCGAAGAGAATTACAAAGATATCAAATCATGCATATAAGAATTCAGAGAAGATTCAAATAATATTCATAGATAATCTGATCATAAATCCACAATTCATCGGATCTCGACAAACACACCACAAAAGAAGATCACATCGGATAGATCTCCAAGAACATTGAGGAGAACATGATATTGAGAATCAAAGAGAGAGAAGAAGCCATCTAGCTACTAGCTATGGAGCCGTAGGTCTGAGGTAAACTACTCACGCTTCATTGGAGGGCAATGCAGTCGATGTACATGCCCTCCGTGATCGAATCTCCCTCCCGCAGGATGCTGGAGAAGGCGCCAAGATGGGATCTCATGGGAACAGAAGGTTGCGGCGGTGGAAAAGTGTTTTCGTGGATGCTTCTGGTGGTTTGGGAATATATGTGAATATATAGGAGGCAGGACTAGGTCAGGGGGTCACGAGGGCCAACAAGGTAGGGGGCGCGCCCTACCCCCTGGGCGCGCCCTCCACCCTCATCGCCGCCTCGTGGCTCTTCTGACTTGAACTCCAAGTCTCCTGGGTGTCTTCTGGTCCAAGAAAAATCAGCGCGAAAGTTTTATTCCATTTGGACTCCGTTTGGTATTCCTTTTCTGCGAAGCTTAAAAACAAGGAAAAACAAAAACTGGCACCGGGCTCTAGATTAATAGATTAGTCCCAAAATAATATAAAATAGCATGTTAATGCATATAAAACATCCAAAACAGATAATATAATAGCATGGAACAATCAAAAATTATAGGTACGTTGGAGACGTATCAAGCATCCCCAAGCTTAATTCCTGCTCGTCCTTGAGTAGGTAAATGAAAAAACAGAATTTTTGATGTGGAATGCTACCTAACATATTTATCCATGTAATTTTATTTATTGTGTCATGAATGTTCAGATCCATAAGATTCAAAACAAAAGTTTAATATTGACATAAAAACTATAATACTTCAAGCATACTAATAAGGCAATTATGTCTTCTCAAAATAACATAGCCAAAGAAAGCTATCCCTACAAAATCATATAGTCTGGCTATGCTCCATCTTCATCACACAAAATACTCAAATCATGCACAACCCCGATGACAAGCCAAACAATTGTTTCATAATTTTGATGTTCTCGAACCTTTTCAACTTTCACGCAATACATGAGTGTAGCCATGGACATAGCACTATAGGTGGAATAGAATATGGTGGATGTGGAGAAGAAGAAAATAAGGAGATAGTCTCACATCAACTAGGTGTATCAACGAGCTATGGAGATGCCCATCAATAGATATCAATGTGAGTGAGTAGGGATTGCCATGCAACGGACGCACTAGAGTTATAAGTGTATGAAAGCTTAAAAAGAAACAAAGTGGGTGTGCATCCAACTTGCTTGCTCATGAAGACCTAGGGCAATTTGAGGAAGCCCATTGTTGGAATATACAAGCCAAGTTCTATAATGAAATTTTCCCAGTAGTATATGAAAGTGACAACATAGGAGACTCTATCATGAAGATCATGGTGCTACTTTTAAGCACAAGTGTGGAAAAAGGATACTAACATTGCCCCTTCTCTCTTTTTCTCTCATTTTTTTGTTTGGCTTCTTTGGCCTATTTTTTTGTTGGCTTCTTTGGCCTCTTTTATTTTTTTCCTCACATGGGACAATGCTCTAATAATGAAGATCATCACACTTTTATTTACATACAACTCGATACTTGGAACAAAAATAGGACTCTATATGAATACCCCCGGCGGTGTACCGGGATGTGCAATGACTTAAGAGTAACTGATACGTCCATTTTGCATCATGTTTTCTTACTGTTATTTACAATGTTTTTATCCATAATAATGCTTTTTGGAGTAACTAGCAGGGTGACCCGCGCATTTGCGCGGCTAGATTTTCTAAATATATCTATATACTAAGTAATATTATATTTGGATTATGTCTCAAGATCAAAAGTTTGAACATTATTTTCCATATGAATTAGACAATACAAATATTATGAGTTTGCAAGCAACTAACTTTATAAAATTTGATAAGACACATTACTCTTGGTCTATTTTTACTATACACATCATGAGTTGGCAATCACAACAAAGGAGGCATAATACTTAATTTTAAAAAATTATGAATAAATTTGACCAAGAACTAAATCTGAGTATTCATGTCTTTCATTTTTGTAAAGTTTTTTTCTTCCATCATATCATCATTATCAGTGTGGTGGCTTGCCCAGTCGTGCCTTCAACCCTAATTATTATCTGATTATACTTAGCTCTTCATTGGATTTTCGTATGGCCAAAATAGATAAATTTATATGAAAGTTATATTCAAAGGAAACACACTAATTAGCTTCATAGAATCAATTTTTTTATTCAGCCCATGTGGTGAAATGTGTTGGCTTGTCTTTTCCCACTTCTCTCACCCCTTGGTCATTGGCACCGTTAGCTACCTCATATGTCATTGAGGTCACCAATCGGTGTATTCAATGTAATTACTACTGCAAATCAAACTTATCGAGCATAAATGATTGAGATATTCATAGGAACTCTAGAGTTGTGCAAATTTTTCATGATAGTTGTATGTGTTGCTCTTTCACCTCCCTTGCTTCTTTCTAGAAATAACTCAATATTTCACTCATCCCTCCTAGTCTTTGACATAATTTCGACAACAAATTATGCTCATCAAGCACACACGATCGGGATATTCAAGAGATGCTACTTTTCCATGATGATTGTACGAGCAATCTAATATAATAATAGTGTTCCATATGTTCCAAAATATATGGTACATTTGATTATTTCTAGTTTGTAATGCACCATTTTATCTGCAATTTTCTCCACCTAAAGGTGATCCTGTGTTTGAATTAAAACAATTGCCACATACTTTGAAATATGCTTATCTTGATGAAAAGAAGATATATCCTGTTATTATTAGCGCTAACCTTTCAAAACATGAAGAAGAAATATTATTGAAAGTTCTAAGGAAGCACTGGGCTGCTATTGGATATACTCTTGATGATTTAAAGGGCATTAGTCCCACTCTATGTCAGAACAAAATTAATATGGAACCTGATGTTAAACCAGTTGTTGATCACCAACGTCGGTTAAATCTGAAGATGAAAGAGGTGGTAAGAACGGAAATATTAAAACTTCTGGAAGAAGGTATAATCTATCCTATAGCTGATAGTAGATGGTTAAGTCCTGTTCATTGTGTCCCTAAGAAAGGAGGTATTACTGTTGTTCCTAACGATAAGAATGAACTTATTCCACAAAGAATTGTTACAGGCTATAGAATGGTAATTGATTTCAGAAAATTAAACAAAGAAACCAGAAAAGAGCATTACCCTCTGCCTTTTATTGATCAAATGCTTGAAATATTATCTAAGCACACACACTTTTGCTTCCTAGATGGATATTCAGGCTTTTCATAAATACCTGTTTCTCAACCTGATCAAGAAAAGACTACTTTTACTTGTCCTTTTGGAACCTATGCTTATAGATGTATGCCTTTTGGTTTATGTAATGCACCTGCCACCTTTCAAAGATGCATGATGGCTATATTCTCTGACTTTTGTGAAAAGATTGTTGAGGTTTTCATGGATAACTTTTATGTTTATGGGAAGTCTTTTGATGATTGTTTAAGCAATCTTGAGCGAGTTTCGCAGAGATGTGAATAAAAAAATCTTGTCTTGAATTGGGAGAAGTGCCACTTTATGGTTAATGAAGGCATTGTCTTGGGTCATAAAATTTCTGACAGAGGTATTGAAGTGGACCAAGCTAAGGTTGATGCAATTGAGAAAATGCCATGTCTTAAGGACATCAAAGGTATTTGTAGTTTCCTAGGTCATGCTGGTTTCTACAAGAGATTTATTAAAGACTTCTCTAAAATTTCTAGGCCTCTCACTAGTCTCTTGCAAAAGGATATTCCTTTTGTTATTGATGATGATTGTTTTGAAGCCTTTGAAACACTCAAGAAAGCTTTAATTTCTACACCTATTGTTCAACCACCTGATTGGAACTTGCCTTTTGAAATTATGTGTGATGCTAGTGATTATGTTGTTGGTGTTGTTCTAGGACAAAGAGTTGATAAGAAACTGAATCTTATTCATTATTCTAGTAAAACTCTAGACAGTGCTCAAAGAAATTATGCTACTGCTGAAAAATAATTCTTAGCAATAGTGTTTGCTTGTGATAAATTTAGTCCTTATATTGTCGATTCCAAAGTAACTATTCACACAGACCATGCTGCTATTAAATATCTTATGGACAAGAAAGATGCTAAACCTAGACTTATTCGTTGGGTTCTCTTGTTACAAGAATTTGATTTGGATATTATTGATAGAAAAGAAGATGAGAACCCCGTAGCTGATAACTTGTCCAGGCTTGAAAATGTGCTTGATGACCCACTTCCTATTGATGATAGTATTCCTGACGAGCAGTTAGCTGCAATAAATGTTACTAATAGTACTCCTTGGTATGCTGACTATGCTAATTACATTGTTGCTAAATATTTGCCACCTGGCTTTACATACCAACAAAAGAAAAACTTCTATGATTTAAGACATTACTTTTGGGACGACCCACATCTTTATAAAGTAGGAGTAAATGGTATTATTAGACATTGTGTACCTGAGCATGAACAGGGACAAATCCTACAGAAATGTCACTCCGAAGCTTATGGAGGGCACCATGCTGGAGATAGAACTGCTCACAAGGTATTGCAATCTGGATTTTATTGGCCTACTCTCTTCAAGGATGCTCGTAAGTATGTCTCATCTTGCGATGAATGCCAAAGAATAGGTAATATTGGTAAGCTTTAGGAAATGCCTATGAATTATTCACTTGCTGTTGAACCATTTGATGTTTGGTATTTGATTACATGGGACCTTTTCCTTCCTCTAATGGGTATACACATATTTTGGTTCCTGTTGGTTATGTTACTAAATGGGTAGAAGCTATTCCAACTAGTAGTGCTCATCACAACACCTCTATTAAAATGCTTAAGGAACTTATTTTCCCAAGGTTTGGAGTCCCTAGATATTTGATGACTGATGGTGGTTGCCACTTTATTCATGGTGCTTTTCGTAAAATGCTTGCTAAGTATGATGTTAACCATAGAATTGCATCACCCTATCATCCTCAGTCTAGTGGTCAAGTTGAACTTAGCAATAGAGAAATAAAATTAATTTTGCAAAAGACTGTTAATAGGTCCACGAAGAATTGGTCTAAGAAATTAGATGATGCACTTTGGGATTATAGACCAGCATATAAAAATCCTATGGATATGTCTCCTTATAAAATGGTTTATGGAAAAGCTTGTCATTTGCCTCTTGAGTTAGAACATAAAGCATATTGGGCAGTTAAAGAACTCAATTATGATTTCAAACTTATTGGTGAGAAGAGGTTATTTGATATAAGCTCATTAGATGAATGGAGAACCCAAGCTTATGAAAATGCAAATTTATTCAAAGAAAAAATTAAAAGATGGCATGACAAAAGAATACAAAAGCATGAGTTTAAAGTCGGAGAATATGTTCTTTTGTACAACTCTCGTTTTAGATTTTTTTGCAGGGAAGCTCCTCTCGAAATGAGAAGGCCCATATGCCATTGAGGAGATTTACCAGTCTGGTGCCATCAAAATAAATAATTCCGGAGGTACTAACCCGAAGGTTGTCAATGGGCAACGAATAAAGCATTATATCTCAGGTACGCCTATTAATGTTGAAAGTAATATTATCAAAACTTTGACACCGGAAGACCACATAAAAGAGTCCTTCCGGAACACACCATAATCGTCAAAATAAGGAGGTATGTGATACGGTTGTCAGTTTTGGAATATTTTAGAATTTTGGAAATAAAGAAACTTCCAGGAAGCGTCCCCTGGTGGGCATAACACACCAGGGCGCGCCAGGCATGCCAGGCATGCCTGGTGCGCCAAGGTGGGTTGTGCCCACCTGGGACACCTTCCGGACTCTGTTTTTCTTCTGTATACTTGTCCTACAAGATAAAAATTCTATATATACTTCCCGAACCTGTTAACCACCGTATCGCTAAGAAATCTTCTATTCTCTTTTCTTGCTGTTTACCGGTCAGATTCATCAAGCTAGGCATCATGTCTTCTTGCTCCTCCAACAACATGGAAGAAGATGCTTGGCTGATGAAGATCGAAGCTAAGCGGGAGGAGCCTGCAGACGCCACCAAAGGAGAACTGAGTATCGGGTATGGGCAGAAGAGAAATGTTATCCCCACTCCGACCAAGATAGAACTTTTACCAAAAGTTTATTGTGATCTTTTTGTTCAAATAACAATTAAGGTGAAGCAGGGTCAGGAACATTGAATCTCTTTATGATAAACAGATAAATCCATTCTAGAAAAAAAATACAATTAGATTAGCTCTTCATAGACAAACTTGGGGTTTGCGAGCCAAGGTAAGATCGCTCGGGATCATAGGACCCTTTTCTATCAGATAGGACCAGTGGATCTTTAGCTAGCGTGTATCATCTTACGAGAATACAATATGGTATAGATAATCCAGAAGAAGTCTGCATAAAAGTATTTTCCCAAAAGGATAATCCTAGAATTCCGTCTGTCTTCTGGATTTGGAGAAGTGCCGCACTTTGAATTTGAATAAGACCATGCTCCTTCTTTTTCAAAAAATGGGTCGTTTGCTTGTTGATCCATTAGTCAAATAAATTAGGTCGTAAGATCGAATCACGAATTTCATTATATCCATTTCTTATACCTTCTATTTTATATGATATTTCATAATAATAAACCATAGGGATAGGGTCTAGAATAGAAGTAATAAAGTGAATAAAAAGAGGGGGCAATCTAAATATTGCTAGCTAAGGGCCCTGATACTACCACTTGGATCTGGAACCTAAATGTTGATGCTCACGATTTCGATAGTCATACTGGTGATTTGGAGGAGATTTCTCGAAAAGTCTTTAGTGCTCATTTCGGGCAACTTTCCATTATCTTTCTTTGGTTGAGTGGCATGTACTTTCATGGCGCTGCCGAAGGAGCAACCCCTTTTTTCACTTTAAATTGGTCCAAATACGCAGAATTTCTGACTTTTCACGGAGGACTAGATCCAGTAACCGGTGGTCTCTGGCTGACCGATATTGCACACCATCATTTAAGGAAGAAAGGATATGAGTCAACCGCTTACAAGAAAAGATCTCATGATAGTCAATATGGGCCATCAACACCCATCAATGCATGGTGTTCTTCGACTGATCGCCGAATTGGCAAAATTCGGTGCTATCGCTATAACAGTATCCGCTAAGTTCACGGGCTGGAGATAAGCGGACTCGAACCGCTGACATCCGCCACAGGGTAAACCACCGCCTCTCTGGCCTCCCCGATGGGTTCTACCATAGAGGCCAACGATAGAAAATAACTCCCCCCCCCCCCCGAACACAGCTTACAACTTTCATCGTATGATATACAAAATATATACTACTGTGTAGCATAGATTGTTGTCAACAAAGAATTTTATTAGTATTTAGTTAGGTATTTGCATTCAAAATAAGAAAAGAGTGGACTTACCAGTCTTGATCGTTACAAAGGACGATCATATCACATCGAGCCTGTTGCTGGGGAAGACAACCAATGGATCTGTTATGTAGCTTATCCATTAGACCTATTTGAAGAGGGTTCTGTTACTAACACAATAAAATAAATAATATATATACAAAAAATAAAGATTTTGGTGAAATTCCATTTTTTGGGGTACTTTAGTTGATTTTACTCTGTTTATCTTCTAGTTTAATTCAGTTTTAATTTCGATGTATTCTGTAATGTAAATACAACGAAATTAATTGTGTAAAATGAAATTTCAATAACATAAAAAAAGGAGTGTCCTAGAAAACAAGTAAGTGTAATTCCCCCTAAACAATAAAATATGTTGACATGGGGAGGAACATATTTACTAGTTATATCATCTGCAATTGCCTGAATCTCAAGACGTTCCTCAAACCAATCATATACTTTATTGAGATAGGTAACTAACCCGAGTCCCCCTCTAAGAGCCGTATATAAAAATTTCATCTCGTACAGCTCAGATGGTAATCTTAAAGTGGCCGATTTACCCTCTTTTGCAATAAGTTTCGCTACCTGCTGCTCTAGCTAACTGCCCACCCCTTCCACGTGTGATTTCTATGTTATGCATGGTCGTGGCTATGGCACAACAATCTGGTTTTGCCTGGTTCTGAAACATAATTACTTTTTTGTCTACAGGTAAGCTTGAACAACAGAGTTTTCTTTTGGAGAAACACTATTATTATGGGGTTGTACACGCGGTATAAAAATTACGCCAATCTGTTGAGATATGGTATGTGCGACGCGAATAGTTTTTTTTATTTCAAAATAAAGGTTCTTGTCTTGTGGGGAACGATGCACAAATTTTTGGAATCCGGTGCCAACAGGTATTATTCCCCCCCCCCCCCCCAGAACTACGTTTTCTTTCAAGCCTTTCAACCAATCAATGCGACCTCGTAGAGCAGCTTTTGCTAAAACTCGAACAGTTTCTTGAAAACTTGCTTCAGATATGAAACTTTGTGTATTTAGGGAAGCCCGAGACCAAAGAATTAATTTAGTAGATTGTGTTTTACGTATATGTTTTAAAATCCAAAATGAAAAAAAACATGTTGATTATAGAAAAATTAGGAGGAACCTAGAATTAGAGTCTTATGGGCAAGGGCACTATTGCTGATTTACTAACCTATAGCCGTATTCGATGAAAGTCGTATGTACGGCTTGGAGGGAGATATTTCCTATCTTTTGAGATCCACCCTACAATATGGGGTCAAAAAGCCAAAAAAATAAGTGATTTTAGCCCCGAGTACATAAGAAGCGATCCACTTTTTTTCATCGGTTCCAGGGGAAGACCAAAGATCTTGTGCGACAGGTCCGCCAGAAAAACTCACAGAGAAAGAAGTCTCGTTAAGGTTTTTACTTTTACGTTTTATTTGAGAACCCCTTGAACGCCTTCTCAAAGGGTTCTCAAAAATTCAAGATAGATCTGATTATACTTTTTTACTTATTTCTGCATTAATAGAGCAGACGAGTAAAAAAAAGCAAACCTATTTAGGATAATAATCGGATAAGAGAGCCTCTACCCTGTCAATGGATAGGGCCTCAGACCCTTTTAAATGTAGCAGATAATAGTGGAGCTCAAAAATTGATGTGTATTCGAGTCATAGGAGCTGCTGGTAATCAGCGATATGCTCGTATTGGTGATGTTATTGTTGCTGTAATCAAAGACGCAGCCTATCCTTCCTAGGTAGGAGACTTACATGTTGATTGGATGCGGAGACACCTTTGATTGTGAATTCTAATGTGGCATATCCAATTCTTTATCTGCACGGCCAAATCAATAATTCAAGTCACACACTCCCATAATCCGCCTTGAAACGCTTTCATAAAAATTCTCGTAGAATCGAGAATGAAGTTTTCATTATGTACATGCCAGATCATGAATTAGTAACTGCATCCAATCCCTTAAAGGATCTATGGATGAAGATACAAAAAAGTTTATTTCCAATCGTAACTAAATCTTCTTAAAATAAGGAATAAGGAAGCCAAATAACTAAAAAAACGATAGTTTTGGTTTAATAGAACCATCCGCATATTGTTTCAGCTTGGTGGAAACCCAATTCTTTTCCGGGCTTGCTAGCTAAATGGCAATTGGCACATACAATTCGTCCAGTTGCTTCTCGTGGGTTTTCATAACCCTGCTGCACAAAAATGGGATATGCATTTGAAATAGATGTAGGAAGCAGTGCTTAAAAATCCGAGTGGCGACATTCTTGAAAAAGAATACAATAGATTAGAAATCAATTCGAAATTTACAATTTTGTAATGGGACGCATAAAAAAACAAATCCTTTATAGGGAAGAGAAAAGTCAAGAAGCCTCTAATGACCAACATAAGGGAAAGGAAGAAAGAAAGACGCATACCCTGCAACCTTGGAAATACTTTTATATTTTGGCTTCCTTATTGCTTATGCTGTCAAATTGCCGATTATACAGAAAAAATCATTGTATCGTTGGGTTGGAGTGGAGGTTTGGTCCAGAAAAATTAGGAACGCGAGAGCAATAGAGGTTGGGATACATCTATCTCTTCTGAGCAACCTCTCTTGGATTCTTAAGACCACCCTTGCAGTAGGATAACATCTGCTTTGGGTTCTTTATTATCTCCTTCGAGGGATTTTTAAGATCGTTCAGGCTATATATATTTAGTCTATTTTGGATTTTATTGTCTACTTTTCTATGCCCTAAAAAAAATACACTAGTTTCTTAAATTAAAAATAAAAAAGATTTTTTTCTTATGTCGAGAAATATTTGGTTTTCAAGATAAACAATGTCCGTTAGGCACCTAATGTTTATGTTATAATAGACCCAAACACTCCCCTTGGCTTCTGCCAAGCTTGGGGGAGGTGTCGGTGTCAAAACCGGCGGATCTCGAGTAGGGGGTCCTGAACTGTGCGTCTAAGGTCGATGGTAATAGGAGACAGGGGACACGATGTTTACCCAGGTTTGGGCCCTCTCTATGGAGGTAATACCCTACTTCCTGCTTGATTGATCTGGATGAATATGAATATTACAAGAGTTGATCTACCACGAGATCGTAATGGCTAAAACCATAGAAGTCTAGCATGTATGACTACGGTAATGAGTATATCCCCTCCGGACTAAGTCCTCCGGTTTATATAGACATCGGGGAGATCTAGGGTTACATAGAGTAGGTTACATAGAAAGGAATCTGCATAGTTGATCGCCAAGCTTGCCTTCCACGCCAAGGAGAGTCCTATCCGGACACAGGTGCAGTCTCCGGTCTTCGTATCTTCACAGCCCATCAGTTCGGCCCATGGTAACAGGCCGGACGCCCGAGGATCCCTTAGTCCAGGACTCCCTCAGTAGCCCCCGAACCAGTCTTCAATAAGGAGGTATTCGGCACACAGATTTGTCTTCGGCATTGCAAGGCGGGTTCCTCCTCTGATGACCTCCAAGTAATGTATTCGGCCATTGATACAATGTCGCTCCCCTCGGCTTCTACGCGTTAATAACTTCGTCTTCCATGTGTCGAGCAAATGTGGAAGGTCAGGGTATTTTTGCAAATAACACCCTGTCCATGCAAGGAAGAGCGCCTATTTAAAGAGATTGGATCTTAGATCCATTCGGCACTACACCGAGAAAATCCCCGGAGACTGCTAGGAGAAACCATTCCACCATGGCTAGCATTCCCAGCTCCTCCTCCCGTTCCAGCCCAGAGAAAGGCGAGTGGGAGAAGCGCTCTGTGTACCACAGTCAATTGGCGAAGTTGCAAGCACAGGGATTTCTTCCTCCCGCGGATCTGGACCCTGTTCGAGCAGGGCTGGCCTCCTTCAATGGCGAGACTCAGGCGGAGGAATTCCCCAATCCATCTGGGGGGAGCGAGTGTGTTTCGTCCCCTATCTGTTAAGAGGCATCGGATTTCCAATCCATCCGTTCCTCCGAGGGCTTCTGGAATACTATGGCCTCAAGCTGCACAACTTCACTCCTGCCTCCATCCTGCACATTGTGGGTTATGTCGCATTATGCGAATTATTTCTGGATATTGAGGCACATTTTGAACTGTGGAGGATGTTATTCTGTCTTGTCCCACATAACCACGAGGGGTCAATATTTGAAGTGGGCGGAGCCGAAGTATGGCGCATCGCTGATACCGGATACCTATCCGGCACACCAAGGAAGGCATATGAAGAATGGCCTTCCGAATGGTTCTACATCGAGGACGTCGCACTTCCCGGCCCAGTTTGAAAGGGTCTTCCTGAATTTGCAAGCGTTCCACTGAAGAAACGCCACAGTTGGTGTCCCCGGAGTCTTGAAGAGGATGACAGTGCGGAAGTTCGTCGGCTCATGAGCAAGATAAAGATGATTGCTCAGTCCGGACTCACAATAGTCGAGGTTATGGAGACCTCCATAGTTCGAGGCGTCCATCTGCTTCAATACAGAGGGCTTCCAATGTGGCACTACAATGGAGAGGATGACGCCTCCCGCTATGGCCGAAAAGGTCCGGATACCCCTGCCGCTCTGGCCAAAATATTGGCCGAGCTGTTTAAGGGGGAGGAAGAGGAATTTCTTCGCATTAAGCGCAGAGATGGGTATTCTATGTACGATCCTCCCAGATGGGTAAGTTCCAACCCCTCTGCATTACTCATTCTATTCTCGGATCACCTTTGATAAATTTCTAATCCGTTTATTATAATAGCACTCGCGAAAGGTCACCGAGGGACTTCATATTCCCGCCCCACAGCCGGAGAACCACAAACGGGAGCTTGATCCTGGGTTTGAAGAGGATCCGGATATATTCGTGGTGCTCGCGGAGGGGGTGTTTTACCAGGCGAGCTATGATGGCACGGAAGTGTCCATCACCGCCGACTATCCTGGCCTTCTTCCCGCTTCACATGTAAGTAATCAGGGGACACCTCCTCTAAAAGAGTTCTCTTATTCTGCCTCACCCGCCGCACTGTCTCGTGCCCCACAGGGGAGGCGTTTGGAGACTCCGAAGAGATCGGTGCCCACACCAGGCAAGCCTTTGAAGAGGAAGGCAGGCGAAGACACAGCCAGGCCTTCATCGAAGAGGTACGGGTTCATAAATATGTTTTTCAGCAGCCACATGCAACCATGACTTGTACGTTTGTCCTATATCAGGAAAAAAGTTCGCCGGACATCCGGCCAGTCGTATTCCCGACAACCGGGATTTAGATCCTGCCGGAGAAACGGAAACCGATGTGGGGACAACGCCGGACTGTCCTTCGGCCGAGGATTCAGAAGATATGTCCGTTACCAACTCGGAAGTAGAGAGCGCGCCATGAATCATCGGTGCTGCAGGGCTGTTTTACGAGACCCCAAGTTCTCGGAAGAGGCATTCAATGCCTTCAGCTCGGCTGACGCACTGAGCTGCTCGAGATGGGCTTAGAAAAGCCACAACGCAACATTTGACAGATGTGCAGGTAAGTTTTCTTTGGCCAAAAAGGATAACCATATGCTCATAGCCCCCGAGACTGAAAGCAGTTGGTACAACTGATTTAAGGATCGTTGTATAACCAGGTTCTTATGGAGAAGAACATCCTGCTAACCCAAGAGCTAGAGCAGTGTTGGACACGGCTAAATGCTGCTACTGCCGAACTGAAAAAGTCCACGGAGGCATCCTCTGGTAATGTTCCCCTCCATCGAGGAATAATAACTATATACCAGTTGTGCTAATACTATTGCTGATCTCATAATAGGATCATCAGATCAACTTGAAGAGAAGTTGAAAACCGCCCAAGCGGGAGAGAAAGAGGCAAAAAGGGTACACACCGCAGGCGAGCGTGTTCTGACCCGAGTCAGAGAGGAGAAAAACAAACTCCAGTATTCAAACACCAACTTGGGTGAAGAACTGAAAGATGTGCGAGCCCAGCTAGCCGACTCCGTGAAGGAGAATAAAAAGTTGCGAGGTGGCATATTCAGTATGTGGCCGAACTGACTTTATAGTAGTTCAGAGATGAATGGAACTGATAAAGTTATGATTGCAGGTATGTTGACGGGCCGTCCTGAAGAGGAGGTGTCCGGATCATCAAGTGATCTGCTGCAAGGGCTGTCGCAATTGCACGAGCAAGCTCGGCTGGCAATGTGGAGTGTTGCCAAGGCCCTATGGCCATCCGCCTACCCTTCAGGAAGTATGGAGGAGCTTGTAGAGCTGTTCAAGGGAGCGCAGCGGCGTATCCAACTATGGAAGATATTGGCCTACCGAGAAGGTGCGCGAGAGGCCTGGGCCATGGTGAAAACGCGGTATACCAAGATGGATCCATATCACATGGCCCGGGTTGGACCTCTAGGGTCAGACGGGGAAGAAATTCCCGTTAGTTTAGTACATAACCAAGTTGACGTAGCTGCTAGATATTCCCAATAGGATTGTAAGTTAGACCGTCTGTTGGACGGCGTAGAGGAGGAAGTTTTTGAGTCCAAATGACTATGTACTTTCCTTGGCATATGTAACTCTAGCTGAATTGTATAGCATTTGTCATGGCCGACCTTTTCACTTCAACCTCCGGACCCGAAGGTGTGGAGTGTTTCCGAATACCAGCGTGGCCGAATAGACCAGGGTATGCGTGGAAACTAGGCGTAGGGGTCCTAGTTGCTTGAACAGACAAGTTGTATCCGGCTAGTTATGTTATATTACATTGACGTTGTAAGAAACATCTTCCAGAGAGAATAGTTCTGTTAAGGGTTCCTTTCCCTGCGTGTGCATGCATTAATGTACATGTCCGAATTGTGATGGGAGAATCACATTGTATGTAACTTCTGGGGGTTCACAATGGAGTGAATGCAAAAAAACGTCTTTAATTCACCGACCGAATATTCCCTTAAGAACGCTAGCTTTCGGCTTCACCCAGTCTGAGGTACACATTCGGATACCCGGTAGTAACGATCGCAGAGGTGCTCCCTTTATGCCCTAGCCGAACTAACGGGAACGTAGCGCATAAGCACACGAGCCAGGAAGCCCATCTTGGCCAAAACTTAAGTCATATCGATGCATATAATGGCAAAGAAAAGGTACATATGGAAAAAGAGGCATATGTGAAGAGCTTGATGCTCAGAGAATAATAACAAGCTTCTATCCAAGAAGCCCCCGGGTATAATTGACGTACATATCTCAAGATGTATTCGTCAGAGGTGTGCGATCGAGCCGTACGGGAGCTTTAAACCGAAAAATGAAAAACGGAAAAGAGAGAAAAAATAATGGAAACTACAAAGGAGAAGGACACGAACAAAGAGTTTGCGCTAGGCATAGAATCTTCGGAGTCTGGCCACGTTCCAGGGGTTTGGCTCTAGACGATTGTCTGATGCATCACGCAGACGGTACGCTCCTCCAGTGAGGACTTCGTCAATGATGAAGGGACCCTCCCATTTGGGCTTCAGTTTGTCCTTTTTCTTCTCCGGCAAGCGTAGAACGAGTTCACCAACGTTGTAAGTCTTGGCCCGTACTTCTCTGCTTTGATATCTTCGAGCCTGCTATTGGTAAAATGCTGAACGGGCTTTTTCGACGTCACACTCCTCCAGGGCATCGAGGTTGTCCTGCCGATCTAGCTCGGCTTCTCTCTCTTCGTACATACGCACTCGAGGTGAGTCATGAATAATATCGCAGGGCAAAACAGCCTCTGCGCCATCCACCATGAAGAAAGGTGTGTATCCGGTAGTGCGGTTGGGCGTGGTCTGCAGCCCCCAAAGTACGGAGTCGAGCTCCTCAACTTAGTGCTTGTCTAGTTCTTTCAAAGACCGCACTAGCCTGGGCTTAATGCCGCTCATAATAAGACCATTGGCTCGTTCGACTTGACCATTTGTTTGCGGGTGGTAGACAGAGGCGTAATCGAGCTTAATGCCCAGATTAGCACACCAGGTTTTCACCTCATCGGCTGTAAAATTAGAGCCGTTGTCGGTGATGATGTTGTGTGGAACACCATAACGGTGCATAACACTGGATATGAATTCTATCACTGGCCAGGACTCAGCCGTTTTCACTGGTTTGGCCTCTATCCACTTAGTGAATTTATCCACCATGACCAACAGATATTTTTTCTTATGGCTTCCCCCTTTGAGGGGTCCAACCATATCCAGCCTCTAGACCGCGAAAGGCCAAGTAATGGGGATTGTTTGTAGGGCAATTGGGGGCATATGGCTTTGGTTGGCAAAGAGTTGGCATCCGACGCAACGTTGAACATGGTCCCGTCAAGCGCCCGCCGGACGCCCGCCAATAAAACCTCAGACGGAAGGCCTTGCTAACAAGGGCCCAAGCTGCGGCATGGTGTTCGCCAAGACCGGCGTGAATTTCCGCCAGAAGCTGCCGCCCCTCCTCCTCGGAGATACATCTTTGGAGGACCCCGGTAGTACTCTTCTTGTAGAGCTCTCCATCGTGAACCTTGTAGGCCTTCGAACGCCGGACAGTGCGGCGAGCCTCATTCTGGTCTTTGGGAAGCTCCTTCCTATTAAGGTAGGCCAAGAAGGGTTCGGTCCATGGGGCAATTACTGTCATTATGAGATGGGCCAATGGTGTTATTTTGGTGGCTCAGCCCTCGATGATATCGGTGTGTTCGGAATCTGCGGTTATGTTCGGATCTGGACTGTTGTTGCTGCCCTCCCCTTGCCACACCACATATGGCTTGAAAAGACTTTCCAGGAAGATGCTAGGTGGGATGGGGTCGCGCTTGGCGCCACTGCGAGCAAGGATGTCTGCCGCCTGGTTACTTTCTTGGGCGACGTGATGAAACTCGAGCCCCTCGAACCGAGCCGGCATTTTTAGGACGGCATTACGATAAGCTGCCATCTTTGGATCTTTGGCATCGAAGTCTCCATTTATTTGGGATATTGCGAGGTTTGAGTCCCCGCGTACCTCCAGGCTTTTTATGCCCATGGATACAGCCATCCGAAGACCATGCAATAAGGCCTCGTATTCGACTGTGTTGTTGGAGTTTGTGTATAATATTTTGAGTACGTATTGGACGACATCTCCAGTGGGGGACGCTAGCACGACGCCCGCTCCTAGCCCCGCCAAAATTTTGGAGCCATCAAAATACATAACCCAATTGGAATACGTGTCATACACTTTAGGGAGTTCGGCCTCTGTCCGTTCGGCGATGAAGTCAGCCAGTACTTGGGATTTAATGGCTCGACGTGGTTTGTATGTTATGTCAAATAGAAGGAGCTCGATGGCCCACTTGGTAATCCGGCCCGTGGCGTCGCGGTTGTTTATTATGTCATTGAGTGGCACTTCGGAAGCCATCTTGCATGTTATATAACCCATGTAGGTACTTGGTTGAATCAAATTCCATGAGATTGTATTCTACTCACGTATTGAGCAATCTCTACATCACCAAGTCTCTACACTATGGTGGTTGAAGACAAGGAAGCACGGAACCATTCAAACATATCCTTTGACAAATTCTATGTTTGATTTTCATGATTGTCATCTTTGGATACACAAGTGCTACTCCTTGCAAGAACTAACCCATGTAGGTAGATGGACTCAAATTCCAAGTGGTGCTCCCAACTCTTGACGAGCTACATCAACCTTGAGCAACCCACACAAGTTCAACTACATGGTCAACAGCACCAACCAAGGTATGTTATTCCATCTTAGAGAAGCTTTACTCTAAGTCATGAGCTAAAGCAACTCGACAAGATGTGAATACATCAAGATGCTTAAACGAAAAATGGTAACCCCATTTTGAGCTTAAACGATGAGTATGACCTATGATCAAGTGATCTCACTTGACTCCTAAGTCAATATACTCTAACATAGGTGACTTTGTCGCCGACCATCTCTAGATGAAGTTCTCTCGTGTTCTTTTCTGTGTTTTTGCATTTTTCTCATGCATATTTGCTTTAAAAAAAATTCATCTAGATTTCTTTCTTTTCTTTTCTGTTTGCTCTGCATTTCCTGCATCCAATTCATCGCATATCATTCAGTAAATTCCTTGCAAATCTTTGTGAGATCTTACTAGTCTAGTGAGCTGAGGTGACAAGTGTTTTCTCTGTGATGAACTCGGTTTCACCGATTTGTTGTTTTCGGTCCAACCGACTCCTTTCGGTACAACCGAAGCATACCACTCGGTGCCACTGACTTCACAACAGGAAAACCAGTTTGCCACTTATTATGTGTTTCTTCTGATCCAGCTCCACTCAATGAATTTTGTCCTCTACAAGCATCACATTTATATAAATGTTTTGTGATGTGACTCAAGGATCAAACCCTTCTTGGAAATTGATGTCAAAGGGGGAGCGAGAGATCACATCAAAGCTTATCACTTCCAAAAGGGAAAGAGTATTACTTCCACAGGGGGAGAAAGAGATCTCCAGGGGGAGAGAATACTCAAGTAGAAAGTATTTCTCAAGGATCCCAGATGCTTGGTGTTCAAGAGGAGAGATGCCACATGGCTTCTTGAGGGGAAAGACATGTTCATACGTGCTTATTTGCATTAGCTCTGTTCATTTATATCTTTCAGCTCTGATTTTCTGTTCCCTATCTTCTCTGAGTATCCCATGCTAGATTCAGGGGGAGCAAGACATCTAAGGAAAACAAATCATTTAAATTCATTACATATCTTTACCCTTGGGGACATGTCTAATCCAATGTGGTACTTAGTACTCAGTCTCTACATGTCATCCCAGTCTTGGTATTCTTCTGGTTTCTTATGTCTGCTCTGGCTAGTAGATGTACCTGTGTTATCTAACCTTGTTTACCCAGGTTCATTCCATCCTAAGCCAACTCAAGACTACAAGGTAAGTATATGCATCACAATCATGTGTATGAGGAATTCTTGCTGATGTACATACTGTTTGCAAGAAGGACTCATGAGCATGAAGGTATTTTCTTTAATATTCTTTGCTCTGATGCATATGGCCAAGATACATGTAACACATTGCCTAATCTATCATGGTTATGCTCTCACATGCTTCTCTATTCCATATTCACATGATTGCATACATGTAGGGGGAGCCTATGCTTGTTACATGTCTTTCCGAAGCTTTACTTGCTAGTCTTTATATCTTTATCTAAAGCTTTGATGTATGTTGTCATCAATTACCAAAAAGGGGGAGATTGAAAGCACAAGTGCTCCCTAGGTGGTTTTGGTAATTAATGTCAACATATCTCTTGTTGGACTAACACTTTTATCTAGTATGTTTCAGATAAGTTCAACAATGGAGTGGCATGGACTAGAGGATGTGGGAACCCCTTCAAGATGCTAAGGACAAAGGATTGGCTCAAGCTTCAAGCTCAAGACTCTTCATTTTATATTTTAGTGATCCAAGATCACATTGAGTCTATAGGAAAATCCAATACTATCAAGAAGGGATGAGGTGTTGCTTAATGAGTTTCTTGCTCCACGGTGCTAGTGATATGTTCCAAAACCCTCAACTACTTTCCCACTTCCACACATATGACCTAGACCTAAAGTCAAACTCGGCCCCACCGATTATTTCTATCCGGCGCCACCGAATTCAAATGTCATAGCCACTGCCACAAACCCTAGGCAAATCGGTTTCACTGATAGGGATCTCGGTCTCAACGAGATGGGATTGTAATCTCTCTGTGTATGTCCATTACCAAAATAGGTCTCACCAAGTTTGTGCAATCGGTACTACCGAGATTACAATGCAAACTCTCAGGTTAACTTATTACCAAAATCGGTCCCATCGAGTTTGAGTAATCGGTCTCACCGAGTTTGCCTGACCAACTCTCTGGTTAGCTAATTACCAAAATCGGTCTCACCGAGTTTGTGTAATCGGTCTCACCGAGATTACGTTATGCCCTAACCCTAACCATATCGGTCCTACCGAGTTGCATATCGGTCCCACCGAAAACCCTAACGGTCACTAGGTTTCTTGAATCGGTCCGACCGAGTTTGTTGATTCGGTCCCACCGAGTTTGGTAAATTGTGTGTAACGGTTAGATTTTGTGTGGAGGCTATATACCCCTCCACCTCCTCTTCATTCATGGAGAGAGCCATCGAAATGCCTACACTTCCAAAGATCCTATTTCTGAGAGAGAACTACCTACTCATGTGTTGAGGCCAAGATATTCCATTCCTACCACATGAATCTTTATCTCTAGCCTTCCCCAAGTTGCTTCCCACTCAAATCTTCTTTCCACCAAATCCAAATCCTGTGAGAGAGATTTGAGTGTTGGGGAGACTATCATTTGAAGCACAAGAGCAAGGAGTTCATCATCAACACACCATTTGTTACTTCTTGGAGAGTGGTGTCTCCTAGATTGGCTAGGTGTCACTTGGGAGCCTCCAACGAGATTGTGGAGTTGAACCAAGGAGTTTGTAAGGGCAAGGAGATCGCCTACTTCGTGAAGATCTACCGCTAGTGAGGCAAGTCCTTCGTGGGCGACGGCCATGGTGGGATAGACAAGGTTGCTTCTTCGTGGACCCTTCGTGGGTGGAGCCCTCCGTGGACTCACAAGAATCGTTACCCTTCGTGGGTTGAAGTCTCCATCAACGTGGATGTACGATAGCACCACCTTCCGGAACCACGACAAAAACATCCGTGTCTCCAATTGCGTTTGAATCCTCCAAAACCCTTCCCTTTACATTCTTGCAAGTTGCATGCTTTACTTTCCGCTGCTCATATACTCTTTGCATGCTTGCTTGTTGTGTATTGTGAATGTTAAACTTGTGCCTAAACTCCACTTAAACCTAAAGAAGTTAAAAACTGCAACTTTGGTACTTAGTGCCTAATCACCCCCCCCCCCCCCGCCCCCCCTAGACACCTCTTCTCAAGATCCTACAGCCGCGGTGTTTGCTTGACCGGTTTGTATCCCTTTAATATATTGAGGCTATGTTCAGCCAGCTTACGTGGGATTCCTAGCATAACAGAGGGGTGACAGGCGAATATATCCCAGTTTTCATGCAGGAATTCTCGTAGCGCGGCGTCAACTATTGGGTTTAGTTGCGCTCCTATAGATGCTGTCTTCTTGGGGTCCATTGGGTGGACCTAGAATTTGACTATTTCTTCTGCTGGTTTGAAGGAGGTGGATTTGGGGCATTTTTCCAGGATCACATCGTCCCAGGCCATCGTGGAGCGCAGCGCGATTAACTCTTCGGCCACGAGGGCTTCGGATAATGGCTCAAGGGCCAGAGATGCGGTTTTGTTTTCAGCGCGGAGTGCTATGTCCGGATCACTGGCAAGAGTGATTATGCCATTGGGCCCAGACATTTTAAGCTTCATGTGCCCGTAATGAGGTATAGCTTGGAAGCGTGTCAAAGCATCTCGCCCTAACAGGGCATGATATCCACCGTTAAAAGGGGCCACTTGGAAGGTTATTTCTTCATACCGGTAATTCTCCGGCGTGCCGAATACAACGTCGACTGTGATTTTTCCCGCACACCATGCCTCCCGACTGGGAATGATTCCTCGGAAGGTCGTGCTGCTTTGCTTGATGCGGCTCCTGTCTATTTCCATTTTGTGGAGTGTATCCTCATAGATGAGGTTTAGTCCGCTGCCACCGTCCATAGGACTTTGGTGAGTCGAAACCGTTCATGATAGAACTGAGGACTAATGCGGCTGGCGATCGGACTGTTCTATATTTAGGTTCGTCACCGGCGTTAAAGGTTATAGCCTTCTCGTTCCAAGGGTTTATTGCAGCGATCTGGCAGACTTCGGCGAGGTTGCGAAGTGCCCTTTTGCGCTTATTGTTTGAAGCGAATGTCTCGAAGACCATCAATACTCTGGGGTCTCGTCTTCTGGAGGGTGCTGTTCTTGGGTGTATTTGGTAAGGATGTCCTCACCGCTCTTCGTTACCTGTCGGAGTATCCAACATCCTCTAAGGTTGTGGGTTGATATGGTATCCGGTGTCGTGTGTATCTTGCATGGACCATCGAGCCATCCCTCCAGAACGGTTCTGTGACGCGTAGTGGGTTTATATTTCTATGTTACTGGACTAGGTGTGCCATGAAGGTGCGCCCTTTTCGCCTGAACAAGGGGTTGAGTGGGGACCGATGGTTCCCAGCGGGCTGCCTGGGTTTTCCAGGCGCTTTCCATTGCGCTGTACTTCTGGCGATAGTTGCTAAGTCAGTGAAGTGTAGTATGCGACGGCGGTTGATGGCATTGAGAATTCCTTCGTCTGTGCAATTGTTGCAGAACACTGATATCGCGTCTTCGTCGCGGCATCTTTGACCTTGTTCTTGAACAGGAGGAATCTGACCCAGAAATGGTGGACCATTTCCTGAGACTGCTGTTGTATGCTCATGAGAGCGCTAATATCTGGGTGGGTGGGTGGTTTTAAATCCGAACCCTGACCCGATTCTGGATCCGGAGTTTGAAGATCTTCCGGACTTGATAGTTCGGGCTCCGGGATATCGACTGATTTCTTAGGCTCGTCGTCTGACTCTATGTTCGGAGGACGAGACATGTGTTTCTGCCAGAGAGTATCCGGCTCTTGGAGATTGGTGATCCGAACATAGTTCATCCTTAATATGGAGGAAGAGTTGTCTTGATCCTCGATTACCGATATCTGGTGGGTGATCGGCGTAGTTTTAATTTCTCTCCGGTCGGGTTTAAGCCCAATTTGATCGTAGTCTGTAGCAACCCCCAAGGCGGCAATGCGATCTAGGAGTTCATTTAAAGATAATAACTCCGTCGGATCCATCCGTGTGGAGTATTTGGGATCAACGCGGCGGCGATTTTCGATGACTTGAGAGGGCATCATCGGCTTAAGGGCCAAGCTGGCGGTCATGACGAAGCCGCCCAGCTGGAGGGTTTGGCCTGAGGACAGGGATCCTCCGGAGGTGATATTTTCCTTGATGACAAGGCGAGCCATCGACCCTTTTAACAACGGCACAGTGGAACTCTCAATGAAAGCACCAATGTCGGTGTCAAAACCGGCGGATCTCGGGTAGGGGGTCCTGAACTGTGCGTCTAAGGTCGATGGTAACAGGAGACAGGGGACACGATGTTTATCCAGGTTCGGGCCCTCTCTATGGAGGTAATACCCTACTTCCTGCTTGATTGATCTTGATGAATATGAGTATTACAAGAGTTGATCTACCACGAGATCGTAATGGCTAAAACCCTAGAAGTCTAGCCTGTATGACTACGGTAATGAGTATATCCCCTCCGGACTAAGTCCTCCGGTTTATATAGACACCGGGGAGATCTAGGGTTACATAGAGTCGGTTACGTAGAAAGGAATCTACATAGTTGATCGCCAAGCTTGCCTTCCACGCCAAGAAGAGTCCTATCCGGACACGGGTGCAGTCTCCGGTCCTCGTATCTTCACAGCCCATCAGTCCGGCCCATGGTAACAGGCCGGACGCCTGAGGACCCCTTAGTCCAGGACTCCCTCAGGAGGTGCCCCGGTATCATATCATCCCACTACCTTTTTGCTTTTACTTATCTTAGTTCGATCTTTTTGCTTTAGATGAAATAAAGTTAGTTCTGTCCTTTCTTATTTGAGAGTTTGCTTAGAGATCTATCCTTGTAATCATGTGCAAGCTATATAATAAGGTTCAGTTTGAGTTTTTGCTTTCTTTACTTTCATGTTGCAAATAAAGAAAAGAAAGGAAAAAAATCAATAAGATCGTATACTAATCCTATGGTAGGTGATAGCACCACATAAGGAAAAGTATAAGTAAGAAAATTTTATTAGAGATCGACAAACATAGCATTAGTCAGTGATGCCACTCATGAAAGAATTAATAAGGGAAGGGAAGATTCACATATAAATATACTATCCTAGAAATCTTTTGTGATTGTGAGCCCTCATCAAAATATTATATGCCAAAAATTTTGACGTTGGACAAGGAAGACAACGTAATGGTTTATGTTTTTTTATATTCACATAGAAGTCATATTGTCATAGATCATTTAACATGTGGTGCTTGCCCCCTATCTTTGCTAGCCAAAAATTCCGCACCAATTAGAGATACTACTTGTGCATCCAAAACCCTTAAACCTAAATCTTTTTCAAGTGTCCACCATATCTACCTAGGGATTGAGCAAGATCCCTCAAGTAAGTTGACATCGGTGCAAAAAGGCAATAAAATTGCTTCTAAATGTGTGAGATTGTTTAGTGTAAGAGAAAATTGAGCGTTGCACGAACTTGGATGACAAAGAATAAAAGCGATAGACTGCATAATAAAGGTTGTCATCTTAAGGGGCAATGTAACGTGACGTTCTTTTGCACTAAGGGATTGAGCATACAAACAAATAAGCGCATGACAACCTCTGCTTCCCTCTGTGAAGGGCCTATCCTTTACTATTATGTATTTACTTTTATGCAAAGAGTCAAAGTTTTCCTTCTAGTCCTTTTTATTTTTCTCCTTTGTCAAGCATCATGTGGTGAGGAAATATCTAGGCACATATGTCCAGTTGAATATAGATAGCATGAGTTACTATTGTTGACATCACCCTTGAGATGAATATGTTGGGAGGCGAAACTATAAGCCCCTATCTTTCTATGTGTCTGGTTGAAATGTTTTGCTCATGGATATGAGGCGAGTGTTAGCAATCATAGAAGACTATATGATGGTTGAGTATGCGGACTTCCTTAAAAGGCTCTGACACGTGACCCTTCCTGAAAAGATGATGAATTGTAGTTGCAAAGTTGACTGAGAACATAGTTTGTTGGTTTCTAATAGAGTTTTTAGCTTTATACTTCGATTGTGTGATGAACTATTACTTATTCATCGGAAGTATATGATAGAAGTTCTATGATAAAAGTCCTATGTTTAATTTTGTTGCTGTTATAATAATCAACATGATGCTTCTATGTCCGTATTTTGTTTTTATCGATACCTCTCTCTCAAAGCATGTGGACATGTTTTTCAATTTTGGTTTTCGCTTGAGGACAAGCGAGGTCTAAGCTTGGGGGGTTTGGTACGTCCATTTTGCATCATGTTTTCTTACTGTTATTTACAATGTTTTTATCCATAATAATGCTTTTTGGAGTAATTCTAATGCCTTTTCTCTCATAATTTGCAACGAACACACAAAGAGGGAGTATTCCGGCAGCTGGAAATCTGGACCTGAAAAAGCTACGTCAGGCTACCTATTCTGCACAACTCCAAATGAGCTGAAACTTGACGGAGATTTTTATGGAATATATAAGAAATATAGGAGCAAATAACTATCAGAGGGGGACCACCAGGTGGGCACAACCCACCTGGGCGCGCCAGGGAGCCCAGGCGCGCCCTGGTGGGTTGTGCCCACCTCGGCCCACCTCCGGTGCCCATCTTCTGTTATATAAGTAATTTTGACCTAAAAAAATAAGGAGAAGAATTACGGGACGGAGCGCCGCCGTCTCAAGGCGGAACTTGGGCAGGACCACTTTTGCCCTCCGGCGGAGCGATTCTGCCAGGGGAACTTCCATCATGGAGGGGGAAATCATCGTCATCATCATCACCAACAACTCTCCCATCTAGGGGAGGGCAATCTCCATCAACATCTTCACCAGCACCATGTCATCTCAAACCCTAGTTCTTCTCTTGTATTCAATCTTGTTACCGGAACTATAGATTGTTGCTAGTGGGTGACTAGTAGTGTTGATTACATCTTGTAGTTGATTACTATATGGTTTATTTGGTGGAATATTATATGTTCAGATCCATTATGCATATTAATACCCCTCTGATCATGAGCATGTTTATTGTTTGTGAGTAGTTACCTTCGTTCTTGAGGTCACGGGATAAATCATGTTGCAAGTAATCATGTGAATTTGATATGTGTTCGATATTTTGATGGTATGTATGTTGTGATTCCCTTAGTGGTGTCATGTGAACATGGACTACACGAAACTTCACCATATTTGGGCCTAAGGGAATGCATTGTGGAGTAGTAAATATATGGTGGGTTGCGAGAGTGACAGAAACTTAAACCCCAGTTTATGCACTACTCCGTAAGGGACCGATTGGATCCTAGAGTTTAATGCTATGGTTAGAATTTATTCTTAATACTTTTCTCGTAGTTGTGGATGCTTGCGGGAGGGTTAATCATAAGTAGGAGGTTTGTTCAAGTAATAACAGCACCTAAGCACCGGTCCACCCACATATCAAATTATCAAAGTAGCAAACGCAAATCAAACCAACATGATGAAAGTTACTAGATGAAAGACCGTTTTGGCCTGTACTTTGCCTCAAAAGGATTGGGCTACCTTGCTGGATACTTGTTACTATTATCGTTACTTGCTCGTTACAAATTATCTTGCTATCGAACTACTCGCTACTTACAATTTTAGCACTTGCAGACATTACCTTACTGAAACTACTTGTCATTTCCTTCTGCTCCTCGTTGGGTTTGGCACTCTTACTTATCGAAAAGAGCTACAGTTGATCCCCAATACTTGTGGTTCACCAGTGACATATATATAAATGATGAACGGTGGCTTTGCCACAAATACGATGTCAACTACATGATCATGCAAAGCAATATTACAATGATGGAGGGTGCCATAATGAACGGAACGGTGGAAGTTGCATGGCAATATACCTCGGTATGGCTATGGAAATGCCATAATAGGTAGGTATGGTGGCTGTTTTGAGGAAGGTATTGGTGGGTTTACTGCACCGCAAAAGTTGTGCGGTGCTAGAGAGGCTAGCAATCGTGGAAGGGTGAGAGTGCGTATAATCCATGGACTAAACATTAGTCACAAAGAACTCACATACTTATTGCAAAAATCTATTAGTCATCAAAACAAAGTACTACACGCATGCTCCTAGGGGGGATAGATTGGTAGGAAAAGACCATCGCTCATCCCCGACCGCCACTCATAAGGAAGACAATCATTAAATACCTCATGCTCCAACTTCGCGTTACACAATGGTTCACCATACGTGCATGCTACGGGAATCACAAACTTTAACACAAGTATTTCTCCAATTCTCAATTACTCACTAGCATGACTCTAATATCACCATATTCATATCTCAAAACAATCATAAGGAATCAAACTTCTCCTAGTATTCAATGCACTTTATATGAAAGTTTTTATTATATCCCTCTTGGATGTCTATCATATTAGGACTAAATTCATAACCAAAGCAAATTACCATGTTGTTTAAAGAGACTCCCAAAATAATATAAGTGAAGCATTAGATTTCAACAATTTCTATAAAATAAAACCACCACCGTGCTCTAAAAAGATACAAGTGAAGTACTAGAGCAAAATTGCCTAGCTCAAAAGATATAAGTGAAGCACATAGAGTATTCTAATAAATCACGATTGATGTGTGTCCTTCTCAAAAGGTGTGTACAACAAGGATGATTGTGGCAAAAACTTAGGGTTAGGTTTAGGACAGCAAAAACTTCCTCTAGATTAGTTTTGATTCAAAAATTTAGGGTTAGGTTTCCGCCGAACTCATCTCGGACCGACTGAGTTGTACAAATCGGTCTCACAGATTTGGCCTAGGCCATTGCACTTGTGATTTTTGGTCTGACCGAAACTTCCAAATCGGTGTGACTGAGTTCGATTCTCAGTGAAACCCTAGCAATCTCGGAGTCACCGAACTATGTCTCGATCTGACCGATTCCAGTAGTTTAGAATCTAATATTGCTTCAGTTTCACCGAGTTTAACAATCGGTAGCTCCGAAATGCTTTCTGCAGAAACTAAAACTAAGTTTTTGACTCAATTGTTTTGCAAAATCTCTGCACTTTGTGATGCTCATCCATTCTATCTCAACTATATCTATAGACAGGGTCAGCTCTCTGGTCAGTTTGCAGTTTCAGCCATGTCAGATCAAAGTGACAGTCAAAACAAGTCTGAGGAACAGGTTAACTTGAGTGAGGGCACTAGTCCCTGTGGCGGCTATGATGAGGGTAGCAGAAGCACCCCAAGCAATTTTACCAAAGCTGCAACCAGCACAAGGAGGAAGAGAAACTCAGATTCTGAAGATGAGGACTATGTTGTTGTTGAGGGGGAAGTCACCTCCAAGAAAGTGCTGAAAGAGGAGTATGTTGCTGCTGCAACCAAGCCTGGTTTGCACAAGAAAGCTCCTTCCAAGAGAGTGCCCATGTCCAAAGCAAGAGCCTCAACGCAGGAAACTATAGAGTTCACTCTTGAACCAAAGGAGGCTGGTGAGGGCAAGTAGAGAAAGGAAAGGGTCAAGAAGACCATGGCCAGAGTAATTGGCAGATCCTCTATGATGAGAGACCCAGCTGAGGATGAGGAAGAAGATGATGAAGAAGATGATGCACCAAAACAAAAGACTCAGAAGTTGATGGGGGATGCCATCAAGTCTGGGGCTCCTCCATCAAATCCCAAGACTGCCCCCAAGGCTACTACTCAAGCTTGTAAGTCTGCACCAAAGAGAAGCACTAGAAATATACCAGCTGCGGAAAAGAACAAGGCCCAGTGCCTGAAGTGGAGGAAGAACAAGAAGCGCAAGTGCTTAGGAAATTGAAGCCAAAGATTCCTGATCATGATGAGAATCATCTAGTGGTTGAAAACATGAAGGAAAGAAAGGATGCAGGTGTTAGACTGTGGAGACAGTCAGACCCCTATGCTGTGAGAAGAAGAACTGTTGTGGACTACAGATTTCACACCAAGGAACAGCAGGACTTCTATGAGACAGTCCTCTTGGATAAAGAAGCCCATTGTGTGTGACATAAAATGGGTGGATTGGAAGTACATTGACAGTAATGAAGATCATTTCCCTGGAGTGCATGAGAGCTTCAGACTCGATGGATTTGATAGTTTTTGTGGTTCAAAAATTGACCAAATGGAATGATGAGTTGATCATGCAGTTTTACTCTACTGCTCATTTTTACCCAGATGGAAAGATTGTCTGGATGTCTGAGGGTACAAGGTACCAGTCTATAGTTGTTGAGTGGGCCAAGCTTATCAATGCTCTAGAAGAAGCTGAGGATGACATTGATGTCTATGCAAAGCCCAGAAAAGATCACAACTCCATGGTCAATATGTACAAGGAAATACCTGACAAGGCCTTGGAGACACACAAGCTAGGCTCAGTGTACTATCTGTTGTCTGGATTGGCCACCATGAACACCATATTGAGGCACACCTTGCTGCCCAAGTCAGGAGATCACAGGATGATCAGAGGCCACTCCATCAACTTGCTTCAAATGTTTGATGTGCCACAGAAATTCAAGGTGATGAGCTTGATAGTTGAAACAATCAAAAGGACTGCAGCAAATCAGAAGAGATCATGTGGGTATGCTCCTGAAGGAAATATGCCCTAGAGGCAATAATAAAAGTTATTATTTATTTCCTTATATCATGATAAATGTTTATTATTCATGCTAGAATTGTATTAACCGGAAACATAATACATGTGTGAATATATAGACAAACAGTATGTCACTAGTATGCCTCTACTTGACTAGCTTGTTAATCAAAGATGGTTATGTCTCCTAACCATGAACAAGGAGTTGTTATTTGATTAACAAGGTCACATCATTAGTTGAATGATCTGATTGACATGACCCATTCCGTTAGCTTAACACTTGATCGTTTAGTATGTTAATGCTTTCTTCATGACCCATACATGTTCCTATAACTATGAGATTATGCAACTCCGTTTACGGAGGAACACTTTGGGTACTACCAAACGACACAACGAATCGGGTGATTATAAAGGAGTACTACAGGTGTCTCCAAAGGTACTTGTTGGGTTGGCGTATTTGAGATTAGGTTTTGTCACTCCGATTGTCGGAGAGGTATCTCTAGGCCTTCTCGGTAATACACATCACTTAAGCCTTGCAAGCATTACAACTAATGAGTTAGTTGTGAGATGATGTATTACTGAACGAGTAAAGAGACTTACGTAACGAGATTGAACTAGGTATTGGATACCGACGATCGAATCTCGGGTAAGTAACATACCGATGACAAAGGGAACAACGATGTCGTTATGCGGTTTGACCGATAAAGATCTTCGTAGAATATGTAGGAACCAATATGGGCATCCAGGTTCCGCTATTGGTTATTGACCGAGAATGGTTCTAGGTCATGTCTACATAGTTCTCGAACCCGTAGGGTCCGCACGCTTAACGCTTCGATGACAGTTCATTATGAGTTTATAAGTATTGATGCACGAAGTTTGTTCGAGTCCCGGATGTGATCACGGACATGACGAGGAGTCTCGAAATGGTCGAGACATAAAGATTGATATATTGGAAGCCTATGTTTGGACTTGGAAGGGTTCGAATGAAAACAGGAAGTTATTGGAACACCGGGGTTACGGAACCCCGGGGGTATATGGGCCTTCATGGGCCACAAGGGAGAAGAGGAAGGGCCGGCCAGGTGGGCTGCGCCCCCCTCCCCTCTAGTCCGAATAGGACAAGGAGAGGGGGCGCGCCTTCCTCTTCCCTCCCCAATCCTACTCCAACTAGGACAGGGGGAGTCCTACTCCGGTGGGAGTAGGACTCCTCCAGCGCCTCCCAAGGCTGGCCGCACCCCCTTGGCTCCTTTATATCTGGGGCAGGGGCACCCCATGACACACAAGTTGATCTACGGATCTTTCCTTAGCCGTGTGCGGTGCCCCTTCCACCATATTCCACTTGGTCATATCGTCGCGGAGCTTAGGCGAAGCCCTGCGCGGAGAAGTCATATCGTTGCGGAGCTTAGGCGAAGCCCTGCGTCGGTGGAGAATCAACATCGTCCTGCCACGCCGTCGTCTTGACGGAACTCATCCCGACACTTTGCTGGATCGAGTCCGGGATCGTCATCGAGCTGAACGTGTGCGTAACTCGGAGGTGCCGTCGTTCGGTGCTTGGATCGGTCGGATCGTGAAGACGTTTACTACATCAACCGCGTTGTTATAACGCTTCGCTTTCGGTCTCGAGGGTACGTGGACGGACACTCTCCCCTCTCGTTGCTATGCCATCACCATGGTCTTGCGTGATCGTAGGAAATTTTTGAAATTACTACGTTCCCCAACAATGGCATCCGAGCCTGGTTTTATGCGTTGATGTCATATGCACGAGTAGAACACAAGTGAGTTGTGGGCGATACAAGTCATACTACCTACCAGCATGTCATACTTTGGTTCAGCGGTATTGTGAGATGAAGCGCCCGGACCGACATTACGCGACGCTTACGCGAGACTGGTTTCACCGCCCGAGCACTCGTTGCTTAAAGGTGACCGGCGGTGTCTGCTCTCTCACTTTAGTTGAATCGAGTGTGGCTCGCCCGGTCCTTGAGAAGGTTAAACGGAGTCTATTTGACGAAGTATCGTTGTGGTTTTGATGCGTAGGTAAGAACGGTTCTTGCTCAGCCCGTAGCAGCCACGTAAAACTTGCAACAACAAAGTGGAGGACGCCTAACTTGTTTTTGCAGGGCATGTTGTGATGTGATATGGTCAAGACGTGATGCTATATTTTATTGTATGAGATGATCATGTTTTGTAACCGAGTTATCGACAATGGCGAGAGCCATATGGTTGTCGCTTTATTGTATGAAATGCAACGCCATGTAATTGCTTTACTTTATCACTAAGGAGTAGCGATAGTCGTAGAAGCAATAGTTGGCGAGACGACAACGATGCTACGATGGAGATCAAGGTGTCGCGCGGTGACGATGGTGATCATGACGGTGCTTGGCGATGGAGATCACAAGCACAAGATGATAATGACCATATCATATCACTTATATTGATTGCATGTGATGTTTATCCTTTATGCATCTTATCTTGCTTTGTTTGACGGTAGCATTATAAGATGATCTCTCACTAAAATTATCAAGAAGTGTTCTCCTGAGTATGCACCGCTGCCAAAGTTCGTAGTACCCGGACACCACGTGATGATCGGGTGTGATAAGTTCTCGTCCATCTACAACGGTGCAAAACAGTTGCACGCGCGAATACTCAGGTTAAACTTGACGAGCCTAGCATATAACAGATATGGCCTCGAACACGGAGACCGAAAGGTCGAGCGTGAATCATATAGTAGATATGATCAACATAGTGATGTTCACCATTGAAACTACTCCGCCTCACGTGATGATCGGACATGGTTTAGTTGATTTGGATCACGTGATCACTTAGATGACTAGAGAGATGTCTGCCTAAGTGGGAGTTTTTAATATGATTAAATTGAACTTAAATTTATCATGAACTTAGTACCGATAGTATTTTGCTTGTCTATGTTTACTGTAGATAGATGGCTCGTCTTTGTTGTTCCGTTGAATTTTAATGCTCCTTGAGAAAGCAAAGTTGAAAGATGATGGTAGCAATTACACGGACTGGGTCCGTAACGAGGATTATCCTCATTGCTGCATAGAAAAATTACGCCCCGAAGCACCGCTGGGTGACGAACTGCTGCAGATGCCGAGCGAGAAGTTGTGAGCGTCCGCAAAGCGAGCTGATGACTACTCAATAGTTCAGTGTGCCATGCTTTACGGCTTAGAACCGGTCTTCAACGACGTTTTGAACGTCATGGAGCATATGAGATGTTCCAGAGTTGAAGTTAATATTTCAAGCAAATGCCCGGATTGAGAGATATGAAGTCTCCAATAAGTTCTATAGCTGCAAGATGGAGGAGAATAGTTACACAAGTGAGCACATACTCAAAATGTCCGGGTATAACAATCACTTAATTCAGCTGGGAGTTAATCTTCCGGATGATAGTGTCATTGATGAAATTCTCCAATCACGCCACCAAGCTACAAGAGCTTCGTGATGAACTATAATATGCAAGGGATGACTAAAACAATTCTGAGCTCTTCGCGATGCTAAAAGCAGCGGAGGTAGAAATCAAGAAAGAGCATCAAGTGTTGATGGTCAACAAGACCACTAGTTTCAAGAAAAGGGCAAAGGGAAGAAGAAGGAAACTTCAAAAGAACAGCAAGAAAGTTGCTGATCAAGAGAAGAAACCCAAGTCTGGACCTAAGCCTGAAACGAGTGTTTTACCGCAAGCAGATGGACACCGGAAGCGGAACTGCCCCAAGTATTTGGCGGATAAAAAGGATGGCAAGGTGAACAAAGGTATATGTGATATACATGTTATTGATGTGTACCTTACTAGAGCTCGTAGTAGCACTGGTATTTGATACTGGTTACATTGCTAATATTTGCAACTCAAACAGGACTATGGAATAGACGAGCACCGCAAAGGACGAGGTGACGATCGCGTGGGAAATGGTTCCAAAGTCAATGTGATCGCGGTCGGCACGCTACCTCTACATCTACTTTCGGGATTAGTTTTAGACCTAAATAATTGTTATTTGGTGCCGCGTTGAGCATGAACATTATATCTGGATCTTGTTTAATGCGAGACGGTTATTCATTTAAATCGAGAATAATGGTTGTTCTATTTATATGAGTAATATCTTTTATGGTCATGCACCCTTGAAGAATGGTCTATTCTTGTTGAATCTCGACGGTAGTGATACACATATTCATAATGTTGAAGCCAAAAGATGCAGAGTTGATAATGATAGTGCAACTTATTTGTGGCACTCGCCGTTTAGGTCATATCGATGTAAAACGCATGAAGAAACTCCATCTTGATGGGCTTCGAATCACTTGATTATGAATCACTTGGTACTTATGAACCGTGCCTCATGGGCAAGATGACCAAAACGCCGTTCTCCGGAACTATGGAGCGAGCAACTGATTTGTTGGAAATCATACATACCGATGTTTGTGGTCCAATGAATGTTGAGGCACGCGGCGGTATCGTTATTTTCTCACCTTCATAGATGATTTGAGCAGATATGGGTATATCTACTTAATGAAACACAAATCTGAAACATTTGAAAAGTTCAAAGAATTTCAGAGTGAAGTGGAAAATCATCGTAACAAGAAAATAAAGTTTCTACGATCTGATCGTGGAGGAGAATATTTGAGTTATGAGTTTGGTTTACATTTGAAACAATGTGGAATAGTTTCAAGAACTCACACCACCCGAACACCACGAGAAATGGTGTGTCCGAACGTCGAATCGTACTTTACTAGATATGGTGCGATCTATGATGTCTATCTCGATTTACCGCTATCGCTTTGGGGTTATGCTTTAGAGACGGCCGCATTCACGTTAAATAGGACACCGTCAAAATCCGTTGAGACGACGCCTTATGAACTGTGGTTTGGCAAGAAACCAAAGTTGTCGTTTCTTAAAGTTTGGGGCTGCGATGCTTATGTAAAGAAACTTCAACCAGATAAGCTCGAACCCAAATCGGAAAATGTGTCTTCATAGGATACCCAAAGGAGACTGTTGGGTACACCTTCTATCACATATCTGAAGGCAAGATTTTCGTTGCTAAATTCGGATCCTTTCTAGAGAAGGAGTTTCTCTCGAAAGAAGTGAGTGGGAGGAAAGTAGAACTTGATGAGATAATCAGATCTGCTCCCTTATTGGAAAGTAGTTCATCACAAGAAATGGTTCTGTGACAACTACACCAATTAGTGAGGAAACTAATGATGATGATCATGAAGCTTGGATCAAGTTACTCTTGAACCTCGTGGGTCAACCAGAGTAAAATCGCACTGAGTGGTATGGTAATCCTATTCGGAAGTCATGTTACTTGACCATGGCGAACCTACAAACTATGAAGAAGCGATGGTGAGCCCAGATTCGCAAAATGGCTGGAAGCCATGAAATCTGAGATGGGATCCATGTATGAGAACAAAGTATGGACTTTGGTTGACTTGCCCGATGATCGGCAAGCCATTGAAAATAAATGGATCTTTAAGAAGAAGACCGACGCCGATGGTAATATAATCTGTCTACAAAGCTTGACTTGTTGCGAAAGGTTTTCGACAAGTTCAAGGGGTTGACTACGATGAGACTTTCTCACCCGTGGCGATGCTTAAGTCTGTCCGAATCATGTTAGCAATTGCCGCATTTTATGATTATGAAATTTGGCAAATGGATGTAAAACTGCATTCTTGAATGGATTTCTAGAAGAAGAGTTGTATATGATGCAACCAGAAGGTTTTGTCGATCCAAAGGGTACTAACAAAGTGTGCAAGCCTCTCGGAGTTGGAATAAGCGCTTTGATAGTGTGATCAAAGATATGGGTTTATATGCACTTTTGGAGAAGCCTCAGTATTTACAAGAAAGTGAGTGGGAGCTCAGTAGCATTTCTAATATTATATGTGGACGACATATTATTGATTGGAAATGATATAGAATTTCTGGATAGCATAAAAGGATACTTGAATAAAAGTTTTTCAATGAAAGACCTCGGTGAAGCTGCTTACATATTGGGCATCAAGATCTATAGAGATAGATCAAGACGCTTAATTGGACTTTCACAAAGCACATACCTTGATAAAGTTTTGAAAAAGTTCAAAATGGATCGAGCAAAGAAAGGTTTTTACCAGATTACAAGGTGTAAGATTGAGTCGGACTCAATGCCCGACCACAGCAGAAGATAGAGAGAAATGAAAGATGTTCCTATGCTTCAGCCATAGGCTCTATCATGTATGCAATGCTGTGTACCAGACCGACGTATGCTTAGCTGTAAGCTTGGCAGGAAGGTACCAAAGTAATCCAGAGTGGATCATCGGACAGCGGTCAAAACATCTGAAATACCGAAAAGGACTAAGGATATGTTTCTCGATATGGAGGTGACAAAGAGCTAGTCGTAAATGGTTACGTCGATGCAAGCTTTGACACCGATCCGGACGATTCTAAATCGCAAACCGGATACGTGTTTTTATTAAACGGTGGAGCTGTCGGTTGGTGCAGTTCTAAACAAAGCGTCGTGGCGGGATCTACATGTGAAGCGGAGTACATAGCTGCTTGAAGCAGCAAATGAAGGAGTCTGGATGAAAGAGTTCATTTCCGATCTAGGTGTCATACCTAGTGCATCGGGACCGATGAAGATCTTCTGTGACAATCTTGGTGCAATTGCCTTGGCAAAGGAATCCAGATTTCACAAGAGGACCAAGCATATCAAGAGACGCTTCAATTCCATTCGGGACCAAGTCCAAGTGGGAGACATAGAGATTTGCAAAATACATACGGATCTGAATGATGCGACCCGTTGACTAAGCCTCTTCCACGAGCAAAACATGATCAGCACCAAGACTCCATGGGTGTTAGGATCATTACTTTGTAATCTAGATTATTGACTCTAGTGCAAGTGGGAGATCAAGGAAATATGCCCTAGAGGCAATAATAAAAGTTATTATTTATTTCCTTATATCATGATAAATGTTTATTATTCATGCTAGAATAGTATTAACCGGAAACATAATACATGTGTGAATATATAGACAAACAAGATGTCACTAGTATGCCTCTACTTGACTAGCTTGTTAATCAAAGATGGTTATGTTTCCTAACCATGAACAAGGAGTTGTTATTTGATTAACAAGGTCACATCATTAGTTGAATGATCTGATTGACATGACCCATTCCGTTAGCTTAACACTTGATCGTTTAGTATGTTAATGCTTTCTTCATGACCCATACATGTTCCTATAACTATGAGATTATGCAACTCCGTTTACGGAGGAACACTTTGGGTACTACCAAACGTCCACAACGTGCGGGTGATTATAAAGGAGTACTACAGGTGTCTCCAAAGGTACTTGTTGGGTTGGCGTATTTGAGATTAGGTTTTGTCACTCCGATTGTCGGAGAGGTATCTCTAGGCCTTCTCGGTAATACACATCACTTAAGCCTTGCAAGCATTACAACTAATGAGTTAGTTGTGAGATGATGTATTACGGAACGAGTAAAGAGACTTACCGTAACGAGATTGAACTAGGTATTGGATACCGACGATCGAATCTCGGGTAAGTAACATACCGATGACAAAGGGAACAACGATGTCGTTATGCGGTTTGACCGATAAAGATCTTCGTAGAATATGTAGGAACCAATATGGGCATCCAGGTTCCGCTATTGGTTATTGACCGAGAATGGTTCTAGGTCATGTCTACATAGTTCTCGAACCCGTAGGGTCCGCACGCTTAACGCTTCGATGACAGTTCATTATGAGTTTATAAGTATTGATGCACGAAGTTTGTTCGAGTCCGGATGTGATCACGGACATGACGAGGAGTCTCAAATGGTCGAGACATAAAGATTGATATATTGGAAGCCTATGTTTGGACTTGGAAGGGTTCGAATGAAAACAGAAGTTATTGAACACCGGGGTTACTGGAACCCCGGGGGTATATGGGCCTTCATGGGCCACAAGGGAAAGAGGAAGGGCCGGCCAGGTGGGCTGCGCCCCCTCCCCTCTAGTCCGAATAGGACAAGGAGAGGGGCGCGCCTTCCTCTTCCCTCCCCAATCCTACTCCAACTAGGACAGGGGGAGTCCTACTCCCGTGGGAGTAGGACTCCTCCAGCGCCTCCCAAGGCTGGCCGCACCCCTTGGCTCCTTTATATCTGAGGCAGGGGCACCCCATGACACACAAGTTGATCTACGGATCTTTCCTTAGCCGTGTGCGGTGCCCCTTCCACCATATTCCACTTCGTCATATCGTCATGAGCTTAGGCGAAGCCCTGCGTCGGAGAAGTCATATCGTTGCGGAGCTTAGGCGAAGCCCTGCGTCGGTGGAGCATCAACATCGTCCCACGCCGTCGTCTTGTGGAACTCATCCCGACACTTTGCTGGATCGGTCCGGGATCGTCATCGAGCTGAGCGTGTGCGTAACTTCGGAGGTGCCGTCGTTCGGTGCTTGGATCGGTCGGATCGTGAAGACGTCGACTACATCAACCGCGTTGTTATAACGCTTCGCTTTCGGTCTCGAGGGTGCGTGGACGGACACTCTCCCCTCTCGTTGCTATGCCATCACCATGGTCTTGCGTGATCGTAGGAAAATTTTTGAAATTACTACGTTCCCCAACAGCTCCACACATTCAGATGCTCATCAACTCCAAGATGGGCAAAGGCATGTATCTCCTGGACAAAGAGCACCTTCCTTGAGGCCTGATCGTGACAACAACACAGTTGTTATGGATGCTTCACATCCTACATCAGTAGAGGCTCAGGAGAAGAGAGTAAAAGCAAAAGCACAGAAGGCAGCCAAGATACCAAGTGCTGAAGAGGCATCCCAGTTATTTCTCAAGTCCAAACAAGATCAACTTGGCTATCTCATTCAGGCTACTTTGAGGATTGAGAAAGGATTGGACACCCTGACTCAAAATCAAGAGAGTCTTGAAAGGATTATCGAGACAAAAATACATGATCTAGAAGTCAAGGTTATAGAGATTCAGAATTCTGTGGAGAAGATTCAAGAAGAGCTTGAAGACGGGGATGAGAGACCTAAAACAGATGTTTTTAAGAAAGTCCCAAGGGGACCAAGGTCCACAGCTGTGCCAGTTGCTAATGATCCAAAACCTACAGTGTCAGCACCTGCAACTACCACCTCAGTTGCAACTCCACGAGCTCCTCAGACCTCTTCGGATGCATTCGTTGCAGGACTCCTCTACATGCCACCTTCGCACTCCGGAGCTCCCAGAGATCAAGCTTAGAGAGCCGCATACCACTATGAATTTTCAATCTTTTTGGTAACTTGTTTCCAAAGGGGGAGAAAATGTATAGATCATAGGCTTCGAGAGAGAGAGAGTGCTTTGCTTCTTTTTGCCTCTCTTGCTACATATTTGCCTACTTGGTTGGTTGATACTCTATTTATGTGTGTGTGAGATACTTGTATGGTCATGTACTTGATCATATCATACTTTAATGTCTGTGCTTGAAAGATGATATTCTATCTCTCATGTATGATCATTCACATCTTGTCTTGGTGATGAGTGCATATTTCATATTCTATCATTTTGAGCGCTCCACCAAGATGTATGTGACATGGAAGAGTAACCCATAATCCTAATTGATTGTGCATTTGCATTCAAAAGTAAATTTTAAATAATGCACAAATTTAGGGGGAGCTCTTTCTTATCACATACTTCTCAAAGCGACGATGTATTTCATTCTTATTATCATTTGTCGAAGCTTTGATCTATATGTTGTCATCAATTACCAAAAAGGGGGAGACTGAAAGTGCAACTAATCCCTGGGTGGTTTTGGTAATTCTTAACAACATAGCTCATTGAACTAATATTCTTTCAAGATAATCATTTCAGAAAGTTCAATGATTGGCATGGCATGAACTAGAGATGTGGACCCCTCAAAATGCTAAGGACACATATTGGCAAAATCTCAAGACTCTACATTTTCATTTTAGTGATCCAAGATCACATTGAGTCCATAGGAAAAGCCAATACTATTAGAAGGGGGTGAGGTGTTGCTCAATGGCTTGCTTGCTCAAAATGCTTAGTGATATTCTCCAAAAGCCCTCAACCACTTTCTCATTTCCACATATGTCCTAAACCTAAAGTCAAACTCGGCCCCACCGGTTTGATCTATCCGGCGCCACCGAGTTCTCTTGACATAGCCACTGCCAGAAACCTTAATCAATTCGGTCTCACCGATAGGGATCTCGGTCTCACCGAGATGGGATTGCAAACTCTCTATTTCCCTGCGTAATGTTTTGGTCTAACCGAGATGAGCGATTGGACCCACCGAGTTTGCAATGTAAACTCTCTGTTTCCTTTCTGTAAGGTTTCGGTCTCATCGAAATGAGCGATCGGTCCCACTGAGTTTGCCTGACCAACTCTTTGTTTGCTTGCTACTGAAATATGTCTCACCGAGTTGAAGTAATCGATCAAACTGAGATCAAGTTATGCCCTAACCCTGACGCATCGGTCCCACCGAGTTGATCATGTTGGTCCCACCGAAAAGCCTAACGTTCACATTTTTAACCATATAGGTCCGACCGAGTTTCACTATTCGGTCCCACCGAGTTTGGTAAATTGTGTGTAACGGTTAGATTTTGTGTCGAGGCTATATATACCCCTCCACACATTCTCCTTTCGAGGAGAGAGCCATCAGAACGTGCCTACACTTCCAGCATTCATTTTTTTGAGAGAGAACCACCTACTCATGTGTTGAGACCAAGACATTCCAATCCAACCACAAGAATCTTGATCTCTAGCCTTCCCCAAGTTGCTTTCCACTCAAATCATCTTTCCACCATATCTAAATCTGTGAGAGAGAGTTGAGTGTTGGGGAGACTATCATTTGAAGCACAAGAGCAAGGAGTTCATCATCAACACACCATCTAACCTTTTGGAGAGTGATGTCTCCTAGATTGGTTAGATGTCACTTGGGAGCCTCCTTCAAGATTGTGGAGTTGAACCAAGGAGTTTGGAAGGGCAAGGAGATCGCCTACTTCGTGAAGATCTACCAAAGTGAGGCAAGTCCTTCGTGGGCGATGGCCATGGTGGGATAGACAAGGTTGCTTCTTCATGGACCCTTCGTGGGTGGAGCCCTCCGTGGACTCGTGCAACTGTTACCCTTCGTGGGTTGAAGTCTCCATCAACGTGGATGTAAGATAGCGCCACCTATCGGAACCATGCAAAAAATCTATGTGTCTACATTGCAATTGCTCCCTCCAAACTCATCCCCTCACTGGTACAGCGGCGTGCTAAACAAACGGTTTTTAACCCCTTTCCGCGATGGCATTTGGAACTATCGCCAAGTGAGTGTGGGCGATAGGGGGGTCCTTCCCACACGACCCAGAAATCGTCGGGGATAGGCCCTCCTGGGACCCTGGCTGGGGCCGTGTGCGATCGGGTGAGGCATCAAAACCCAATCATTTCCGTAGTATGTACATCCCACATGGTGAATCCCAGAAAATCATTTCCATAGGTTTGTACATCTCACACGGTGAATCCCAGAAAATCATTTTCGTAGGTGTGTACATCCCACACGGTGAATCCTAGAAAAGCATTTCTGTAGGTATGTATATCACACACAGTTCTTTGTGTGGAAACGTTTGTGCAAGGTGGCCTAACGCAAACAGTTCACTGCCGGAAGCCGTGTGTGATTGTTATTTGATCGAACACGCCACTTTCTAGAAACCGTGCGGGTTATTTGAGTTCATCGCCCACGGTGCTATCTGAGTAACCGTTTGCAATAGAAAACCCCAATAAGCAGGGTAATTATCCTATTATTGATAATCCATGTACTAATCAAACTGATATTTTTTATAAAACACGCCAGATATTTCATATCCGTATAAAAGCAACCAGGATTTCATAATCGAACTACATCAGATAGCTTCGGCACTCAGTTACGCCATTACACAACAGCACCAAGTTTCACATGCAGCATCAAAAACCTTTGGAAAGTAGCATCATACATGGTAAATAGACAGGTGAATCTCATCTGGGAAACTGCAGAAGTGGAAGGAAAATATTGAGCATTCAGTGATCTTGAATGTCCTTGCAACTTTAGGCCAGTGGCTATGGATAATTGCCCGCCCAACCTTCGTCCTCTTCAGCAAGACTTCAATATTGTACCGTGGGTGTTGAATGAATACCTTCCTCAACTCTTAACCATGCAGGTGGTTTGAGAGGTAATCATCGGTGAACTGCTTTGAAAAGTACTAAAAACAAAGCTATGCATAAATCGCTATTGTAAATTTTGAAATGGCGCAAGGGGTAAAAACAAGGTAAAAGAGTTGGTACCATCCTATAGTTGACTGATGTCTTCTTCATTGTGCAAACGAAGATCTTGCTGTTATTCGTCGCAAGTTTCTTCATCCTAACAATCTTTCTGAGTTTCTTGACTTGACTAATATTCATGGACATCTCATTTCCCCATATGCAAAATGGGTCGAACAGTGGGTCTAAGCCTTTGACATCAGGACCTACATGTGCAAGACCAAATTGTAATAAACCTAAATATTAGAATGATTCCTGCAACTGCACAATAATGTGCTATTAGCCAAAGGACCCTGCTTGAACAAACCTCGGTAGTAAACCATAGTGTCTCCCATTGTTTCCCTGCAACACACATAAGGAAGATCTTGATTAGGTTAACTGAGAGTTTCCATACTATCAGTAGAATATGTATTGAGTACAACCAAATTCGATTGGTGTCACATGCATAACAATACAAAATTGCACCCACAGCAAATTAAAATCAAATTGCAGAACTGAACCAAACAGTTAAATGGACAGCAGACCAAACGAACCAAAATAGTTAACTGAGCATGACATTGCAGAATAGAAACATGTACTAGAAGATAAGACAGTTAACAAAACAAAGAATGCTTGAGAACAGTACTACAAAATGTAGCAATTGTTGGACCAAAGTGTTAACTGAACATTACATTTCAGAGGACCAAACCGTTAACTGAACAACAGATTGCATATTAGCATTACAAAGGACAAATCACTAGAAGGCACTGGCGGTGGCCTCGAGAAAACACCATGAACCGTATTTTAAAGTAGACAACCATGTGGCGGTGTCGACGGTGGCCTCGAAGACGAGGTGCTCCTCCAAGATCTGGCAGTCGACATGCATGGCAGCCTTAGCGACCTCGTTCGCCCGTGCGGCCGCATGCTACTGAGCTCCACGTTATACTGCGTGCAAAATGACTGTGGGCGGCGCTTAATTGGAGGAGGGGGCAGTGATTTCGGTGGAAGGTGTCGCTCCGTCGATCGGGGCATGTGGGACGGGAAAGGAGGAGGATGGTGTGGGTGGGGTGTGGATTACCTGACCATATTGACGAGGTTGCGCAGCACGAAGAAGGGTCGGCGGCGAGGAGGCCTCGTAGCAAGAAGAAGGATCACCGGCGAGGAGGCCACGCTGCAAGAAGAAGGGTCGCCGGCGAGGAGGCGACACAGCAAGAAGAAGGGTAGCCGGTGAGGAGGCAACACTTCAAGAAGAAGGGTCACCGGCGAGGAGGCTAAGCTGCCAGTAAGCAGCAGTGAAGGTTTGAACTTGTAAAGCAAGGAGGAACAGTGGAAATGTAGCTTTTGGTCGAAGGCAGGGGGTGGGGAGATAGATATTTTCGCGGTGGCAAAAAAATTCGCTCGGTGCTGCGAGAAACTGGCGCGCAAGTGTGGTTCAAGCGGGGGCGATGGACTGTAGACGACGAAGCTTCCTGCGTAAGCCAGACAAGACGGTGCGCCAAGATATTTTATATTGCATCCCACACGATTCTTTCTAGTGAACTGTTTGTGGTATACCTGATTTGTTTTGAAAGACAAAATGGTGTTACGGAGAGAAAGGATGGTGTTTGAATTGCTAGAACATTTACGTACAGTAAACATGCAACTAGTACATGAGTGTCGTGTTTAAACTTGGAATTATTCTGGGTTCGTTTGGCATTTTTATGCATTAATTGAGTTTTTGGGCATTTAATGTGCATAATTCAAATTTGAACTACAAGCACATGCTCCAATGCACCAAAATTTGTTGAAAAATCACATGTGTGTCTTTGGGTGAATTTATAGGTCCCATGCAAGAAATGGGAATGAAATTCAAACATCTGGGCATCGTGGCTCGGTCGGAATGATTGAGAAACTTGGTTTTTTAATTCCTATAAATACAAAACATGGCTGAAAATCGTGAAACTTGGCATGGTGTCATGACATGGCACCAACATGTTTGAGTAAACTTTTTGGCCGAATTGGGACAAGCTTTGGTGTAAGCGTCTTGCAAACCGGAGCATCCCTCAAGAAGGCTCTTGGTTCCGAGAGGGAACGTGTCACCTCCGTGTGCGAAACGAGATACGTACACTGCCTTCTCCGCCTTAATTTTTTTACACAGGCAGATTAGACCAAATAGAAGTATCGTGCTAAATTTTGGAATTATTCCGGGTTCGTTTGACCCTTTTTATACATTAATTGAGTTTATGCGCATTTAATGTGCATAACTCAAATTTGAACTGCAAGCACAGGCTCCAGTGCACCAAAGTTGTTTGAAAAATCACCTGTGTGTCCTTGGGTGAATTTCTATGTCCCATGCAAGATATGGAAGTGAAATTCAAACATCTAGGCGTCGTGGCTCGGCCGGAAAGATTGAGAAACTTGGCTTTTTAATTCCTGTAAATCCAAAACACGCCTGAAAATCAGGAAACTTGGCATGGTGTCATGAAATAGCACCAACATGCTGCGGTAATTTTTTTGGCCGAATTGGGACAAGCTTTGGTGTAAGCTTCTTGCAAACCGGAGCTTCCGTCAAGAAGGCTCGTGGTTCCGAGAGGGAACGTGCCACCTCCGTGTGCGAAATGACATGCGTACACTGCCTTCTCCCACCTTAATTTTTTTACACAGGAAGATTAGACCAAATAGAAGTACCATGCTAAATTTTGGAATTATTCCGGGTTCGTTTGGCCTTTTTTATACATTAATTGAGTTTCTACACATTTAATGTGCATAATTCAAATTTGAACTACAAGCACTGGCTCCAATTTACCAAAGTTGTTTGAAAAACCACATGTGTGTCCTTGGGTGAATTTCTAGGTCCTATGCAAGAGATGGGAATGAAATTCAAACATCTGGGCGCCCTGGCTCAGTCGGAAAATTGAGAAACTTGGTTTTCTAATTCTTGTAAATCCAAAACACGCCTGAAAATCATGAAACTTGGCATGGTGTCATGACATGGCACCAACATGCTGCGTTAATTTTTTTGGCCGAATTGGGACAAGCTTTGGTGTAAGCTTCTTGCAAACCAGAGCTTCCGTCAAGAAGGCTTGTGGTTGTGAGAGGGAACGTGCCACGTCCGTGTGTGAAACGACATATGTACACTGCCTTCTCTCGCCTTAATCTTTTTACACAGGCGGATTAGACCAAATAGAAGTATCGTGATAAATTTTGGAATTATTCCGGGTTCGTTTGGCCTTTTCTATACATTAATTGAGTTTCTGCGCATTTAATGTGCATAATTCAAATTTGAACTACAAGCACTGGGTCCAGTGCACCAAAGTTGTTTGAAAAAACACATGTGTGTCCTTGGGTGAATTTCTAGGTCCTATGCAAGAGATGGGAATGAAATTCAAACATCTGGCATCGTGGCTCGGCCGGAAAATTGAGAAACTTGGTTTTTTATTTCCTGTAAATCCAAAAGACGCCTGAAAATCATGAAACTTGGCATGGTGTCATGACATGGCACCAACATGTTGCGGTAATTTTTTTGGCCGAATTGGGACAAGCTTTGGTATAAGCTTCTGCAAACCGGATCTTCCCTCAAGAAGGCTCGTGCTTCCGAGAGGGAACGTGTCACCTCCGTGTGCGAAACGAGATACGTATACTGCCTTCTCCCGCCTTAATTTGTTTACACACGCAGATTAGACCAAATAGAAGTATTGTGCTAAATTTTGGAATTATTCTGGGTTTGTTTGGCATTTTTAAGCATTAATTGAGTTTATGGGCATTTAATGTGCATAATTCAAATTTGAACTACAAGCACATGCTCCAGTGCACCAAAGTTGTTTGAAAAATCACATGTGTGTGCTTGGGTGAATTTATAGGTCCCATGCAAGAGATGGGAATGAAATTCAAACATCTGGGCGTTGTCGCTCGCCTGGAAAGATTGAGAAACTTGGTTTTTTAATTCCCGTAAATACAAAACATGTCTGAAAATCATGAACTTGGCATGGTGTCATGACATGGCACCAACATGCTTCGGTAATTTTTTTTGCCGAATTGGTACAACCTTTGGTGTAAGCTTCTAGCAAACCGGAGCTTCCCTCAAGAAGGCTCGTGGTTCCGAGAGGGAACGTGTCACCTTCGTGTGTGAAACGAGATACGTATACTGCCTTCTCCCACCTTAATTTTTTTACACGGGAAGACTAGACCAAATAGAAGTATCGTGCTAAATTTTGGAATTATTCGGGGTTCGTTCGGCCTTTTTATACATTTATTGAGTTTCTGCGCATTTAATGTGCATTATTCAAATTTGAACTACAAGCAAAGGCTCCAATTTACCAAAGTTGTTTGAAAAACCACATGTGTGTCCTTGGGTGAATTTCTAGGTCCTATGCAAGAGATGGGAATGAAATTCAAACATCTGGGCATCGTGGCTCGGCCGGAAAATTGAGAAACTTGGTTTTTTAATTCCTGTAAATCCAAAACACGCCTGAAAATCATGAAACTTGGCATGGTGTCATGACATGGCACCAACATGCTGCGGTAATTTTTTTGGCCGAATTGGGACAAGCTTTGGTGTAAGCTTATTGCAAACCGGAGCTTCCCTCAAGAAGGATCGTGGTTCCGAGAGGGAACGTGTCACCTCCGTGTCTTGAACGAGATCGATATCTGCCTTCTCCATTTAATTTTTTACATAGGCAGATTAGACCAAATAGAAGTATCGTGCTAAATTTTGGAATTATTCCGGGTTTGTTTGGTATTTTTATGCATTAATTGAGTTTCTGGGCATTTAATGTGCATAATTCAAATTTGAACTACAAGTACATGCTCCGGTGCACCAAAGTTGTTTGAAAAATCACATGTGTGTCCTTGGGTGAATTTATAGGTCCCATGCAAGAGATGGGAATGAAATTCAAACATCTGGGCATCGTGGCTCGCCCGAAAAGATCGAGAAACTTGGTTTTTTAATTCCTGTAAATACAAAACATGCCTGAAAATCATGAAACTTGGCATGGTGTCAAGACATGGCACCAACATGCTTCGGTAATATTTTTTTCCGAATTGGGACAAGCTTTGGTGTAAGCTTCTTGCAAACCGGAGCTTCCCTCAAGAAGGCTCGTGGTTCCGAGAGTGAACGTGTCACCTCCGTGTGCGAAACGAGATACGTATACTGCCTTCTCCCGCCTTAATTTTTTTACACAGGCAGATTAGACCAAATAGAAGTATCGTGCTAAATTTTGGAATCATTCAGGGTTCGTTTGGCCTTTTTTACACATTAATTGAGTTTCTGCGCATTTAATGTGCATAATTCAAATTTGAACTAGAAGCACAGGCTCCAGTGCACCAAAGTTGTTTGAAAAATCACATGTGTGTCCTTGGGTGAATTTCTACGTCCCATGCAAGATATGGGAGTGAAATTCAAACATCTTGGCGTCGTGGCTCAGCCGGAAAGATTGAGAAACTTGGTTTTCTAATTCCTGTAAATCCAAAACACGCCTGAAAATCATGAAACTTGGCATGGTGTCATGACATGGCACCAACATGCTGCGGTAATTTTTTTGGACGAATTGGGACAAGCTTATGTGTAAGCTTCTTGTAAACCAGAGATTCCGTCAAGAAGGCTCGTGGTTCCGAGAGGGAACATGCCACCTCCGTGTGCGAAACGACATACGTACACTGCCTTCTCCTGCCTTAATATTTTACACAGGCAGATTAGACCAAATAGAAGTATCGTGCTAAATTTTGGAATTATTCTGGGTTTGTTTGGCCTTTTTTATACATTAATTGAGTTTCTGCGCATTTAGTGTGCATAATTTAAATTTGAACTACAAGCACAGGCTCCAGTGCACCAAAGTTGTTTGAAAAACCACATGTGTGTCCTTGGTTGAATTTCTAGGTCCTATGCAAGAGATGGGAATGAAATTCAAACATTTGGGCATCGTGGCTCGGCGGGAAAATTGAGAAACTTGGTTTTTTAATTCCTGTAAATCCAAAACATGCCTAAAAATCATGAAACTTGGCATGGTGTCATGACATGGCACCAACATGATGTGGTAATTTTTTTGGCCGAATTGGGACAAGCTTTGGTGTAAGCTTCTTGCGAACCGGAGCTTCCGTCAAGAAGGCTCGTGGTTCCGACAGGGAACCTGCCACCACTGTGTGCGAAACAACATACATACACTGCCTTCTCCCACCTTAATTTTTTACACAGGCAGATTAGACTAATTAGAAATATCGTGCTAAATTTTGGAATTAGTCTGGGTTCGTTTGGCCTTTTTATACAATAATTGAGTTTCTGCGCATTTAATGTGCATAATTCAAATTTGAACTACAAGCACAGGCTCTAGTGCACCAACACTACAAAAAAAGACACATCCGTGACATTTTGGGCCGAACGAATTTTTTTCCTGTCATACATATGACACTTCTATGACGATAATTGTGACAAAACCCGGTATCATCATAGATGTGGTGCGCTCCTACTTCTATGACAAAAATCATGACAGAAAATGGGCTTTTCGTCCTGGGCGGTCCGGAGAAGCAGCTGCATGACATTCTTTGGACCGTCCATGACGGAAAAAACCGTGGTAGAAGCGAGGGCGAGGAAAATTTTGGGGAGTTGCCGGTTACGGCGGGAGGTCGGGGGGCGAGCGATGTGCGTTTCTCTCGTACGTACAGCGTGTGTGCGGCGTTAGCTCTAATCGAAGCCGAAGCGGGCGTTGGGCTCTAATCGAACCCGAGTGATTGCCTTTGCGAACTCTGCGTTACGAACCCGGCGATCAATCGATGGCTGTTAATCGAACCCGATGGAGAGATTCGCCGCTCGCCGCTAATCGAAGCCGATCGATCTGCCTCTGGGATGAGCATGGCGTTGCGGCGGGGGGTGGATGAATAGTTAGCGGTGGCGTTGCCTCTGGATGAACAGGAACTCGTGGTGTGGAGGGCTGGATGAGCAGTGAGCGGTGGAGGGTGGCCGTGGAGGGTGGTTGAGCAGGACCCGTGGTGTGGAGGGCTGGATGAGCAGTGACGGTGGAGGGTGCCCGTGGAGGGTGGTTGAGCAAGAGCCGGTGGAGTAAGCGCAGCGATGGAGGCTGGATGAGCAGGAGCCCGTGGAGGTGGAGGAGGTCGACGGTAGCCCATGGAGGATGGAGGAGGTCGACGGTGGAGATGAACAGTATTCCGTGGAGTCCCGTTTTGCGACGCCACACCCTCCCCCGTTTCGACCGTAGTGCTCCAACTCAAGTCCGTTTAAATGCATTTTGCGGCACGCCACACCCTCCCGATCAATAGGACCCACGTTTGACCGTAGGAGGTCCGTTTCCTCCGTTTCGCGGTACACGTGCCCCTCCCGATCAGCAGACCCGTTTGAGCGTGGCGGTCGAACACAAGGCCGTTTCCTCCATTGTGCGGTACGCCAGGCCTCGTTTCCATCGCATGTTCCATCCAAGCCCTCCCAATTAACACGACCACGCATTCCGTTCCGACCCAGCCGGTTGGCTCCCCATGAACACGACGACGATGCTGTTTCTCCGTTCCGACCCAGCCATGTACGTATGCGTGATAGGCGTTAGAGACCCTGCCCGTATGTACGTACGTGGCCGTATTTTCTTTCTTGCACCCTCGCCGCTGTATGTATGTGTACATGCTACGTGCGCGCCTCTACTACGACACGTGCGCGCCTCTACATCCACCAGTATATATGTACGTACACGTTCGCGACCAGAATGACAACGCTACGTACGCTTCGACCAGGTGGGTCCCGACTGTCAGACACTTCCTTGCGTGCGAAGATGTAGCTGGTGGGTCCCAGCAGTCAGGGGGGGCGAATCGTTTTGGTTTTTTTTGCCCGGACGCACTTCCTTGAGTGCAAAGATGTAGCTGGTGGGTCCCAGCAGTCAGGGGGGCGAATCTTTTTTTTTGCCCGGACGCACTTCCTTGCGTGCGAAGGTGTAGCTGGTGGGTCCCAGCAGTCAGGGGGGAAACGTTTTTTTCACGAAATATGGTGGCCCGTCCGGTGGGTCCCCACTGTCAGGTGGAGGAATAATTATTTTGTGCGTAATAAGGAGGCACTTCCTTGCTGCGTCCGTGGACCCAGCTGTCAGCCTCTCCACGTATAGTCCACGTCCGATGGAAGCCGTTCCTTGACCACGTTGACCATGCCACGCCGAGAGCACCAGGGCGGTGGACGACGGCGAGGCCTAGGAAGGGGACGACGCGGAGCCAGGGAAGACGCGGCGGTGGATGCCCAGCGTGAGAGGAGTACGAGGTTCACTAGTTATTTGCGGTGTGAGGCTGCCGTCGCCGCAATAACAAGGGTGTCGGTGAGTAGAGGATGGCCTGGCCAGCGGTGGGAGTAGTAGGGGGCGGTGAGGCCTCCACCGCATCGCAGCCGGCCACGGGAGGCAGGAGCACGAGGCACGACCAGCGCTGGTTTGGGCGGCTGGAGCAAGAAGACCAGAGCTTGAAGAAGCACTACGGCCGTTGGATGGACATTGTACGGTCACTGGAGCTAGAATCGTGCATATTGACTAAGTTGACAAAGCCCTCCGTCCCGTCAACTTAGTAGGCCCACAAGTCAGCCTGCCACTATCTTTGGGTCCCAGCTAACGGGGAGTATTCATTTTTTTATGCGTAATAAGGAGGCACTTCCTTGTGTGCGAAGATATAGCTGGTGGGTCCGAGCCGTCGGTAGCGGTAACGTTTTTTCGCGAAATCTGAGGCCCTTCGGTGGGTCACTAATGTCGGTGGGCGAATCATTATTTTGCGCGTAATAAGGAGGCATTTCCTTGCGTGCGGCCATGGACCCAGCTATCGGCCTCTTCACGTCTGATCCGCTTCAGATGCATGTCGATTCGTTGACCACGTTGACCAGGCCACGCCGAGCACCGAGGCGGTGGGCGGCGGCAAGGCCTAGGAAGGAACGACACGGAGGAAGACTCGTGATTGTTTCCCACGCGGAGGGGAATACGATGAGCGAGGGTTCTTGGTTAAATCTGCCGTCGCGGAGAATAACAGCGGTGTGCGTGAGTAGAGGATGGCTAGGCCAGCGATGGGAATGCAGTGGGGCCGTGAGGCTCTTGGCAACACTGACAACCGCCATGGGGAGGAGGAAGCGAGCAGTCCGCTGGCTCTTGTTTGGCGGCCGAGCAGGAAGAGCGAGATTGAAGAACAACGACGGCCGTTGGATGGACATCCAACCGTCCTTTGCTTGTCGTCAACCTTTTTTAGGAAAGCCTCAAATCTGTGGAAAACAGACATACAGCCCATCTGCCATTATTTCTAATAATTTACAGCCCATTTGCTAATTCTTAAGGTTTTTGGAGCCCATATTCTTTTTGTTAGCATTACAACCCATATTGTGGCCACGGTTAAAAATTATCACAATTTTTGCATATTTCAAAAGCGGTCCGAACTATTTTAATCCTGAAATTTCAACTCACATTCAAACTGATTTTAAAATAAATGTATATCAATATAAAATCCAACAAATTCTCCATGCATAAAAACTAATGTAATTTAAAATCTTGAAATGAAAAAAAAATATTTGAAACTAATTGCCGGTTTGATGTGTTTTAAAAATGTACAGCCCATTTCTCATTACTGATGGGCCATTTTCTCGGCCAGCCGAATGAAAAGCTCTCCTCGTCTTGAAAGATTTCCAGCTCAACAGGCCTGACAAAGTGACTTAATTGGCTAATCACAAAAAAACTGGGCTGTGGCCGTGGACCCAGCTGTCAACCTCTCCACATACAGTACTCTTCCGATGGAAGTCGTTCCTTGACCACGTTGACCACGTCGCGCGGAGAGCACCACGGCGGTGGACGACGATGAGGCCTAGGAAGGGGACGACGCGGAGCCGGGGAAGACGCGGGAGTGGAAGCCCGCGCGGAGAGGAGTACGAGGGTTCACTGGTTCGGCTGCGGTGTGAGGCTGTCGTCGCCGCCGCAGGGCTGGCCAGTGATGGGAATAGTAGGGGCGGTGAGGCCTCCGGGCAAGATAGCCGCCATGGGAGGCAGGAGCATGCGGCACGACCGGCGCTGCTTTGGGCGGCTGGAGCAAGAAGACCAGAGGTTGAAGAAGCACTACTGCCGCTGGATGGACATCATACGGTCATTGGAGCTAGAATCGTTCATATTGACTAAGTTGACAAAGCCCTTCGGCCCCGTCAACTTAGTAGGCCCACAAGACAGCCTCCCACCAAGGTGGGTCCCAGCTAGCCGGGGGAGTATTCATTTCTTTTGTGCGTAATAAGGAGGCACTTCCGGTGGGTCCGAGCTGACAACGGGGGGAACGTTTTTTCGCGAAATACGGTGGCCCGTCCGGTGGGTCCCAGCAGTCAGGGGGAAACAATTTATTTTGCAAAATACTGGTGGCACGTCCGGTGGGTCCCCGCTATCAGGTGGACGAATAATTATTTTTCGCGTAATAAGGAGGCACTTCCTTGCGGCTATCGTGGACCCAGCTGTCAGCCTCTCCACGTACAATACTCTTCCGATGGAAGTCGGTCGTTGAGCACATTGACCACGCCGCACCGAGAGCACCACGACGGTGGACAACGGCGAGGCCTAGGAAGGGGACGACTCGGAGCCGGGCCACGGGAGGCAGGAGCAGGCGGTAGCACAGGCGCCACGGAGGCGTGGAGCAAGCGGCACGACCGGCCGCTGCTTTGGACGGCCGGAGCAAGAAGACCGAGGTTGAAGAAGTCGTATGGCCGTTGGATGGACATCATACGGTCCTTTGGAGTATTGACTAAGTTGACAAAGCCCTCCGTCCCGTCAACTTAGTAGGCCCTAAGTCAGCCCAACAATATGGTGGGTCCCAGCTAGCAGGGAGGTATTCATTTTTTGGGCGTAATAAGGAGGCACTTCCTTGCGGGCGAAGATATAGCTGGTGGGTCCGACCTGTCAGTGGGGGAATGTTTTTTTCACGAAATATAGAGGCCCTTCCTATGGGTCCTAGCTGTCAGGTGGAGGAATCATTATTTTGCGCGTAATAAGGAGGCATTTCCTTGCATGCGGCCGTGGACCCAACTGTCAGCCTCTCCACGTACAGTCCACTTCCGATGGATGTCGTTCATTGACCACATTGACTAGGTCGCGCCGAGAGCACCAGGGCGATGGACGACGGCGAGGCCTAGGAAGGAGCGACACGAGCCATGGAATACTCGGCGCTTGTTTCCCACGGAGGATACGAGGTTTCTTGGTTCGTCTTCCATTGCCAGAGAATAACAGCAGGTGTGGGTGAGTAGAGGGATGGCTAGGCCAGCGATGGGAGTACGGTGGGGCCATGAGGCCTGCACGGCAGCATAGCCGGCTGCGGGAGGAGGGAGCAGGCAGTCCCGTCGGCGCTTGTTTGAGCGGCTGGAGCATGAAGAGAAGAGATTGAAGAAGCACGACAGCCGTTGGATGGATATCCAACAGTCACTGCTCTCGTGTGTTGACTAAGTTGACAGGGCGTTGCGTGTGCGTCAACCTTTTTTTTATGAAAGCATACGCGTCAACCTGTAGTAGGCGCACAAGTCAGCCTCAAATCTGTGGAAAACAGCATACAGCCCATCTGCCATTATTTCTAATAATGTACAGCCCATTTGCTTATTCTTGAGACTTTTTTTGGAGCCCATCTTCTTTTTGTTAGCATTACACCACATATTGTGGCCACGGTTAAAAAGTATACGAAATTTTGCATATTTCGGTGCGATCAACTGTTTTTAATCCAGAAATATCGATTCACATTCGAACTATTTTGAAAAATAATTTATATAAATATAAAATCAAAATAATTTTCCACGCATAAAAATCTATGGAATTTAAGATCTTGTAATGAAAAAAATGAAACTAATTCCGGTTTGATGTCTTTTAAAAATGTACAGCCATTTACGGGAAAACCGAATGAAACTCTCCTCGTCTTGAAACATTTGCAGCCAAATAGGCCGATAAAACAAGTAGGCCTTGTTTGGGTATTTCTTTAAAAAAAATAGAACTGGGCTAGCCATTTTCAGCAAGAAAAAAACACAACTTGGCTCATGATGTGGTAAACATAAATAAAACCCTGGCTAGACGGGCCACAGCCCTGTTGTTACCCTGATCCGTCGCTAAAACTAGTATAAATAACAACTGCTAGTTCCTCATTGTCTCAAAAAAACTGCTTGTTCCTCAAAAAAACTGCGCGACTTGCTGGGTCCCTGGTGTCAGCCGCTCGTAGTGTAATTCTCTCATTTATTGACTACGTTGATGATGGCGTGAGCCCCAGATGTCCAACCATTAGGAGGAACCATATTTTTGGGCTTGTACTATAAAGGCACTTGCTTGCGTACTTCCATGACGCTGGTGGGTCCCTACTGTCATCCTCTCCACATACAGTCATCTCCTTGTTCCTCTCGGTTGTTGACGACGTTGACAACGCAAGAGGGTGGCGCACCGCGCACGGCGAGCGAACCAAGGCCGCAAGGCGGAGGACGGCGGCGAGGCCTCGGACGAAATGAGCAGAGCCGTTGAAGATCGTCGGTCCAACAAGCAGCGGAGGGGATCTGAGGTTGGTGGTGGGGGTGGTGGGGCTAGTCACTTGGCTTCAGTAATGCAGTGAGCTCAAGCAGCCGGCGTGGTGATGTTATTTCCTTGGTTGTGATTTGTTACAACATTTCACTCTAAATTAAGCGAATGGCAAGCCATTTGCCTTGTTTCAAAGAAAATATGACAGTCACAGCTGAGTTGAAAAGGGCAGGAACATCTAACTCCAGCTTACAAACTGTACAAAAGCACGAGGGTTGATTGTTCATCAGGTTTACAAAATAACCCAGATTGAAAAGGGCAACAACATCTAACTCCAGCACTATTTTCGGCAGTCACTGTCAAATGGATCGGTCAGGTCCATAGAATGAACATCCTGGATCGTAAAATTTAATGGATTATGACCACAATATGTTGTAAATAGAAGCTCGGCATGTTCAGAAGCTCTTTTGCCCACCTGAAACTCCTTTTTTTGCTCTTCGATATACCCATCCGTCAAAACCATGCTGCTGATAAACTTAAGCCTAATGGACAAAAGTAACTTCGCATTCAGCAGGAAGAATGTGACAAATCTTGTGTTTGCACGGTTGGCTACATATCGTTCTAGCGTTATTGTCTTCAATCGAATCTCATGAGAAGTGAGAAAATCCCGATGCTTACGAATCCACCGATTGGTTATAACTTTCTTACCCGTCTGTTGCCTAAATAGACATGAAAATTGAAAGCAGTTAAGGTCTAAAGAAGAGTGTCAAAAGAGCAACAGCTGAGCGGTTAATTCTAGTACACTATATGCGGGCTTCCAATGTGCGTGAAATTATCACCTTTATATACAACTTCTCCGGACATGGAAAGCATTGCAGCAAGCCAATAATCTTGTTCAGATCAAAACTATTCATTTGGATATATAAGATCTTGTGAAATCCAGCACCATTGATAGGCCATCCATGGAGAAACTCTTCATTGAGCATAGAACATAATATTAGTACAAAATGTGTACTCCAAGATGATATATAAATTATGCTGAAATTTAAAATGCAGCATATGGTTAGAAGTGTAGATGATAATATAAAGTACACAAGAACTGTGGAGCCAAACACCATATTGAAATGAGCATAGAGATCATGTATTACACCCAAGGCCTCCAGTTTAGGCGTAGAGAGGACGGTTATTTGCAACGTGAATAACTAGAATCAAGGATCAACCTTTGAAGTGAAGGGGCATCTTGGATGATGAGCTGCCTTTTGTCAAAAGAAATTCCAATTCTTACAAGGTTAGGCGACTTTATTTTGAGACAACCGATTCTAACTGTGAAAACAAGCACCAAGCACTCTAGTGCAGGGCAACTGGAGTGGATGATGTTGTGCAATGAGGCCTCCGATATACGAACCCGCACAAGTGAAAGTTTCTTGAGAAATGGGAGTCGAAGGTTTAGTACCAGATTGTCTGGAAGGTAGCACAGCGCAAAGGTGGCGGTGTGGAGAGAGGAGGAAAACCGCGAGATGGACATCGGTCTTTGAGGCACAAGTTCATGGCGTTATGTATGTGGTATGTGATTTCGGGGGAATAGTAGAACTCAAGCAGCTGTAGTTACGTGAATTGAGGGATTTCAGCGAGCGTCCACCGTGCGGGGCATGGTATGCTTGCTCGGTAGCATGGCGGGATGCAGAGGCTTTGAGCGGAGCCCCGTGGGAGGAGATGATGGCTCTGGGATTTCAAAATCATTGAAGAGAGATAGTTGACGACGATCGAGATTAAGAGCACGGCGCGCCATAGAGGGCGCCACCGAATTGAGAGGGCTTGGGTGCGGCAGCAATCCTTGGTGGGGAGAAGCGAGATGATCTCCCCAAGGATGGCGTCCGGAGATCGTTGATCGGTCCACCGAGATTCTCGAGTTCACAGGATCCGGTGGGGCGGGATCGCCGCTTCTCCCCGCGCTGCCGGGTGAGGGATCTACAACAGGCGTCGCCGCTGGCGGGAGCCTCATCTTCTTGGCGATGGGGTCAGCCGACTCCATTTTCCTCGAGGGTGTCGCGTCGCGCTCACAGATTTGAGCAGAGTAACGAATGATGAGCCTAGTTGTAGTGCGAGCGAAGAAGAAGGGGAGCTGGGGGTTTTCTGTAGGAGTGAGGAAGAAGGGGAGCTGGGGTTTTCTGTAGGAATGAGGTGAGGAATTTGGGGGTACGAGTGGAGCGAGCTGACATGAGGTGGGTGGGAGCGAGGAGGAAGAAGAGCACCCATTTTTTTGTGGGGGAGGGGGGCGGTGTGCTAGGTGTGGGTAGCGCCTTTTGAATTGATTTTACTATTTACTAGTGTGGATTGGCTGTTTTGTCCTGGGCCCAGAGAAACAATTACTACTAGTACAGTGGAGACACTCTACAGCTACCCGAAAAACAATTACTACTAGTACACAAAGGAGACACTCTACCGCTTCAGCTCCTCCTAGGTCATTGAAACGTCTCCCTCTCTTGAATGTCGTTATACTTTTGTCAGCGACATGCGGGCCATGCAGCCAGGGCCCAAATGCCATCCACCAAATTAGCGAGCAGTATCAAAGCGAAGAGTCACCCAGTCGTGGCGCGGCGATGAACGACGTCGTATCACAAAACCCCACCTCCCCATAGTCTAAGTTTGACGGACGAAGCAACCATCATTTCACTCCTCGTTGAATCCCCTTCTCCCTCACCGTCTTCAAGAAAAGGCAACACTTGCATCTGCCACTGTTCTTCTCTCCCAACGAAGGGAAGGTAAGCGGATCCGTGATGTTGGTATATTTCCTTGAGAGAAAAAAGAACTTTTGCAAAGCGATAACGATCCTCACTCTTTTTTTGTTTCATTGTCATTGCGATTGTGTTTTCCTTTGGTGGTCTCCTAGTATTCGCGGTTTCATGATGGACCAAGGAGAACTAGGCAAAGATCTTCCGATATTGGAGCAGACGCGGAGGCTGATCCCACGAGACGAGAGCTCCAAGAAGATGGTGGCAGCCACCGAGCCGACCCAGATCGCTCACGGCCACTCTTGAGATGGTCAACGCCCGTTTGAGGTTACAGCCCCGTGGCACTGCAGAGCAGTTTTCCCCTTCGAGGATGTGTCCCCCCAGCTGAGCTACCCAAGGTGATTTCCTTCTTTGCCGATCTCGATTGTGGTTTTTCATCTAAGTATGTGGTGATTTTTTAGAAAAGGAAGTATGTGGTGATTAATAATGCAAAATTTTATTAGCTTTGATGCCATGCTATACATAGTGGTTTAAATAACTTGTGGTTCTTATCTTTGAAAAGTAATTCAGAATTTGTTTCATTTCAATTAGAGCCCGATGCGAGACAAGGATTGTGTGGTTGTGCATGTCACTTTCGCTATGAGGCGGACGACCTGAATATACGCTTTGGGAAAACAGAGTTTTTAGGCTGTTGGATCCTGGAAGCCATTTGCGGTTATACCAATGAAGAGTTGTATTCCAGACTCACTGTTGTCAGGCGTGTTGTCCAGGGTGTACTGAAGCACAAGAAGTTCAAAGCTACTCCTTCATTTGTGAGGCATACTGTTCTTGTCAAGCTTATGCAGGAAGATGACGTGGCATGCCTCCACAAACAAATTTAGCAGTGGCAAGGCCACAAGGTTATCTTCATGAAGGTTCATAGGATTGAGCTGCTCCGGAACGTCCCCGATGATGTTCATGGCAAGGTTCGTCTTGTGTCCAGCCCAAATTAGATCGAGGCATGAAATAGTTGCCCCATCTAGTGTTTAATAGTAGTTTGGATTGTGTCTAATTATCCGAACCTTGCCTGTTATCGACCCCTCTAGGGCTAGTGCTCTGTTTGAATCCATCTATGGGAACTGCTGCTACTTTTGTGTGCCCGTGAATCATGTGAGAACCATCGTAATTGTTGCCGAAACAGATGCGTCCTCACTAGTTTTTTCATGAATATGGCATGGTAAGACATAAGTTGTCATGGTTTATCATACGAGCAGTGTGTGTTTTGATGAAATAGAGCACTCGTTCGAGAACCGTGCGCCGACGTATACATAAGTACTTGTAAACACTGTTGGTGCTACCCCACTTCACATTGGCTCAGCTCGCTTCAACACTAGGCTATCGACCAGCTAACAATCAACAATCTGCTGTCTGACATATAAGAAACTACTATATATCTTGTTACAGTGGTTCATGCAGTTAATTGAGGCCACAATGTAATAAATTCCAAACGTTCACACGCTACTCCAGCGCTCATGTGGAACACTCACAATTAAACTCGTCTTCATAAAAATCTTGAAAAGCATAAGTTAAGCAATTTTATACATCTCAATGATTCATAGAACATAACAAACATATACTAGTTCACAGCAAAAGACAAAGTTGTGAGAAGGTTTACAAATCAGGAAAAAACAAGCAAGGCTTCTCGAGCAAAGGGCCTCCCGGCGAGCTTAAATTCCACAGGAGTTCACTCTGGTTTTTCTTGTTGCCACCATTCGGGTTAGGTTCTCTCATTCGAATAACCAGTTATAATTGTGGTCTCGGCTAGAATGTTGAACTGAACCATGCGATTACTGACCAGCTGAAATGCTTGTGCATTCCACTAAATTTAAGCACCGCTATTTGCTGAAATAAGTAGACCACAATGCCTCTTGTCCATGCACCTGTCCAAAAAACCGTCGTGCAGCCGTGCCAGCTAGTCCTCGGTCCATGGATGAACTGGTAGAAAGTGCATTCCGGACTAGGATGTTGTTGTTTTCGCTCGTCCCTGCACTGCAATCAGGAAGTAAAACGTACGAATCAACTTCTTTTAGATTGCGTTGGTCATTCTACCTTAGTTACTACCAATGTAGAGATACCTTGAAGACGGGAGGTTAGACGACAACAACGAGGGATAGCCATCTCATTTTGCGCAGTTGTACTAAAACTGAGGTGTGTGCTTTTGATTGCGCGGATAGAAACGATACGGAGACAGACATCCCGAAACGATATGGAGACAGACATCCCTATTTGCGCAAATACGAAATACAGTTATTTAAACAGTGACACATATTACTATTTCCCCGTTTCCTCTTAGAACCAAGTAAAGCTGTAGCATGAATCTAGCCGTGAGCTGAGAGAGAGAGTGTTGCCACCTATGTCTTTCTTAGATCTGGAGAGCATGAGAGAGTGCACGAGAGGAACCCTAGTAAAGCAAGAGCTAAGGCTCTTGCTTTTATATATAGAGGAGTGATTTTGTTGTGCTTCACAAAAATGCGCTCCTACGTGTACCCGCGAGTGGGTGTGAGAGAACTAGTGTGTGCGTGCACCGCTTCTCTTCATGAGAGTACAATATATACTATGCCCAAAGAACGTTCGCCGCAAGAGTAATAGTATAAGTGTGTGACGTGTGAGCTAAAATAAAATGTGTGCGCTGTCTTTTGTTTTTTAGAAGTTCTGAGGGTAGGGTGTGAAGAGCACATATGTGCGTGACGTCTACCTGCAGATAGAGGATGGGTGCGACGTGCGAGTCTGCGAGAGGACTCGGGAGAGTCGTGACTCGTGAGGGTGCGTGTGCGTGAGAGAGAGGGGGGCACGTATCAATGCAATGCATGTGTCCGTAAATCATTATCCGACAAACGTTCGCCACAAGCCTTTTCCTGACGAACGCCGTAAGAACCGTTAGATCGGCATCCGACAGTGTCAGTTTTGCCATGTCATTTAACAGAACAGCCACTCCTCCTACACACAAATCTTCCACGTGAGTGTTAGCAACTGCCGTATGCTCCCTCCGTTCTGAAATGCAGTGCATATAGCTTTATTGAAAATTAGAACCTCGCAAACTTTTACCGAGTTTTCGTGTACCAAATTGCACATGTAGAATACCCTGTATATATCATTTCATTCATCTTCGATAGGTAACTATAAAGATGGGTGAGGAGTCTACAAAGAAAGACCATTGTATCACCCGCAGCAATTTCAACCATCCTTTAGTGTCGAGGAATATCATAGGAACTCTATATGATATGATTTTTATAGGATTTTTTTCCTTTAGAGCCAATTGGTTCATAGGAATATATTCATATACTCTACATTTGAAAGGAAATAAACATGATATCATTTCTATAGCTTTAGAGCCACTTGGTTCATATGAATGGATTCCTATACTCCCTTAATTTCAAAGGAAAATAAACATTAGCGTATATTCAATAGAAAAGTTCCTATGACATGAACCAAATTACATCTCTTTACTAATCCCTCCTCATAGGAATTGAGATACATGTCATCTCTAGATTCAATAGAAAAGTTCCTATGGTGTGAACCAAATGACATCTCTTTTCCAATCCCTACTCATACAATTGAGATGCTCCATGTCATCTCTTTCCTACAACTTCCACGTATGCATCTTCTATTCCTAAATAGATAGTACAACCCACTAGTAGTTTTTTCCAAAACATGCAACTATGGCACAAGAACTATATAGTGTGCCAGTAACTTTGAAAGATGGTCGCTTGGATGAAGCTAACCCGACAGTGCAGAGATGGGCAAATCCGAGCACTCTTGGTCGTTAGATATCATCAACATTCCACCAGATCTGCCACATGTACAATTTAGAAGACTCCATGGTTGAACTTAAGCATAATGCACAAACCTCAAAACACAAGCACTTCTCCTTTGTTCTAGAATCTTACGTATCATAATTGATTATTTTTTCTAAATGAATTGCCATTATTTGTTTTTACTTTATGAATTACAATGCACAACCCATGAATCTTAACATTTTATAAAACTAATTGATTTTGAATGAGATGAATTATAAGAACTAAGCGAACATCTACATCATGCATATATGACTCAAAGCTTTACATGCTATAGTGTGTATTTATTCATAATTTGGTTTGAAATCTCATGCGTTCAATACATGTGTACCTTACTAGTTTTGAGTAGAGTAGCAAATTTCACATGACCCGGGTACATCAAAATCAGGGCCCATGCATCATTGCCTTTCGGTCGAACCTCGTCCACAATTTTTGTATGTGCTATATCTCCTTTGGTCCCGAACCCAAAATGCTGCCTCGTTCCGTAAAACCAAGCGGCCCACACATATTTAAGGCGTCGACTCGAACCCGTTTACTACGACGTGGCCCATGCGCCGTAGTACTCCTAAAACCCTACCGCCGCACTCATCATCGGTTTTCTTCAAGAGGACGAGGGAGAAGCCGATTTGTAGTGGGCGCTTTCAAAAAGAAGGATCATAGTGGAGACCCTACCTAGGGTGCCCTAGGTAGCTGTCGCACTCATCATTGTTTTCTCTTTTCTTTATGCTCTTGCGCTAAAGTGAAATGATGGTTGCTTCGTCCGTCCAGCTTAATGCGGAAAAGGTGGGGCTTTGTGATTTGACCCCTCATCGCTCATTTTCTACTATTGCGGCGCTACGACTGGGGTGCCTCCAATTCCAACCGCTGCTCGAACTGTAATTTGGTGCATTGCACGTGGAACAAGGCGGTAGATGAGCCACATGTCGCCAAAGGGTCTGTTAAGTGTGTAGCCATTTAGGTATGCGGATGGCCCTGCTTGAGTTGCTTACGCCAACACGGCAGTGAGCAGCCTACCACTTGGTTTTGCTCCTTGGTGAATCCGACTATATTGATCTAAAAGATCGTGATGAACTACCCTCTCCGTCTTGGTTTTTTATTTCTAGGCGTCTCGGTTTATAGGGCCTGCGTAGTTCTAGGTCATCCATTTGACTAACTAAATATGAGTTACTATGTCACAAAAAGTATATCATTGGATTCTTATTGGTTGATATGTGAAGAAACAAGAAACAAGGTAGAAGTTAATGCACAGCGCCTTAGTATTGTGGGATTATTTAGTTTTAAGTAAGATGGCGTGCGTTTGGTTGCAAGGGTGGTCATGAATGGGTTGGGATCGTTCGGAAAATAGACATGTTTGGTTATAAAGCACATGAATGGTTCGAGTCAAAAAAGAGAATATGCCTTGAAGATCTTGAACCATTCCACCCAACTAAATCGGTCGAACCAAATGGCCACCCTTTGCATGCATGACTATGTGAGCATGACTGGTGGTCCCGTCTTAAATAATTAGCTCATCTCTTATATTCAGCCAAACACATGAATTGAATGGTTCAATCCCAAAAAATTTGAATGGTCCCAATCCATTCATACGATACCTTCAACCAAACGCATCCGACGAAGGGAGTAGTTGTATTTAAAAGTCGAGGGCGGGGCTTTTCCTACGCGGTAGGCGGGGCAGTTCCGCCTAGTCGGTTTGACAGAGACGCGAGAAGACGAGAGAGTAGGCTGCTGCAAACGTAGGGATATGTGATTTGACAGCGAGGTACTGCTGGATAGGTGGGGCCCCGTGATTTGACTTGCCATTATCATTTTAACTTGCGATTACTCTGACCGGCGTGAGTCTCCGATTCTGACCACCTCCATCTGGTGCCTCTCCCAATGCTCCACCATGTAGTAGTAGAGGTTGGCTCTTGCATGAGAGCCCACTTCTCCACTTTTTCCTTGCCTCTCTTTCCTCCACATATGCAAAAATGCCATGTAAAGCGCACTATTGTACTTACTTGCTCCTCTGGGTGCTTAAGCTTGCCACATAGGCATAAAGTCGATGTGGTAAGTTAATCAAGAAGAGAGAGACTAGTTTGGTGACCCAAGGAAGAAAGCGGTGCTAGCGCGTGTACCTAGGTGAAGAGACAATTTTGAGTCTATAGCTAATTAAATGAAGCAAACTTAGCAACACCATTTCATTGGAAGAGGTCACTCCTTGGCAAATGCAATAAATACTAGTACTCACATGTCCCATTATATAAGAATGTTTTGACACTACACTAGCTAGTGTCAAAAATGTTCTTATATTATGGGACGGAGAAATCTGAAAAAAGATAGGGAGGAGTAAAAAATACACTTATAGCCAACCTTATAGCCAACCTTGTTGTAGTATGAGTGACTAAGTGATGACTATGTATGACATGCCAACATCGGATAGCCTAACACACCGTGTTAAACCTCCAAGGCGCGACCACCTGACGGCGCGACGATCGTGGTAGGCCCGACCATGATCTGCAGCTCTTTGGTAGCCCTTGGATCTGAGATCAAACGATCGCATGCTAAGTTGCTGAAAATTTTAAGAATAACCCTCCAGGATAGGATATTCACCCATAGGTGTAGAATCACGCCATGCAACCGTTCGATCTCAGATCCAAGGGCTCTCAAAAGCCCGTATCATGGGAGAATGGAAAGCGACTACCCTGCCGTTCACATGCTGGTAGTTCTCTCCTACTCTTCTCCGCATGTCCTTTAATACTATGGCGGTTCGCTCCTAGTCGTCCCGTCCATTCACATTACGACAGTTCCACTAATCCTAACCCTCCTCCCAAATCCATGGCGTCCCAAATCTCCCCGATCGGCGGTGAGTACATGGTTAGAACCATCACCGGCGATGAGTTCGACGTCATCTACACCCGTACTTCATGACGGTGAAAGGATGCCTTTAATAAGCAGGCGCATGTTCGAAAACTCACATGATGAGTGGGTCGCTGGGCTAGATGTTGAGTACACCACGATCGTGGGACAAGAGAAGGATCTAAAGGCGAAGAGAGGAAGAAGCCGTCGTGATCCAGGTTTGCGTACATAACGTTTTCTTGGTCTACCACATATGCCATGCCGGCGTTGAGTGCCAGGATTTTAAGAACTTCCTCGAGGACAAAACAGTCAAATTCGTTCTTGTAGACTTTAAGAACGACAAAGAAGTCCTGCGTCGGATAGGCCTCGTTGTAGAAACCCCTTGACCTCGGAAAGAATCGGCTAGTGCCCTCTCGTCAGCCCCTCAATGCTGACCACGAAGGAGCCATGGTTCATCCTTCGTACCGCAAACTAGAGAAACCTCATTACCGTTTCATCGTCATGCATGGCAGCGGAATGTACTAGATATAGACCACATCCACTACCTCGCAATGGATGGCTACCTTTGTTTCATATCTACAAGGGTTGGATGAAGAGCAACAGCCAAGTTGGCGGTTCAAGCAAAGAAGTATCGGCCAAGAGGAAGAGGGACAAGGGCGAAGTCGAGGGGCGTGGGCGAGGACTCGAGTAAGGTGGCACTACGGAAGCAGGGAGATTTGTCGTCGATTACTTTCTTTGTCGTGAGCATTTAAATCGGGGCGAGCGGCAAAGAAGCGGGTTTGCCGTCATCAGCAGACAACAAATAAAAATAACGGCAAAATAGACTTTGTAAATGCGCAAAGAAAAAACAGAACGACAAAGAGCTCACTTTGCCGTCTGCGAAAAAAACAGATGGCAAAAAATCTTTGTAAATGCGCTTTTTGTGTTAAAAGGCGGCGAATAGCTCACTTTCTTTATGCAGTAATATAAAACGCATGACGGCAAAAATATTTGCCGTCTGCCTTTTATATTATAGACAGCAAAGTGAACTCTTTGCCGTCTGTAATACAAAAGCGAGCGGCAAAGAAAACTTACCACAGCGGATCGATGACATGGCAGCATCTCAGCGCACTCAACTCACCTGTCGTGCCCCATGCCAACCCACCTCGCATCCCGCCCACCACATCACGCAACCAGCGGCCCCACCCACCCACCCATCACGTGTCCAGCACTCAACAACAGCCCGCTTCTCTAAAAACCACTTGCCCGCTCGGATCGAGAGTTTCTCGTGCCGGCGCAGGCGGAGTAGCCATCGCCGCCGGCCACCTAATGACCTTGCCGTCCCTCACCTCCCCCTCTCTTTCTCCACGCAGGGAACTCCGGCCAGCGACTCCTCCTCTCCCTCCGGCGGGCAGGGCGGTCGGAGGCTCCTTCTTTTCCCCCTCAGGTGCCTCCTCCCTTCCTTGTCTCCTTTCCCTCTAGCATCGGTGGCTCTCTTTCTCCATGAAGGGAACCGCCAGCGTCGTCATCAAGCAGCACCATCGCCACCAGATCCGTCCTCCTCCGGCCACATCTTCGTCGCGCCACCATCCCGGCCTCCCTCGTGTGCCTCCCAGCTGCATCGGTGCTAGTCGGCCGCCCGCCATGCCTGTATCTTCCTCCTTCTGGCGTGGTCCGGCGAGGTAGAGAGGGCACTCCGACCAGCGACTCCTTCTCTCCCTCTGGCGGGCAGGGCGGCCGGCGGCTCCTTCTTCTCCCCCTCCGGTGCCTCCTCCCTTCTTCATCTCCTTTCCCTCAAGTGGTAGCTCCTTCTCTCCCTTTGGCGACTCCTCCCTCTGGAAGTGGCGCGAGCGAGTCAGCAAGCCATGCCCAGCCAGCGAACAGCAACAGAGAACGAATCTGGTGACCACCGAAGCAGCGGTTGCCGGAGTTGGTAACTCCAGCGACCACCGAAGCTGTAGCCGCCAACGAAAGCTTGGACTGACGTCATATTTTTTTAAATAAAAAAAATCTTTGCCGTATGTAACTAGTCCGGATGACGGCAAAGAAAACATTTCGACTGACGGCAAAGACCGCATACTTTGCCATCTACTATTTTTTTGGAGGCGGCAAATTGTAGTTTGGTGACGGCAAATACTTTGTCGTCTGTCCGATGAAAAGTGACGACAAAGGATTCTTTGCCGACTTATCTTTGTCGCCTCACTTAGCGTGCTTCGCTTCTGACGGCAAACTCTTCTGTCTGGATTTAGGTCTTTGCGTCATGATCCACAGACGGACAAATTATTTCTGTAGTGTGGTAGTGTCGTTGCTCATGGCGGTTCTAAACTTCTAATGCGGTGTCTACGGATTAGTTGCATAGTTTAATTTCAGGTGTGCTTAGTTTAATTTGAGGGTGTGTTGTCTTTGCCCCAGCAGAACTATGTTATGTTTCTTCTCGTTACTTTAACTCTTGGTATGTACATACTAGTACTAGTATTTCTTTAATAGAATTTAGCACCCCAATGAAGCACGTACTAGCTTTTTTAATAGTACTATATGCATAATTTGGCGACAAGCGCTCTCTATATGTACCACCTTTCTTTTTAAATTTCATTTTTTGCTCCATGGCGCAATCCATCGATAGTGGAGTACTCTGTACAAAAGTATACATTTTTAAAAGGCTAGCATCTGTTCATCACATATATATATATAGCCGATTAAATTCTCAACCTAGAGCAGCGTGCATGCCATGTAGTAAACCGATCCGGAGGAAGTATAGTAAAAATGAGGTGATTTTACCCGGCGATCAGCGAGGGAGCATGGCTGTCATGCGGTCCCACATGTCATGATGTACCAAAGGCGATCGCGTGTCCCTCTTGAGGCGAAGCAATACTATTACGTGGTTTGAGATGATGTCGAACGAAGTGTGAAATAATTGTTGCTTCGTCCGTGCAGGAAGGTCTTGACATTGTGATTTGGCGTCTCATTGCTCATTACTAACCTTGGGCTGAATGCAGTGGGGTGTGTCCCCCTGTTCTGTTACTGCTTTGTTATTTGGTGCTTGACACGTCGACCGGTTGCTATATGCCCCACATGTTGGTGACGAAGTACAGAATTCATGAAAGGGAGCGTCGACGGAGGTATACTACAGAATTCATGAAAGGGCGACTTAGTTTTGGAAAAATCTGTTTTATGGAGTACATACCCACTAGGGTTTATAGGGCTCATCCAAAACCATTCGTTTTCCGATTGATAAGTCTCAATTCTAGTACTATACTAGTAGTAGTACCATTACATGTTGGATTTCAAGGTGCGTTAGATCACTGGCATAGCGATGTCAAGAGGAAACTAACCAATGCATGTACAAGTTCATGGAAATTTAGTGGTCATTCATGCATTCGTTCTAATTAATGCCTCGGTAAACATAACTTCTTGAGAAAAGCAGGCATACTATGCAAACTACGAAATTAATTCGACCACTCACCGTCTACCTTGGTTGGAGAGATTTTGAAATTGAGCCATAAACTGGAAAGGAGGGAGTAGTAACTTTTGTCTCGATTACTATTTGTGGCCTTGTATAGATGAAAAATGTACTTTTTACAAAGGCCTTTTATAAGTAAATAGAGGAGTACTAACCAAAGTACATAGTAGGGACGAGGAGTAAGCGGAGGGTGTAGTAAAATTTTCTCCTCGTCTTTGCGAGCCACTGCTGCAGCGTGGGCGGGAGGCGGGCGTAAGGCGTCAGATGGTACTCGACTTCACCTCATCCTGCGAGCCACCGCGCCTGTGGGGGGGGAGGCACGTGCTAAGCAAGTTTCTCCTCGTTCTCTGAGTTGATGGGACACATCAAAAGTACTCCGGTGTATAGAGCCTTGCCTCTAAGGTAGGCCCCACATGGTTTGCCTCTTTTTTTAATTTAACATAACGCGTCAAGTCGCAATTTGTTTTTTCACCCGTGGTAGACGATCCTCCCTCCACCAAGTGGACAACCAGTACACGTGCCAAATTACCACGTGGGCTGCCTTTTAAATCTGATATATGAGCTCCACCGTGTACCCGCGGGTGTGGTTGGGAAAGAGGCAGAATGCGTGCGCCGTGCGTGCACCTCTTCTCTTCGTGCACGTCCCCCACCTACGTGGGTGTGTGTGAGAGAGATACAAACCTAGACATAATGCGTCGTCCATCCCCATGCCTCCGCCCAGTCCGACCACCAGTCACCACCACGGCACCACGCCCCACTCCTCCTCACCTTATCTCTCATATTTCTCCCTCCATTTTTATATACAAGGGGCCACTATCAAAATTACAATTTGCAGATATACAAGGCCACTAACACTAATCGATGCAATATTAATGGTGTTTTCCTCGTGGTACTAGCAAAGGAGGACATTAATTATCCCTTGCATGCATGCAGGAGTTTGTAAAAAAATGCATCTAGATGTTCCATGCAATCCACGGGCATCTTGCTAGTCCATGAAAACAACACATGGCAAAATTCCACGGCGAACGAGGGATTTGAATCTGTTGGGAGGGGCTGTTTGGATCTTGCCCGGGGTAGCCAAAATATTGGCGACCGTTTTGTCCACCGCTACCTTTGCCACCAATGAACGAGGAACGGCTCGGGTGCTCATGCTGTCATGCATCCTCCAGTGCGCATGTTGGGGACGAGCTCGCACGAGCTGTGTTTTTTTGTCCCACAACGCCGCCCGAGCCGCCCGCAGACCGATCGGCGACCCACAAATTACGCCATCCAACCGTAGCCGCACACATTATGACAACAACTCAACCAACCGGACGAAATTCACGCAAACGCATAGACAAACTGATACTCATTCACGCAACCACCGGAGTATTTCATATAAACAACGACGGAAATCATATAAAATACCGGATTTTCACACAAACATGACGGATTTCATTACACTCAAATGAACTACTGGTGCTAGTTCTGGACAGCACAGGTATATAATACATGGCCTAAATGGTCGCCCGCCGATCGATTTGTGTTCCTCATGTCCGGCAGCATGATCACTGGACTGCCGGGAGCCCCGGAGGTATATGCTTCAGCACAAAGGACAGCTCGCTTCCCCACTGCCCAACTGATATCATTGGCTGGTGCCGAATATGATGGTGGCCGACACCGGTTCGAATTCATCACCGGCCACTACTTCGCCATGGCTAGCACCGGCTCGAGTTCATCCTAACATTGACCTCTTCCGTGGAGCCCATGCGGGGTCGATGAAGGTCGTCGCAACAAAAGGATCCGGCAAGACACCTGCTGTGTACGCCGGCATCGCCTCCGCGGTGGCCTTCATGGGACCCAAGCGGCGGCGGCCTCCCGTGTTCTACTTCTCCTCGATGATGGCGGCGGACACGGAGGCGCTGGCCATCGACTTCGTCGCTCTCCGCGCACCCGCTTCATCGCTGCTTGCATGGCGCGGCCGCCGGCATGGGAGTCTCGGCCATAGAAACGGGAGACGCGGTACGAGGCGAAGGCGTGGATGGCAGCAACGACGCCCGTGCGTCGCTCCTCGTCGAGCTGGCCTGGAGCGGCGAGTTGCTGAACCGCGCACCGGCTTGGGGCGGCAACTAGCTCCGTCGGGCGAGGGGAAGGAGGTGGTTCATCGAGCTGCATAGCTCGTATCCGGCGGGCTACCCAGCCGGCTTGGATGTGGAATAACTACTCTTCGTAAGCCATTGTAAGAGTGGACAAAATGGTGGAGGAGATAGGGGAGCGGCGGAGGTGTGCGATTCTTGGCCGGCGTTTGGCCTCGTAGGAGATTAAATAGACGGCGGACGGGAGGAGCTCGGCCGGCGTTGCGTTTAACGCCTGCCCGGTCATGAACGGACGTGTGTCCAGAGTGGGTTTCTCGGCTTCCACATGGGCGGGTTTCATGGAGGCGTTTGAATGCGGCACGGAGGCATGTTCAGCCGGGCGTGCCGCGAGTGGCGCCCTCGACTCTGACCTAGGACACCGCACCGTCCTTCCACTGACGTGTGGGCTCTTTGGGTGCATGTCAGTGACCCAACGCAGGCAGCGCACAGCAGAGGAACCTTAGGTGGGCCAGGGCGGTCAGAAGTGGGCATTTCATAAACCGATGATTGTTCATTGAGTGTGACGTCATCTTTTTCATGTAGTTAAGCATGTGTCTTGCGTCGTGTGCTGTGTGCATGCAGGCGTGCGAGTGTTGTGTGCATGCAAGGGTGCATTTCAGTGTTGCATGCATGGGTGCGTACGTGCAAGGGTGCGTTTCAGTGTTGTATGCATGGGTGCGTACGTGCGTGTGTTCGTGAGTGCATGTGTACGTGTCAGTGTTGCACGCCAGCATGCGTGCGTGTGTACGTTATGTGTACGTGTCAGTGTTGCACACCTACATGCGTGCGTGTCTTGCATGTGTGCATGTGTACATGCGGGGTGAGGCTACACGTCAGTCGACTGACTTTTTCATCTCTAGTCATTAGATTTTCCAGCCGTTGGATACGAAATCAAGGGCCTCCAGTTTATCATCAAACTCCACCCCCCCCCCCCGAGCCGCCAACCACCACCGGCGAACCGCCCGCCCGCCGCCCATGGCTGGCCCGCCCTCCCCGAAACCACTCCCCATCGCCGGTCTGCCGCCGCACCTTCGAGAGAGTGGGCCCGCATATATGATTGTGAGATTTTACGAAGTCACCATAGGTGCCTCGTAGTCGAGTGGAATGTCTCCTCCCACTGAACGTACATCGCGGAAAATACTGAAATTAACACAAGATAAATGCGAGCACGGGACTTTAACCTTGGTGGGCTCGAGAAACCATTGTCCTCTAACCATCCAACCACATGTTGGTTAGCATGACAAAATGTATGTGGTGACCATGATGAGCTTATTCGAAGTCCGGGACCATATCGTGCTTTAAGCTTCAAATACAATGACCATAAGTGTCGTCAACAAAATACGGAGCACGCATCAAATGCAAAGTCATCCTCCCACATGATTCTCAAGAAACAGCAAGGCTAAATGAAGATAGTCAACGAGCTTCTAGTTGATCACCAATTCCCCACACCACCATCGCAGGTGCTTGCTCTTACTTGGCAGGTGATATGTGATTGCATGTTGCATATGGTGTCTACCTTGTAATGCTTCTAATTAGGTAAATTGCATCGCTTAGTTAACACATTATACCGTGAATATGACATGCCTTCCTGTTTTTGGTACATACTACGCCTTTCTATTAACCATGTTCTTACATCAAACTACTTCTCTTGTGTATCCCTCATCAATGCTCCTAATTTGTTAAATTGCATCTCCTTAGCTTACACATTATACATGTGAATATGACATGCCTTCCTGCTTTTGGTACATACTACATCCGCCTATCACACCATGTTCTTACATCAAACTATCGTTTTGTGTATCCTACGCCTATCGCTTATGATGAGACAAACACGCACGGGTTAATATGAGACGCAATACTCTTATAAAGAATGCAATTTCATCCTCTCCACATGATTCTCAAGAAACAAGCAAGCCAAAATGAAGATATTGAACGCTGTTCGCACCAAGACAAGACTTCCCTACACCACCATCACAGTGCTTGCTCCAACTTCGCAGTTGAAATATGTGGTTGCATGTTGCATACGGTGTCTAGCTTGTAATGCTTCTAATTAGGGTAAATTGCATCCGCTTAGTTTACACACTATACCTATGAATATGACATGCCTTCCTATTTTGGTACACACTACATCTATGTGTTAACCTTGTTCTTACATGAAACTACTCTCTTCGTATCCTCGATCAATTACTTACGATGAGTCACCTTTATTCGCTGTATATTGCATATTATTTCTAGCCTCTGCCATGTATTGCTTCTAATTTGGTCAAATACATTTGTTAGGCACCCTTTTAATTTGGCAGAGTGATATTGGTTTCATCTTTCATATGGTTTCTAGCTTGCATCGATTCTAATAAGTTCAAGCACCTTGTGCTTAGTTTACACTTTATACATCATACATGTCAATATGTCACGTCGTCTCGTTTTTCATACATATTCCATCCTCCTATCATGCGGCTTCCTTACATGAAAGTAGTGTTCACATTATCATGCATCAATAAGTTCAAGAGCAAATTTTATTCCTTTTTCTTGTGGGTTTGACTTGACAAGGCAAAATCAAGAAAGTGGAAGGAAAAGAATAAGGAAGGCGATGATGGTGGTCCTTCAGAAGAACGTAAACGGAGCATCCTGATCGATTCTCCTTGTACCGATAGTGCATTACATGGTCCAAGTCTCCGCCCCTACTCCACCATCCAAGGTGCTTGCTCTAACTTGGCAAGGTGATATCCGTTGCATGTTGCATATGGTGTCTAGCTCAGATTGCTCCTAATTAGTGTAAACTGATCCGCTTAGCTTACACATGATACATGTGAATATGACACGCTTTCTTGTTTTTGGTACATACTATATCTCGCTTATCACACCATGTTCTTACATGAAACTACTCTTCTTGTGTATCCCGATCACCACTTATGATGGGACACCTTTGTTGGCAAGTGGATATTGGTTTGCGCCTTGAATATGATTTCTAGCATGTATTGCTTCTAGTTTGATGAATGCCACCTATGATGAGACAGCTTTTAACTTGGCAGAGTGATATTGATTGCACCTTCCATATGGTGTCTCGCAGTTGTTTCTAATTTGTTGAAGTGCCTTCGCTTAGTTACCACATCATAGGTGTGAATATGTCAAGTCATTCCATTTTTTCATACATATTCCATCCTCGTCATGACTTTGCCTTTCATCGAGTAGTGTTCACAAGATCATGCATGAATGAGTTCAAGAGCAATGATATTCCTTTTCTTGTCGGTATGACCTCACAATGCAAAATCAATAAAGCTGAAGGAAATTGGCAAGGCATTGGATGATGGTGGTACTTCCGAGCAACTCAAACGGAGGTTCTCTACATATTCTACTCCGCCATCCTCCCAACAAGATTCGAGAAGACAACGCAAGGCTAGACAACAACATAGCTGTGTAGATGATGAGCACATCTCCCTACTCCACCATCACATGTGCTTGCTCTAACTTGGCACTATTATATGTGGTTCCATGTTGCGATGATGTCTAGCTTGTATTGCATCTCAGTAGCTTACAACTTATACCGCAACGCATCACTTACCCATAAGACACATTTAACTTGGGACTGTGATGTAGGTTGCATCTTGCATTGTCTTCTAGCTTGTACGCTTCTAATTTCTTGAAATGGCACTTATGATGAGACACTTTTTACCCGATAGAGTGATATTGGTTGCATGTTCATATGGTGCCTAGCTTTCATTTCTTCTAATTTTGTTGAAATGCCTTCCGCCATCGTTTTTTCATACATATTCCATCCTCCTATCGTATGTGTGAATATGAAACGCTGTCTTTTTTGTATATATTCCATCCTCCCGCGCTTGCCTTACATCAAAGTAGTGTTCGTCTCAGATCATGCATCAACCAGTTATGCAGAGCTAATTTTATTCATCTTCTTGTGGTTTTGACTTCATAAGGCAATATCGAAAATAGGAAGGAAAATAGTGTTAGGGATGTTGGTGGTACTCCGACCGACGCAAACAGAGACTCTCTAGATTTGCCACTTCTACTACTAATGAAGTTGAAGTCCCAAGTCTACATGATGAGTTCATCTCCCGCACTCCACCATCGCAGGTGCTTGCTCTAAGTTGATAGTGTGATAATTGGTTTCATGTTGCATATGTTGTCTAGCCTGTATTTCTTCTATTTTGATTAAATTGCACCTGCTGAGTTTATACGTTATACATGTGCATATGACATGGCTTTCTGTGTCTAGAATACACTACATCTATCTATCATACCATGTTCTTACATCAAAGTACTGTTGTTGTGTATCCCGCATCAGTAATGATTGGACGCTTTTAACATGGCAGTTTGATAGTGGTTGCATCTTGAATTGATTTCTACATTGTATTGCTTCTAATTTTTCGAATTGCCACTTATGACAAGACACTTTTAACTTGGCAGAGTAATATTGGTTGCATCTTTCATATGGTGTCTAGCTTGCATTACTTATATTTTCTTGAAAATCCTTCTGCTTAGTTTGCACATCGTAGCTGTGAATATGTCATGTCGTCCTGTTTTTCTTACATATTCCATCCTCATACGGTTGTCTTACATCAAAGTATTGCTTGTCTGTATCATGCATCAATGAGTTCTAAGAGTGATTTTATTCTTTGTGTTGTGGGTACAGCTTGACATGGCAAAGTCAAAAAGAGCAAGGAAAATAATATAGTAGGGAGTGCTATTACTCATCGGGTGAAACGGAAAAGGTCTCTGCCGAGATTCTGCCGGTACTTATAGTGCAAGAGAAGGTCCAAGTCCACGCTAAATCTACAAACACAAGATTACCTGCCCACCAGCGCAGATCCGCCTAACTGCATCAAAGATCTCAACCGCATTACTCGCTCGCTTGCTCCGAATCGCCAGCCCAAGCTGCCTTCACACCTAACACTACTTCCAAAGCATCGTGACACAACAGACTTGGCAAGATCAGATGAACCTCATGAGCATCAACACCAAGACGGTACTCGACCGAGTCAAGTTGCGCTTGCATGCTCCTTTATATGTACCTCATAGTTTGATGTACACTAAACACTTTCCATATTCGTTGTTGAACTAGCACCATGGCGCAAGCGAAACAGACATCGTGGATAATGCTTGACAGATTAACAAAATCTAAAGGAGGAAGAATGGAGATCCATTTTGAGGCAAGTTTAAAAGGCCACGGATGCTATAGAGTCAGCCAAGTTAGTATCGAGGCAGCCATTGCCGTTAGGTGTCATGCGCGATCCTCCCAACGTGGATCCAAAGACAGAATGAGAAAGACAATACCCAGCTTAACACCTTCCTTGACCATTTATCTATAAGTAATGTTATTCATCGCAATTAGTAATATTTTCTTGCTCGTCCCATACTTTCTAGCTTCCTCCTAATAAGACTCACATTCTTTTTTCAATGATGAGGTTCAAGTTGATCCAAAGATGATGCAACTAAACAAGCATGCACTCATGTTTTTCACCGCTTCAGACAAGATTGGTACCACCTTAGAAAATCTCACTTTGAAGGCAAGGCTAACAATGAAATCGCCCAAACATCTCCAATGGAATATATTACACATGAAGATTGGACAGCCCTTGTTAAACACCGGTCCGATCCAAAGTATCGTAGGCTATATGTATTTGATCGCACCACATATTGAACTTGTATTTATGTATGTGCCTTTACAAGTGTATCTTCTTCTAGGCTAACTATTTGAAGAACAAAACCAACCGCTCTAAAGTGAAATTCCAACAAACAACAGGATCTCGTAGCTATATTGCACAATCGCGAGGCTCTTGTAAATAGCTGCTACTTCCTTCTTTTTTTGTGCCATATTATCGTATCTATATTGATTTGTTCCAAATACAGCGAAAGCCCGTATGGACCAAAAAGAACCTGAACCAATGCAGTAAATCTTCAAGGATTGCCACACCAGAAGATGAAGGGCATGAACACCAGCTCAAGCCGCTGTAAGTCCTTACCTCCGCCTTGAACTGATTGGTATTGTGATGTGTTCATTTAACTACTTGGTTTGCAGCCAATGTCAGCTTACTCGCTCACTTTTATACACAGCTTGTCTTAACGTATCATTTCACCTTACATGGTTTAAAAGAGATGAAGGATATTCTTTGGTCTTGATCTGTAATCTAGTTGTTATGTTCACGCGCATACACAATGATAAAATAGCCTGTTTGTTTTATATCTATTTGCCCATGATATGAATGATGTCATACTATGTTCATCCTACTTTAAACCATGTCTCTTTATCCTTAGATGTCAACGAATGTGAGGAAATAGACAATACAAGAGGCATGCTACATGGACATATGTTCCAAAGTGATTTTATTATGTAGTTGGCACTACAATACATGCTAATGTATTACAAGAGTTCACCAAAATAAGTTATGTATAAACGCTTAACCTACTTTTGTTTGTTTTATCTCATTAGTAACTCACCGGTACACTAATCTACAAGTTCAAACTTTCGTGAAGTTGGAACAAATGATTGAACAGCCACAACCACCGAAGGTGACGAGGCTACTACAGCACAATGGAACCCTTGCTCGCAAAGGCCAAGATTCTCCACTAACAAGGCAAAAAGCACCTTCCTCGCGTAATTCGGGTTGGTTGTCAAGGTAACCTCGCCCAAATCGCCATCAACAAAATCTTCCTGCTAGATAGAGTGATATATTCTGGTTCGCATACAAGTCCAATCCCTAATGGACGTTGTTTTGGAAACAAGAATAGTGGTTGAGAAATGCGCCAAGATATGAATGGTTTTGAAACCGACTATCGACATTCGCTTTGTTGTTGAAGAGCAATGGCGGAAAAGGTGGAGATCGTGTGCTCCATCGATTCTACACCTAAAACATTAACATGGCAAAGTCAAAAAGAGCAAGGAAAATAATATAGTAGGGAGTGCTATTACTCATCGGGTGAAACGGAAAAGGCTCTGCCGTCGAGATTCTGCTGGTACTTATAGTGCAAGAGAAGGTCCAAGTCCATCGCTAAATCTACAAACACAAGATTACCTGCCCACCAGCTGCAGATCCGCTTCAACTGTATCAAAGATCTCAACCGTTACTCGCTCGCTTGCTCCGAACCGGCCAGTTCCCAAGCTGCCTTCACACCTAACACTACTTCCAAAGCATCGTTGACACAACAGGACTTGGCAAGATCAGATGAACCTCATGAGCATCAACACCAAGACGGTACCTGACCGAGTCAAGTTGCGCTTGCATGCTCCTTTATATGTACTCTCATAGTTTGATGTACACTAACACTTTCCATATTCGTTGTTGAACTAGCACCATGGCGCAAGCGAAATGACATCAGGGATAATGCTTGACAGATTAACAAAATCTAAAGGAGGAAGAATGGAGATCCATTTTGAGGCAAGTTTAAAAAGGCCACGTGATGCTATAGAGTCAGCCAAGTTAGTATCAGAGGCAGCCATTGCCGTTAGGTGTCATGCGCGTATCCTCCCAACGTGGATCCAGTACAGGAATGAGAAAGACAATACCCAGTTTAACACCTTCCTTGACCATTTATCTATAAGTAATGTTATTCATCGCAATTAGTAATATTTTCTTGCTCTGTCCCATACTTTCTAGCTTCCTCCTAATAAGACTCACATTCTTTTTTCAACAGATGAGGTTCAAGTTGGATCCGAAAGATGATGCAACTAAACAAGCATGCACTCATGTTTTTCAGTCTGCTCTACGACAGTATTGGTACCACCTTAGAAAATCTCACTTTGAAGGCAAGGCTAACAATGAAATCGCCCAAACATATCCAATGGAATATTTTACACATGAAGATTGGACAGCCCTTGTTAAACACTGGTCTGATCCAAAGTATCAGGTAGGATATATGTATTTGATCAGACCACATATTCAACTTGTATTTATGTACGTGCCTTACAAGTGTATCTTCTTCTAGGCTAACTATTTGAAGAACAAAACCAACCGTTCTAAAGTGAAATTCCAACAAACAACAGGATCTCGTAGCTATATTGCACACTGCGAGGCTCTTGTAAATAGCTGCTACTTCCTTCTTTTTTTTTGTGCCATATTATCGTATCTATATTGATTTGTTCCAAATACAGCGTAAAGCCCGTGCGGACCAAAAAGAACCTGAACCAATGCGCAAAGCAAATCTTCTAGGATTGCCACACCAGCAAGATGAAGGGCATGAGCACACCAGTTCAAGCCGCTGTTGTAAGTCCTTACCTCCTGCCTTGAACTGATTGGTATTGTGATGTGTTCATTTAACTACTTGGTTTGCAGCCAATGTCGCTTACTCTGCTCACTTTTATACACGTTGTCTTAACGTATCATTTCACCTTACATGGTTTAAAAGAGATGAAGGATATTCTTTTGGTCTTGATCTGTAATCTAGTTGTTATGTTCACGTGCATACACAATGATAAAATAGCCTGTTTGTTTTATATCTATTTGCCCATGATATGAATGATGTCATACTATGTTCATCCTACTTTAAACCATGTCTCTTTATCCTTAGATGTCAACGAATGTGAGGAAATAGACAATACAGTAGGCATGCTACATGGACATATGTTCCGAAAGTGATTTTATTATGTAGTTGGCACTACAATACATGCTAATGTATTACAGTAGTTCACCAAAATAAGTTATGTATAAACGTTTAACCTACTTTGTTTGTTTTTATCTCATTACTAACTCACTGGTACACTAATCTACAAGTTCAAACTTTCAGGAAGTTGGAACAAATGATTGAACAGCCACAACCACCTGAAGGTGACGAGGCTACTACAGGCACAATGGAACCCCTTGCTGCAGTGCGTCAGTATCTCTCCACTAACAGTGCAAAAAAGCACCTTCCTGCGTAATTCTGGGTTGGTTGTCAAGGTAACCTCGTCCAAATCGCCTACTGAACAAAATCTTCCTGCTAGATAGAGTGATATATCTGTGCTCCAGACACAAGTCCAATCCCTAATGGACGTTGTTTTGGAAACAAGAATAGTGGTTGAGAAATGCCGTCAAGATATGAATGGTTTTGAAACCAGACTATCAGACATTCGCTTTGTTGTTGAAGAGCAATGGCGGCAAAAAGGTGGAGATCGTGCTGCTCCATCAGATTCTACAGCCTAAAACATTAGCACTCAGGTCAAATGATATGTGCTTCTATACATCTGATGGTGCTTTTATCTAGAAGGACTGTAAACTTTATGCCAACAGGCCTTTTGTTGTATGATTGGAATTTATTTTGTTGTGATACAACATTTATGATGCTGCCACAGGCTGCAGTAATTATGACGCTATTTTTGTATAGTGTAGGTTTATCTTAGTAATGTATTCGATCGAAAGCTTCAGAGGAGCCCAACATGCCGACATTAAATCCGGCCCATTCCAATTGGGCTAAAACGATTAAGGGCGAAATTGGCATGTAGCCCACTAAAATATCTGGGCTTAAATTAGCATAAGCTTTGAAATTTTTCCGTAGGCTCTGTGCCCATAGTGGGCCTTTAATGTGCCTAAACATAATTTGGGCCATCAAGTAAAAGTAGGCCGCTTACAGTGTAAATATGTCGAGCCCATAAAAACATGGGCATTTAATAGACCGAAAGTGAGATTGGGCCTGATTGTGCCAAATAACCCATTTGGACTTAGCAGGCGAAATGGTGGCCCATTTACCATGCGGATATTTGACATGCCAAATTGGACGGGCAGAAATGCGCCGACCTAATACACGGGCCTTTAACAGGTCGGAACTTCGTCGGGCTAGATTATCGCTATTTTATATGGGCGTTAATGGGCCCGATATGACGTTGGGCCACATATGGCCCATGGTTTACATCCGGCGTTAACGGGCCGAAAATGACAACAGGCCGAAAGTGGGCCAAATCTATAATGGGCCTCTAACAGGACGAATGACAGACATGGCCAAATATGACCCAAATCCTTCATGGTCGTTTATGGGCCGAAAGTTTTGATGGCCTGTAAATGGGCCCAAATGAAGACGGACCTTTAACAGGCCGGAAATACATCGGGCCGTAATTCGTTCCAATTACTTAGCGGACTGTTAACAGGCCAGAAGTGACCATGGGCCGCATTGATGACAAGTTTAGACCAGGCCGTTGACGGGCCAATTTGACAGAGAATGTTGGGCCTTTAGCTGGGTCGGCCCATTATGGTCTGCAGAATCTTGTGGGCCTTTAGCTGGGTCGGCCCATTGTGGTCCGCAAAATCTTGTGGCCCTTTAGCTGGGTCGGCCCATTATGGTCCGCTAAATTTTGTGGGCCTTTAGCTGGGCCGGCCCATTATGGTCCGCTAAATCTTATGGTCCTTCGGTTGGGCCGGCCCATTTAAACTTTGTGGGCCACTTTTGGGCCGGTCCACGTGTCAACATATCATAGGCCCATCTCGACCATTGGATGAGTGACACCAGTGCCAACGCGGAGCTGACACGTGGATCCGTCAGCCAATGAGAATTTTACACGTGGAAAATCGGCATTGGTCATGGCTGTTAATGGGTTATCGGATCCAAAATCCGACCCGATAGCTTAACGACGTTCCGTTACGGTGGATGCCACGTGTCGGTCACCCTTGACGAAAGCACTTCTATGACGCGGGATTTATCGTCATGGAAGTGGACACTTCCGTGATGATAATTTTGGTAATGTCATGGAACACTTCTACGACAGCACAGATATGACTATCTTGATTCTGTCATAAATTTGTCATGGATGTACATGCATAACAAAAAACGCGACCTACTGTGCCAAACACGTATCATCACGGAAGTGTATTTTTTTGTAGTGCAAAGTTGTTTGAAAAACCACATGTGTGTCCTTGGGTGAATTTCTAGGTCCTATGCAAGAGATGGAAATGAAATTCAAACATCTGGGCGTCGTGGCTCGGTCGAAAAGATTGAGAAACTTGGTTTTTTAATTCCTGTAAATTCAAAACACGACCGAAAATCATGAAACTTGGCATTGTGTCATCACATGGCACCAACATGTTGTGGTAATTTTTCTATCCGATTTGCCAAGGCGCACACTTTAACAATCAACAAAGTCATTTTGGAACAAGTGTTGTCATGGTACAAATCGGAAACACAAGTATTATTGAAACCGTGGGCATTCTACTTACCAATTACGTGCCGCCACGCGTCCCCCATTTTTTATTGGCTAGGAGGTGTCGTGCGGGGTAGCTATTTGAGTATGGGAGGCGTGCGATCAGACCCCTGTGCGTGCTCATCGGGAGGAGAGCCCTTTGAACGCTACCCGCCGCGCACCTCCCTCCCAACGTCCCCATTAATGGTGCCCGAGGACCTGTTCTATGGCGTGGCTATATGTCTCACTGGGCTGAGATTTAAAAGAGAAAAAAGAAAATCTGAAAAGAAAGTTTTGGACGGATCTTGATGTAAGATCCGATAGACCTATATAGCATCAACTGTGACTTATAAAAAGCATGATGAATATAAGGACGATGGCAGTGGATAATAATTGTCTTACATATTTAGGAACATAATTTAAAAAAGCAACATGCGGCAACGCCCGAAATACACAAGGGCAAAAGAAGAAGGAAGACAACGATCTGGCTCGCTGATCTTTACTTTGTTGATGCGTTGCTCCAGGCCGCGGGAACTAGTCTCCGGGGCGTGCAGCGATGAGCTCTTTCTTGTCCTCAAGATGCTGCTTGAGAGCATCCACAGATTCCTCCACCAGCCTTCTGTGCTTGATGCGCAGCATGGCATTCCCGTCCATAAGTTTCTCGACGATGACGCAGGTCCTCTTCAACAAGGAAGTGGTCTGCTCCTGCTGCTCCGCACTTCCGACGATCTTCTCCCTTAGCAGGTCAGGCTCGGCCTGGAACTTCGCATTGCTCTCATTTAGTTGCCGGATGACGCCGGTAGACTGTTCAAATGAGGCTTTCAGGTCATCCTGCAACCTCGCCCACCTGGAGATCTGATCCATCTGCCTAAGGACGAGGGCACGCATGCGCCTGTAAGAGTCCTCGTCTACCCGCGAGACATTTTCCCAGGTCGCCGCGGCACGGGAGGACATCTCTGCTGCATTCGCGGCGCGGCGGGACATCTCTTCTGCTTCCGCGGTGCGGCTGGACCAGTCTGCTGCATCGACGACGTGGCGGGACCTCTGTGATGCTTCGGCGGCACGGCGGGACCTATCTGCTGCTACGGCCGCGTGGCGGGACATGTTGGCTGCTTTCGCGGCGAGGCGGGACATCTCTCGTGCTTCCGCTTCCATGCTCGCCTCTCCCTGGTAGCAATCTCTCGACCCAAAACTCACTCTGGCCATGGCAGACGCAAGGGAACGATGATGAATGACTTGTTTCTTTTTGTGGATGAGGAGTTGAGGAGGAATGTGTAGTCATCTTGGAGTAGTAGTATTTATAATCGAGTAGTAATACGCTCCTAAGTGGTAAGTCGTTTAGGTTTTGATCGGTATGAACAGGTTTGCAATTTGGAATGTGACAGGACGCGGCCTCCCTGTTCTTCTAAAAAAATTGTGACGGGACACATGCTCAAAATTTACTGACGGTTATAAGTGCGGCACTATTCCCAGAAGGCGTAACGTGGGCACGTACGCCTTCTCGGCCGCCTACGTGGCATTGCACCATAGGGTGCACCGCAATAGGCAATGTCAGCACACATCTTGTTCCAACAACCGTGCGCGCTCGTTATTACCATCACACACTCTTCTTTTAATTAGAATGTGTGTGCCCGTCTAGCGCACACACGTTGATCTATCTAACTGTTTTAGTTTGTTGTGGCTAATCGCAAACAGTTCATCCATGTGAAGTGTATGCCATCAATCACAGACACTTTGATCTGGCTGACCCGTTTCTGTTATGTTTCCTAATTGCAAACAGTTAATCCTTCTGAAGCGTATGCCCTCAATCACACACACCTTGATCTGGCTAGCCGTTTCTTTTGTGTTGCCTAATCACAAACAGTTCATCCGAGTGAACCGTATGCTCTATATCGCACACGCCTTCATCAGGCTGCCCGTTTATTTTGTTCCGCCTCATCGCAAATAGTTCATTGGACTTAACTGTATGCCCTGGATCGCACACACAACTAAAAGCTGAACCATGTTTGATGGCTCCGCCATCGCAAATGTTTTATACATTTTTGACGATTTTCATACACCACCGTTTGTGATTATTGCATCGCACATAGTTTCTCGAAGGGTCTCTGATCGTAGTGTCGCATTAGCAGCATCTTGCAGTAGTTCCTTTACCTTCATATGCAATGATTTACATTCCGCTGCTATACTCTTAGAATTGCATGTGTAGGTTGATTGCTTGACTTGTGTTAAGTTGCTAAAATCTGCCAAGACTTAAAATTGGGAAAAGGCTGGATTTTTATTTGGTCAAGTAGTCTAATCACCCCCCCCCCCTCTATACATACTTTCGATCCTACAAGTGGTATCAGAGCTTTGGTCTCCATTTTCCTTGATTTAAATAGTTGATCATAGCCTTGGTTTCACAACCTAGGAGAGGATGGCGTCTAGCGAGGGAAATTGCCACCGTAGAGGTCCTTACTTTGATGGTACTAATTTTGCTAGTTGGAAGCATAAGATGAAAATGCATATTCTTGGACATAACCCCGCCATTTGGGCTATTGTGTGTATTGGCTTGCAAGGTGAATTTTTCGATGGGAGAGAACCAAGTCGCAGAGCTACCGCGGAAGAATTGAAGATGTTGCAATACAATGCTCAAGCTTGCGATATCCTCTTCAATGGATTGTGCCCCGAAGAATTCAACAAAATCAGTCGTCTTGAGAATGCAAAGGAAATTTTGGATACTTTGATTGATATGCACGAAGGAACCGACTCCGTCAAGGAATCCAAATTGGATGTGCTTCAAAGTCAGCTTGACAAGTTCAAAATGAAGGATGGTGAAGGTGTCGCTGAAATGTACTCTAGGCTTGCTCTCATCACAAATGAGATTGCCGGCTTAGGAAGTGAAGAGATGACCGATAGATTCATCATCAAGAAGATCCTAAGAGCCTTGGATGGAAAATATGATACCATGTGCACATTGATCCAAATGATGCCCAATTACAAAGATCTCAATCCAACGGAAGTAATTGGTAGAATTGTTGCTCATGAGATGTCACTCAAGGATAAAGAAGAGCTTCACAACAAGTCTAGTGGTGCTTACAAAGCCTCATGTGATGCTCCTACATCATCAAGTGAGAAACAAGCCTTCAATGAAGAATTGAGCCTAATGGTGAAGAACTTCAACAAGTTCTACAAGAGTAGAAGCAAAAAAAGAAGTTCCGAGTCAAGGTCCTACAATGACAAAAGATCTTCTAGTCATGAACGTAATTTATACAATTGCGGAGACCCGGACACTACCCCAATGAGTGTACGGCTCCCTACAAAAGAAGAGAAGACTCACCTAAAAGGAGAAGTAGGAGAGAAGAATCACCTCCAAGGGAGAGAAGGAGTCGAGATGATCGTTATGAATGAAGAACCTCTTGTAGAAGCAAGGATTCGGAAAGGAAGGACAATTCATCAAGGAGCTATACAAAACGAAGACATCAAGCTCATGTTGGTGAATGGGTATCCGGTTCCGACTCCAACCACCACTCCGAGAGAAGTTATCACTCCGACTCCGAATATACTCAAGATGAAGGTGTTGCCAGTCTAGCACTTGTGTCAACCAACTCATATGACATATTTGACTCACCAAAAGAAGTAATTGGAAGATGCTTCATGGCTAAAGGCCCAAAGGTATCACATCCCGAGTATGTTGATTTCAATAGTGATGAAGATGATTTGCTAGGTGATGATGATTTTCTTGTTGACAATACTAGTGATGAAAACTATGATGAACTTGCTATTAATCATGCTAATCAAGATAAAACGAATGACGATGATAAGAAGGAGATTGAGCGTCTAACTAAAGAACTAAACACTCTTAAGTTAGCTCATGAAACTACCTTGGAAGATCATCGAGAGCTTTTAAAGACTCATGAGAAGCTACGCTTTGAAAAGCTCAACCTAGAGCAAGAGCATGGGTTCTTAAAATCAATCAATGATGATCTTCGTAAGAACAGTTCTTCTTACATTGCCAAGCGTTTACTCTTGTCTACTTACATGCCACAAGTAAAATCTAGCAACAAGAGTAAAAAATATTCTTCTTCTAGTAGTAACAATAATCATGCTAAATCCAATATTGTTGCTTCTAGTTGTTATCTTGATTCCACTAATGATTCTCTTAGCCAATTTACACTTGAGCAAGAAAATAGCTTATTGAAGGGAATTATAGAGAAAGGTGTTTACAAGAGCCTTGCCGGAAGTAAGCAATTTGAGGAAATTGTACGCAAGGAAGGAAGGCACCGGAAGAATCAAGGTGTTGGTTTTGAACGAAAGTTCAATGCCAATGGAGTTGAGTGGGAAGAAGATCAATACCCCAAGACAAAGTTTGTTCCTCAACAAGAGAAGTATGATCCTACTTCCTTCAAGGGGACACAATCTCAAGATGATCTTCCACCACAAGACCACAAGCTAAAAGGCAAAGACAAGCTTCCATATGAGGTTGATGCATTTGAAGAAGCTCCTAAGGCCTTGGTCAAGTGGGTTCCCAAGACTACATCAAGTTCTACTTCATCAAGTACGACTACAACTCCAAGGATTCCCATCAAGATGATGTGGATCCCAAAGAAGAAGAACTAGAGAGTTCTTGAGGGTGACTCCGCCAACATAATTCACTCATATTCATTTTGGCAAGGACAAGTGCAAACAACTTTCACATCTTGCACTAGTTCAAGGAGTCACAAACCCTCTTGTTGGTAAGTCAAGGGACAAGGTAACCTAATGCTTTCATGGACATCATCTTGTGCGTACTTCTGTAACATGACAAATTTTCAATTCGGAATGTTATACATAGATCATTCATGCATATCATATTTTATTGCATTTTGTTTCGCGATCCTCGAAATCCTAAGAAACTCAAGGACCCTCGGAGAGAGTTGGGGATTTCCCGGTTTTCATATTTGAATTTTATCAAATATTGAAACGAGGATTTTGATTTTAATTATTTTTCTTTCCAAAAATATTTCATATTAAAATATATGAGAGGAGATAATATGAATTCTCCAAAATAATTGAAATATTGGAGGAAAATATTAAAATCAAATATTTGATTTTATTCGAATTTTATTACTATTTTATTTGCATTAGAAAAAATGCATGTTTTTCAAAATTGCCTTTTAGGGCCAAGAAAATGTTCATCTCGTTCTAAATATTTTATTTAGACCGTGAAAAAATGTTTTGGCATTTTTAGGTTTTTATTTTATTTTCTAGGATTTATTTTTGGTTTGGCGAAATTGTTTTTTAAAAAATCAGCGCCGACTAGGCCGAAGCCCAGCCGAGCTGGCCCGCTTCCCCGCGCCATTGTCTCCCTCCAAGAGACCGACGCCGCCGCCGCCTCGGACCCGTAGTCCGGCCGGGACTCCACCTCCCCGCCGCCTTGCCCCCTCCTCCAAGACGCCTCCCCTCCCCTCCTTAAATACCCCACCCCGGAGCCCCCACCACCACCCAACCCTGCCGCTGCCCCGCCCCAACCGCAACGCCGCCGCCGCCGCCGCCGATTTTTTTTAAGAAACCGATTCGGTTTTTTTTTAGAAACCCTAGTTCGTTTTTTTAGATCGGTTCGCTGTTTTTTTTCTCGATTTAGTTACTTAGCGGACGTTCGTCCGTACGTTCGTTTTAACGAACGGTTTTCGCTCAATAGTTACAGACAATGAACGTTCGTTCGTTAGCCTATTCGTCGGTTTTCTTTTTCTCGGATTTTTCCGCGATTATTTTCGATCGCGATTTTCGTTCCGATTTTCATTTCAGTTTATCTTTTCGCTCGTTTATCGGAATCAGGCGATTCAAGCGCCTAGATCTTCATCTCGAAACCCTCTTTCTGTTTAATCAACTTGATTAAGATTTTGGTACTGTAAAATTTGACTTTAGTTCAGATTAGTAAACAGATCTTGTTTCTTTCGCAGTTTGAGTTTCGTTGCTCCGTTTGATTTGATACTTTTTGCCAACCGGAGTTCTTAAATTGAACTTTCTGGTAAATTCTTCTTATTTGAGTTTTGCCCGTGCATATTTGCTTGATTTCTTATGTATGCTATTGTTTTTTTGTGATAGAATTCCCGGAGTGCGAAGCGTGCTACTACGAGTCCCTAGGTTTTGCGGATCGTCAGCAAGGCAAGTAACACATTGATAATACTCTTTCCATACCCGGTTTTTATGCATTAGTTTCAATCCTCAAACATTGCATGATTAGGATGTCATTAACATGTGGGTTGGGAAGTAGTTGATGAGGTAGAACCTATTGCCCTGTTATAATCAAACCCTTGGGAGTTACTTCTACGTATTGCTTATATTGCTATGCTATGCTCGTAGACGTGGTTTGGGTGAGTGAAATCCATGACAGATGTGAGATTATTAATTAATGGTTCAACTTAAGGTCGCAACCTTAATACACATCTGGGTGGGTTGAGGCATCTGGAGAATCCAGTGTTGTCTGTATTTTGGAAATCCCGGGGTTCCGTGTGATTTTCCTATGGACCGCCACCCAGGCTCAAAGGGAACTGAGATATTTTCATGGTAGAAACTTCCGTGTGCAGCCACAAGCTATTATGGGCTCTAGCATAGTTGTCGGCGTTCTGGGAACGGGGGTACCCAGACTTGCCTGCCTGCAGCCTGCGGCGTGGCTCAAGGGGTGGCCCAGCACGGCCCATCTTCATCAGCACAAGCTCAAGACCTCGCGAGGGGCAAGATTCATGGGCGGATGACAGAAGCTTCCTCGTGCAAGGCCTCGTCAAGATGGCTCGCGAGGAGGCGGAGAGATCAAGGCGGGTACTCACGAAGCGTCCATGACGCAAGCCATGATTTACCGAGGGCGCCAGAGGGCGCCAGCCAGCAAGAGTGTCCTCATTTCCTCTTTGGTGCAAAGGAGGCAAGCGCATGCGAGAGCATCAAGCAAAGGCAACCATTTCGTGCAACAAGACCAAGACCATCACAACGGCAGGAAGGAGGTCATCGTGAAGCCCAAGCCAAGGCCACCGCTGAGCCTTTGACAGCAAGGACCAACTTTAGTCAGATAAGTGTACTAGATGTTCCCTTCAAATGGCCAATTGTTGGCGCCTTCCCGCCAATATTTGGGAAGAGGCCTGGGCCTCTGCCTATAAATAGGACTAGCCTCCCACAGGGTAGAGGGATCCGAATCCGTAACAGAGTTAGAGGTCAAGCAATCTAGAGAGAGAGAGCCACCAACTCCCCTAGCAGTTCGTCAGACCGCCAAGAACAGACTCATGAGGCTGTTCTTCCTTGTATTGTTCATCATCACCGAGGCAATCCACCACACCACACACTGGAGTAGGGTATTACACCATAATGGTGGCCTCGAACCAAGATAAACCTTGTGTCCCTTGTGTTGCTCTTTTGTGTAGTTTAGATTCTTGCGAGGTGACGAGGTGCAGGTAGGTAGGGGTGAGATCTCCGCGCACCCCTGAAGTTCGAACCTAGAGGGTCTACCGAACCCGAACCGACATTTGGCGCGCCTGTAGGTGCGCCGAATCCGCTCGCCGCTTCGCCCCGTCGATCGCCATCATCATGTCCGGGTCCGTGGGCAACCTGATCCATGGGCGGCCTGGCCCGCCCACACGTAGCCGCCGCCGGGTGACCCCATGCCCCGTGCAACTCGCGGTCCGCTGGGCGCTGGGGCATGCGGCGACGCGGCCGAGCAATGCCAGCTCTCACGCCGCGGCAGCGCGGTCGGGCGGCGAGGGCTCAACCACGCCACAGCCACAGCTGTCAGACACCGGACGTGAGCAGCGAACTCAAGGGCCGCGCCACGGTGGCCCGAGAGCTACCGCAATGCAAAGGCCGGAGGGCGGCCGCGACGCGTCAGCCGGAGCGGTGGCGAGCTCCTGGCTTTGCCGCATCGGGGCTCACCCCTTCGCACCCAGCTGCCACCTCAGTCCAGGGCGGCCCATGCGAGGCCCCACGCACGCCTGCCAGCAGCTCCAAGCGGACTCCAAGGCCACTCCAACGCCACCAGTTGCCAAGACCGGGCTAGCAGCGGCGCTGCCTCCGCCCCGGCCAGCGAAGGAGGACTCGCCACGCCCACGGCCCTAGTGGGCCACCGCGCTACCACCCCTGTGTGGGCGCCAAGCAGGGCTGCGTGGCACACGGGCACTACGGTCCAGATTCGGGATGGCGGCCCCAAGAGTATGTGCCCCACATTATGGATCAAGGGCACGCGCAGGAGGACGAACACGGCTCGCCTCCTCGCCCAAGCTGGGGGCGAGGCACCGGCTGAGCTCTTCCAGAGCCCCGAAAGCCCTGCCGATCGCGCCGAAGCAACGATTATCGGGTACCGCTAATTCCTCAGGAGCAGGCATACGCTAACCATGGATCGCAGGAGGTACAGGTCGTCGCAGCTGACGGCTGCCCCAATCCCGCAGTTTCCTAACCCTCAGGAGGATGGCGCCGGGGGCTGCAGGAGAGAGGCCGAGATCCGGCATCACCACCGCGGCGTTCGGAGCAAGGCGTCCTTAGGAGGTAGGCCCTCTGCCGGGGAGGTGCCTCAGGGCCTACCCCCGGCATAGGAACCGTGGTCGTCGGGGGAACCGCTGGCGACCGCTCTACCCCATCGGCAGTGTCCTCGGTCTCCGGCCGTCATCGATGGCACTAGAGTGTGGCGCAAGGCGGGGCCCTCGTCTGGCGATATGAAGCAAGGCCGGTACCTGTGAAGAAGGCCCAGTGCTTGTGAAGCTCGCCGCCCCGTGACACTCTCACGTAATAATGAGTGGGGTTGTACATGCCCCGGAGTCTCAGGAGCGCCAGCCTCAGGCCCTGGGGCTCCCTCCCACGCCCAGTGGCAGAACTTAGCTCCGCGCTGGTGAGAAGACATCCAAGACTAGACTAGGTGCCGGACGCGCTTTTTCTCGCTTTTCTTGCTTTTCCCTTGGCTGCCGCTTTTTCCCCGCTTGGATTTAAGTTGATTTGAGCTTGTGATTTGCGTGTGTTCGGGAAGGTGTTTAGTCTCGCTCGAGCAATCTCGCTCGCTGCCACTCTGCCTCACCTGCCTCCCTCAGAAGCCCTCGCGAGCCGGGCCAGGCCTAGCATGCGTGCAGACCGGACCGCCATCACCGCGCCCTCTCAGGAGGTTCTCATCACAGGTTCAATGGGCTCGTTCAGGGAGCACACGGAGCGCCACAGCCCTCCGCAGGCTATCTCGGGGCCCACGCGGGTCGAAGGTAAACAAGCCAGCCAGCTCGTCGCAAGGCCAGCCACTTGGCGCAGGCGTACGGGTGATATCGCATCTACTAATACGCTAACTGCAAGTTTTTACACGAGGGGCTCCCCCTCCCAAAATGCTCTTACAACCTTCGTGGCTAAGCCCAACTCGCTTGCACAGATAAGAAAGCAGAGCAGCACGCGTCAATCGGATAAATCCCCAATGCATCCTCGAGGTCACCTCCTGAATCATCGCCGGCGCCGCTGGCCTCGCCATCGCCCTCGCGCCGCCGTTAGCGCGCTGTGGTTGCTCACCACGCCGCCTTCATCAGCCACGACCACGCCATCGCCGCCGATGAGCGAAGGCCCCGACGAGGGCATCCACGCTGTCTTCCACTCAATGCGCCAGGTCGCCCCGGACGGCCTGGGTATCGGGCGATGGCGGCATCAAAATTGAAGTTGGGGTCCATGTCCCAAGATGGTCAAGACGCGAGAAAAGGCACGCCGAAAGGGCGCCACCTCTCCTCCACCAACCTGTTGGCTCGCCCGATCAGCACTTCCACCGCGCCACCACATCGAAGAACCGGAGGTTACCAAAGATAGTTAACGCATGAGGTTTCGCCAACGGCCGCAAGGTCGTTAGTTAGCTTTTTCCTGAGCGCGGGAGCATAGGGCCATGCTCGTGCTCCAGATCTGCCGCTGGCGATCTCGCCCTCGCTCCGCCAAGAACGGCCTCGGCGCGGCCCACCCGACGAGAAGAAGCACCTCGAGCGGAGGAAGTCAGCCCTCCTCGCGCCACGCCAAGGGTGGCCGGAAGCGCCAGCCCGCCGCGGACTTCATCCTGCTTGGCCTCGTGGCGGCGGTCCTGCCTTCCGCTTCGCCCCGATCAACCCCAGCCTCTCTCAAACTCGCGCCGAGGTTCAAGCGGGCCGTCGCCACCCGGCGATCAACCTCTTCCAGACTCGGGCCTCCCAAGCAGCGACATCATCCTCCGCCTGCCGCCAAGCGCCCCTCGCTCCAGCTGCTCAAGATCACGGGCGCTCGGCAGCTTCCAAAGGTCGCCCTCCTCGCGCCTCGAGCTCCGCCGGTCGATCAAGCTCCTTCATCGACGCAGGGCCGCCTCACGCAGCTCCACCTGCTGCTCTGTGGAATTGCCCAGCCCGGAGCTTCGCGCCGCCCTCCGCCGCCACGCCGCCGGTCAGCCTCCCGGCCTCCTCGACGCCCAGAACGGGCCTCCCGTGAAGCCGCCAGCGACACCTCGCTTTTCATTGTCGAGGTCACGCCAGGCGCGCAAGGGCAACGGCCACCTTCAGCTTGCGCCTCTTTAGCTAGGCGCAGGCCTCGGCTTCAAGGCGCGGCTTCGCCGCCGAAGCTCTACACCAAGTTGGCTCACTACGCCACCGCCTCCGAGAAACCCTTGGCGGCGGGCACGGCGCCCCGGGCGCTCAAGCACGCCTTCCGCGTCGTCATCCGCCCTAGGTGTGCGCTGGGGCCACGAATCAGCACTCCTCCGTCACTGGCTGGGGCTGGCGCTCCAGCGATGGCCGGGCACGCCGCTAGAAGCCCGCCTAGAGACGGCTCGTCCCGAATGAAGAACGAAGGGCCGACTCAGCTAATCGCCGCCCACGACCAAATGAGGAGCCCAAGGCAGGCTGGCTATGCCCTGTGAAGGCTCATGAAGGAGGATCGCGAGGTGCGCAGAACCATGATGCGCCACAGGATGGCTCACCTCTCCGACCGGCCTCACCACAAGGGCAGTGCTTGAGCTCGGAGCGCTTGGAGACAGTGGAGAGGGCGAGGCCTGGGGGGATGGCTCCTCAGCCATCTCCGTGAGCTCGGCAGGAAGGGCCCTGCGGAGCGAGGATCAGCCGAAGCAACGGGAAAATAAGGAACTAGGAAAGGGAAGGCTTACTCACCAATGGCGAAATACTTCCTGGCTTCAAAGAAAGCGGCAAGGGTAATCATCACCCAAGGCCTCCCTTCTCTCCGGAGAGCCTCAAGTCCACGCGAAGCTGCCCAGAGTTCAGCGAGGGTCACCTGCGACGAGGAAGAAGCACCAAGGTGACTAGCGCCAGGGCGCTGCCCCCGCGCACGCCGCCGGCCGCCTCACCAAGAAGGGTAGCCGGGCCTCAGGGCCTCGGCCAGGGAGCCGGGCCGTGGCTCAACGCCTTCACCGCAGCAATGCGGGCCCCAGAGCTGTCGCCAGGAGTGCCGCTGGCGCCGTCATCCCGGGCGGAGGCCCCTCAGCCTCCGGTGGCCTTTTTTGCCTCCTCGCTCCACCACTCGAGGAAGGACCGCCAGGCAATCGGAAGGGCGCCACCACAACTGGTTCTCGAGAGGTCCCATGAGGCCTGCGGGCACAGCCCCCATTCGTCGAAGCTGGGCATCTGCTTCATGAAGTCACCCCTGTTCGAGCAAAGGTACAGCAAAGCACCCCCTTGCCGGATGCTGCCAGGGAAGGGTCCCACCAGATCATGAGAACCTTCTCAAAGACTTCAGCGCCAGTCCTCCTCCCGAGCCTCATGCGTCCTCACGCCGCCAAGGCCCACATCCGCGGAATGGCGCCGGAGAGGGGCAATGCAGCATAGGAGGAACTCATTCACCACCTTGGGCGCCGTCACCGAAGCGCCCGCAAATACGTGAAGCGATGCTGCATTTAAGACGAAGTCGGGGCTCGTGAGCGCCTCTCGCCCCAGCCCGAATTGGGGATAGCGGGCAATGTTGGCTCAAAGCGGGGCTGGGCACCCGACATCCACATACAACCACCGCCACGGAACCCGACGCGGGCGGAGAAAGGCTGAAATCAATCCCTGAAGCCTCTGTTTCTGGTGCGGCAATGAAGCTCACGCACCCCGAGCATTGGGTGGGGTCGATGACGCGCAAAGAGAAGAAGTGGCGCAGCAAGGCAACTGAAGGAGGGATGCCCATCATCGCCGCATAAAGGCGAAAACGGCAAGAAGAGTAATGGATTCAGACCCAAATGCATCATATGGATCTCGTAATGAGAAAGCACAGCTGAAGAAATTGGAAAAGGGGAACTAGTCCCGCCTACGTATGCCGGGCGGCACCGGACCTCGGTGACTATTCTCAAATGGAGAAGTGAGACGCGGGCCAGACCGACGCCCTCCCGCACTCGCTGAAGATAGTGGCGAGGGCGGCATCGACTTTGTCCAAGCCTTCTCGCTGAGTATGATCGACCGACGACAAAGCAGGAGCCATCGGCGACGGCGAAGCGGGCGAAGCATAGGTTTTTCCCATTCCCTTCTTCATCGTGAGCCATGGCGGCTGTGAAGGGGAGGATTCGAGATTGATTGAAAGCGGAGACCGGAGCTCGAGAGGAGGAAGAGCAGGAGACGGTCGAGCGGGCGAGAAGAGGGATGACTGTGTGCAACCACGGGTCCGCTTAGCTGGGCACAAAATAAGGAGGCGTGGGGAACAGGGGCGCCCACGCCCAATCAACCACCATGCGGCGCCCGAGGTCAGAGGCTGTTAGGGCTCGCGGCGCCGCAGACTTGCCCTTTCGCTTCTCTCGCTAAGCCAAATCCAGCGCGCTTTGGGCCTGGGGCTACTGTCGGCGCTCGGGAATGGGGTACCAGACTTGCTCGCCTGCAGCCTGCGGCGGATCAAGGGGTGGCAAGACGCCCATCTTCATCAAGACAAGCTCAAGACCTCGCGAGGGGCCAGATTGCATGGGCGGACGACAGAAGCTTCCTCGTGCACGGCCTCGCTGTTGGGCTCGCGAGGAGGCGGAGAGATCAAGGCGGGTACCTCACGAGGTTCCCATGACGCAAGCCATGACGCACCGAGGGCGCCAGGAGGGCGCCAGCCCGAGCAAAGGTCCTCATTTCCTCTTTGGTTCAAAGGAGGCAAGCGCAGCAGAGCATCAAGCAAAGGCAACCATTTCGTGCAACAAGACCAAGACCATCACAACGGCAGGAAGGAGGTCATCGTGGAGCCCAAGCCAAGGCCACCGCCGAGCCTTTGACAAAGCGAGGACCAACTTTAGTTAGGATAAGTGTACTAGATGTTCCCTTCAAATGGCCAATTGTTGGCGCCCTTCCCCATCAATATTTGGGAAGAGGCCCAGGCCTCTGCCTATAAATAGGACTAGCCTCCCACAGGTAGAGGGATTCGAATCCGAACATAGTTAGAGGTCAAGCAATCTAGAGAGAGAGCGACCAACTCCCCTAGCAGTTCATCGCACCGCCAAGAATGCACTCATGAGGCTATTTTTCCTTGTATTGTTCATCATCAGCCCTCGAGGCAATCCACCACACCACACACCGGAGTAGGGTATTACACCACAATGTGGCCCAACCAAGATAAACCTTGTGTCCCTTGTGTTTCTCTTTGTGTAGTTTATATCTCATGAGGCGACAAGGTGCAGGTAGGTAGGGGTGAGATCTCCTCGTGCACCCCTGTAGTTTGAACCTAGAGGGTTTACTGGAACCCAAACCGGCAATAGTTGAGTAGGTTACATGAAGCTCTTGAAGAGGTGGATCAGCAGTAGAGGGTTGTAGGTTTGGTATGGTCTGCCCGGAGTAGAGAGTTAATGTTTCTGAAAGACTGTGTCTCGGTCATCTGTTTCTCAAACACCATGTAGTGCGAGAAATCCAACGGAGGAGATCGAGTCTTGTGGGGAAAAGTGTGCAAACCTCTGTAGAGTGTACAATCTAATCATGGTTAGCCGTGTCCCCGGTTATGGACAATCTTGGGTATCTAGTACTTGGAGTATCCTAAGTATCTCATCACTCTAAATTAGTATTGATGGGTCGATAACTACTTTAATTGGGATTGAGTTGGAGGAACCTTCTCAATGATGTTTCAACTACCACGATAGTTAAAATAAAATATATTCCTTTGTTGTAGGGAAAAATTGGCTTTTCGCAAAAACTATAACCATAGAGCTTTCCACCAGCCAAATATGCATGTAGTGATAGCATTATTATGTTTTGCTCTACTATGTTACATTGCCAAGATATTCCATGTGCTGACCCGTTTCGGCTGCAACATATTATGTTGCGACTTTTCAACAAGGAGTAAGGTTCGTTAGGTCGTTGTTGCAGCAGCTCGGCTATGCCGCTGGTGTTGATGGACTCACTTTATATTCCAAGCCTTTCGCTATTATTGTATTAGATGGCCTTAAGCCATATTTATTTTAATAAGTTCTCTTTGAGACATTTGATGTAATAAGTGTGTGATTGCTACTCGTTATAAATCCTTCGAGTATTGTGTGTGTCAAGATTACCGATCCGTGGATGGCATCGGCACGTAGACTTGACCATTTGAGGTCGTCGCTACAAGATGGTATCGAGCACACGCTGAGTGTAGGACACCACCATTAAGATAAACCTTAGGTCACTCTTCTCTACTCATTTCGACTTCTCTCCATTTTCTACTCTTCAGATGGCGGAGTCAAGAACAAGTTTGCACAACCAGATGAAGACGCACCTTTGGGCGCCACTTGAAGGAAGTCACTAGGTACTTGAACATTGAAAACCAAGCTTCACCGGACGCATAACGCCACCTTACCATAAGAGGAGCGCTGGATGATTCAAGTTCAAGTTCCAGAAGGACGCTTTTGCCAACCACTAAGCCCATAGAATTTTCTTTTGAAGCACCCACCGAGTCTAGGCAAGAGCATGGCAGCCCACATTACCATGGGATGCATTGAGAAGTCTACAACAAGGATCTTAAAGACACTATCTATCGATATGCGGCGCCGAGACGAGCAACGGAGATGATCAGCACCAAGAAGGACAAATCCATTGCAGCTTTCATCCAGAGTTAAACCAGACATTCGACGCCAGGAGAATCAGATGTGTGCAGACATGATAGATTTGAAGAAGGTGAAGACTAGGATCATCGAGCTGGAAGAAGAAATCAAGTTTACACGCGATGGATATGAGGAGGAAATTGCGACATTGTTGGAGAAGAATGACGACCTGATAAACAAGATCGGAGTATTCATGGGAGTGTTGGAAATATGCCCTAGAGGCAATAATAAAATGATTATTATTATATTTCCTTGTTCATGATAATTGTCTATTATTCATGCTATAATTGTGTTATCCGGAAATCATAATACATGTGTGAATACATAGACCATAACATGTCCCTAGTGAGCCTCTAGTTGACTAGCTCGTTGATCAACAGATAGTCATGGTTTCTGACTATGGACATCTGGATGTCATTGATAACGGATCACATCATTGGGAGAATGATGTGATGGACAAGACCCAATCCTAAGCATAGCACAAGATCGTAGTTCGCTTGCTAGAGCTTTTCCAATGTCAAGTATCGCTTCCTTATACCATGAGATCGTAACTCTCGGATGTCGAGGAGTGCTTTGGGTGTACCAAACGCCATGATGTAACTGGTGACTATAAAGGTATACTACAGGTATCCCCGAAAGTATCTGTTGGTTAACACGGATCGAGACTGGATTTGTCACCAGTATGACGGAGAGATATCTCCGCCCACTCGGTAATGCATCATCATAATGAGCTCAATGTGACCAAGTGTTTGGTCATGGGATCATGCATTACGGTACGAGTAAAGTGACTTGCCGATAACGAGATTGAACGAGGTATTGGGATACCGACGATCGAATCTCGGGCAAGTAACGTACCAATTGACAAAGGGAATTGTATACGGGATTACTTGAATCCTTGACATCGTGGTTCATCCGATGAGATCATCGAGGAGCATGTGGGAGCCAACATGGGTATCCAGATCCCGTTGTTGGTTATTGGCCGGAGAGTCGCCTCGGTCATGTCTCACAGGTCTCCGAACCCGTAGGGTCTACACACTTAAGGTTCTGGTGGACGCTTAGGGTTGTAGAGATATTAGTATGCGGTAACCCGAAAGTTGTTCGGAGTCTCGGATGAGATCTCGAACGTCACGAGGAGTTCCGAAATGGTCCGGAGGTGAAGAATGGTATATAGGAAGTTCAGTTTCGTCCACCGGGAAAGTTTCGGGGGTCACCGGTATTGTACCGGGACCACCGGAAGGGTCCCGGGGGTCCACCGGGTGGGGCCACCTATCCTGGAGGGCCCCATGGGCTGAAGTGGGAAGGAACCAGCCTCGGTGGGCTGGTGCGCTCTGGCCTCCCCTGCGCCTAGGGTTGGAAACCCTAGGGATGGGGGCGCCCACTTGACTTGGGGCCAAGTCCCCTTGGCCGCCCCTTGAGATGGGATATCTAGGGGCCGCCCCAGGGCCCCTATATAAAGAGGGGAGGAGAGCTGCGCACCCTGCCCCGGGCGCCTCCTCTCCTCTCGCAACACCTCTCCTCTCGCTGAGCTTGGCGGCTCGCCGAGATCGCTGCTACTTCCACCACCACGCCGTCGTACATCGATCTCCATCAACCTCTCCCTCCTTGCTGGATCAAGAAGGAGGAGACGCCTTCCCAACCGCACATGTGTTGAACGCGAGGTGCCATCCGCTCGCACTAGGATCTTCGGTGATTTGGATCACGCATTTAGTACGACTCCTCAACCCCGCTCTCTTGAATGCTTCCGCCGATCTACAAGGGTATGTAGATGCACTCATCTCTCTCGCTGCTAGATGACTCCATAGATTGATCTTGGTGAAGCGTAGAAAATTTTATTTTCTGCAACGCTCCCGAACAAAGGCATCATGAGCTAGGTCTATGCGTAGTTTCTATGCATTTAGTGTAACATCCCAAAATTCTAAATTTTGGAATGTTATAATAAATAGATTGATTTGATTGAGTGTTTGATTGATTGTGTGACATTGAGTGAAATTCGAAACTTTTTGAAAGTTAAGTGAGAGGGAATAAAAGGACTTTCCCAAACTTTCATTTTGCATTTTATGATCTCCGTGAATTCAAATTCTTTTCACCACAAAACCCAGGAGAAAAGATGACATGACTTCTTCCATTTATTTAAATGACAAGGGGTGTTGAAAATATTTGAATTTCATTTGGAAAATATTTCCAACCCAGGAACTTTATGCAACTCAATGATTTTCACGAGCGAACATAAAATGACTTCTTCAAAACATATGAAATATGAGTTGAGAGTTTCAAAGAATTAAATTCAAAGTTCTTTTGAATTTATTTTCAATTTGGAGTTATTTGAGTTTTATTCAAATTATTTTCTCCAAAAATAAAATACATGGAAAATAGGGTAACATGATTCCCTACATCAGAAAATTAGAGAGAAATAAATTTGAATTAATTTTGGTATTTTTAAAATGATTTTTGTTGGATTTTGCTAGGGCAGAAGCACTTTTTGTTTTATTTGAATTTGTTCGTATTTTATTTGACTATAGAAAATGTACATATTGTAGGAAATCTTTTCTGAAAATTATGATATATAATATGCCTATATAAAATTCTATTTTGGTTTTATTTATTCAGATTTCCTTTTCCATTTCTAAAAAACTGCGCTGCGCGCTGGGACTAACTGTCGCCCACGTGCGCAGCATAGTAGCATGGGCGCCTTTGTTTTTTTTTTTTTCCTCCTCCTAAATGGGTCAGGCCCAGCCAGCTTTTCCCTTCCAGTTTTTTTTTCTTTCTTCCTTCATTGAAAAAACAACACGCAGGCGCGCTGCCTGGCCAAGTCTTAGCCCAATACGCATGACCTTTTTGAAATTTATCTACGTATGTATATGTTTAGTCCCACATTGCCTAGCCTTTGACCCCAAGCCTTTTTTTTTCCACCAATAAATATAGACCTATAGAGCCTCCAAAAATCATCTGATTCGGGTTAAATCAATATTTTGGTTTGACTAGATTCATTTAAGAAAAATATTTTTCTCCTCTCCGGCGCGACTTCTTGTTTTTTCTCTACCTTATAAGGTATATTTCTTTGTAATTTTTTTTCATAACTTATTTTTCTTTCGTAAATCAGCTTGGCCCTGATTTTTCAAATAGCCATAACTTTTTACTCGTTCATCCAAATTAGATAAAACCAGCGCCTATAGTTTCGCTCTTGTTTTCACCTATCCAGTTAACCTGTCACGTCAACTTTTGAAATTTTCAAATTTCGAAATTTGTTCAGATTCATATTCAAACTTCTTTTGTTCATAACTTGAGTTCCAGAATCTCCGCTTGAGTTGATTCTTTTGCAAAGCGAAGCTCTTGACCTAAACTTTCTGATAAGGCCAAATTCACATAATTTTGGTACTGTTAGAAATTGTTTTATGTTGCAAGAGTTATTTGCTTGGTTTTGATGTTTTCCAAATTGTTTCTTCGTTCTTCCCGATCTTTTGAGTGATTGCTTATGTGTGGTTACTATTGCTTGCCTACGATAGATTGAACGGAGTGTGACGAGTAGAACTATCAAGAGTTTTGAGTGCGAATCATCTTCATCAACATTGCAGGCAAGTAACAATTTGATCATACCCAGTTTTTATGCATTAGATCTATCCTCAAACACTTGCATGATTAGGATCTAATTAAATTGTGGGATGGGAAGTAGTTGAGGTAGTATCTATTACCTGCTTTATTATCAAACCCTTGGGAGTTACTTCTATGTTTGCTTATTATGCTATGCTATGCTAGTTGACATGGATTGGGTGAGTGTATCCATGATGATGTGAGATTGTTATTTAATGGTTTATTTAAGGTGGCAACTTAAACACACATCCTGGGTGGATTGAGGCACCTGGTTTCTATCAGACTTGCTTGTATTTCTTCTGACCGCCACCTGTGCTCAAAGGGATCATGAGATTATTTCAAACTAGAAACTTCCGTGTGCAGCCACAAGCCATTATGGGCTCTGCATAGTTGATTGTTGTGCGAACTCTTACGGGTAGACTAGCGATGTAGGGGTTGTAGGTTGGTACGGTCTACCCACATGTAAGGTGCTAGTGCTTCGAAAAACTATGTCTCGGCCATCCGCTTCTCAAACACCATGTAGTGCGAGAAATCAAACGGAGGAGATCGAGTCTTGTGGGGAAAAGTGCAAACCTCTCAGAGAGTGTATGAATTAATCATGGTTAGCCGTGTCCCTGTTATGGACATCTTGAGTATCTAGTTCTTGGATTATCCTGCTGATCTCATCACGTTACTTAATATAATTTGTTTGGGTTTAATGAGTACTTTTAATGGGGATTGAGGATGCTATCAACCATTCTCAATGTTCAAGAACCACCATGATAGTTAAATAATTTATTCCTTTGCAAGAGGGAAAATTGGCTTTTCGCAAAAATCAGAACCATAGAGCTTTCCACCAGCCATATATGCTTGTAGTATAGCTTATTCTTTCATTACTCTCTATGTGTTACATTGCCAAGATATTCCGTGTCTTGACCCGCTTTCGGCTGCGACGCTTCATGTTGCGTGATCTTACGATTTAGTAAGTGATACGTTAGGGTTACTGATTTCTACACTCAACTTTGTCGTTGGTGTTGATGGGAATCCACAACCTTGTTACTTCCGCTATTTGGATTGAGGTAATAGTATTTACGCTACTTTATACATGTGATTTACCTCTGTTATAAATCCTCGAGTATCGTGTGTGTCAAAGATACCGATCCGTGGATGACACTTTAAGCACAGAGACTTGATCCATTCGGGTCGGGTCGCTACAAGATGGTATCATAGCACATGTTGACTGTAGGACATGACCCTAGAAACTGACAAGCCCATAGGAAAGATTTTTCTACAACTTCATTTTCAAAAGATCTTTTACCTCTCTTCTCTTCTGAGCTTATTCAAATATTCCCTTTTAGTGAGACCATACCGTTTTTCCCTTTTGACCACTTGAAGATTCGACCGATGAGACCACTCCAAGGAGATAAGATATCGGACAACTAAGACCATTTGGAATGAAGAGGATTTTACCGTAAATGGAAACTACAACTGTTGAAGACTCAAGACTATGAGATTTGGAAGGCTCAAGAATTCCTGATTTTTATGACCTAGGAAGGTTACGCTTATGGAATTTGACAGACTATGGAAGTTATCAATACCGAGATCAAGGTGTATCGGTGAAAGACCGAACATGGAGAGTTAGAAACCCAAATTTTGTCAAGGAAAACCCTAAGGCAGGAGATATCAACTATGGAATGATAGCACATGGAAATGACAAGAGCGTAAACACGCTATCCATGATGTTATCGCCTGCCTATGCTATTGTCACCATGCGGAGTTAAGCGTGTAGATGCATGGAAGAATTGGATGGTAGAAGGTCAAGGAGCATCTGTCGGCGAAGGATGCAGTTTTAACATAGCTGGTGCATCACTAGGATCTGGAGTGTTACATCAAGAAGTTAAGATGGACCTACAAGAAGCAGTATTTGACAAGGAGGCAATTCATGAAGAACTCAGGACCCAGAAGCTGAAAGTAGCCAAGCTGGAGGAGCAAAACCTCGAGATACCGGAGATTCGTCAGGAATTGAAGGACAGTAGGACCATGGTTCATGCCAGTAATGTGAAACCCAGAAGTTTGGAACGCAACTTCAGAATATTAAAGGACGCCACGAGAGACTTCGTGTCAACAGAGATGAGCTGGCAAAAGGGACTTGAGAAAGACAAGCACGATTGGAAGAAGCCATCAGAGACATGAACAAGACTGGAAGAGTTTGATGACTTTGAAGATTTATTGACCATTAGAAGCCCAAACCCCTATTATATACCTGTGTTAGATGCGACGATTGTGAGCTGCCATTTGTTTGATGTTTTTCCGACAGCCATAAATAAAATCTGCCTTTTCAAAACTTTTGTTTGTATTGTGTGCATCCCTCTCTATCTCTCTTATCCCACCCCAAAACCCATGGACCCAATAGAGGATGAATGGAGATGAGCTTGTATTCTCTGGACCGATGAGTCATTGGAGATGGACCGATGGATTCAGAACATGGAGGATCAAATGGAGAATAACCCTATAGCCGGAAAGGATATGACCCAAAGATGCTCTTGAGTGCTCAAAGAGGTTCCACTACTTGGTGGAGGATGTACCAAACCATCAATAGATGGCAAGGAGTAACCACTTGGGAAGAATTTAAGTGGACTTTGTTAAAGTCTTGACTAGTGTCCCGTGTTGAAGCCTTATGGAAATGATATGGAGAAAGTGCATGCAAGCTTTGTGGAGAAATAGGACACAACCATAAAGAAAACAAGGACGAATACCCTCATAATCGGAGGATTATCAAAGGAGTTAGCCGAGGATCTCGTGGAACTTCGTTGGAGATTGTTCCCAAAGGTTTTGTCGCAGCAATGGAAGTTCAGCCTAAATTGTTGGGAAAGATCCGTGAAGCTCGTAAGGATGACAAAGAGATTGCTGAGGTAAAAGAGAGGATGAGCAAAGGAAAGGCCAAAGGTTTTCGTAAGGATGAGCACGACACCTTATGGTTCGAGGATCGTATATGTGCCTAATAATGCAAAGATCGAAGTTAATACTTCAGAGGCTCATGACTCACCATACCCGATTCGCCTAGAAACACCAAGATGTATTTGGATTTGAAGGAGCGCTTCGTGGACTGGTATGAAGAAGGATATTACGGAGTATGTAGTCATAGGTGATGTATGCCGAGAGTAAAGGAAGAGCATCGGTTAGTCGGATTACTACAGCCTATGCCGATACCCGAATGGAAGCGGGATAAGCTTGGCATGGATTTCATTACCGATTTCCCGTAACCCGATCGATATGATTCTATCTGGTAGTAGTTGATTCGCTTGACCAAAGTGGCTCACTTTATCCCAAAGAAAACTACCTATACAAGTGCGGTTGGCCAAGATATATTTGACAAGGATCGATGTCTCGCATGGAGTTCCGAGGACCATCGAGAGGAACACAGCTTACCTCAAAGTTTTCGAATCACCGCACTGCACTTTGGGTACTAGGCTAGAGTTCAAGACAGCCTTTCATCCGCATGATGATGGATGACCGAGAGAGTAAATCAGATTCTAGAGGACATGTTGAGAGCTTGTGCGCTAGATTATGGATCTGGTGGGGATGATAATCTACCTTACGCGAGTTCTCGTACAACAATAGCTACCAAGCCAGCTTTGAAGATGGCCCTTTTAAGCTTTGTATGGGAGAAGGAGCCGACACCATTGATGTGGGATGAAGTTGGAGACCGCGCTTGTTTGGACCAAATGTGATCAAGGAGTCAAGAGAATGATAAGTTGATTCGAGATAGACTAAAGGTAGCTCACCAGCAGTAAGAGTTATGCAGACTCAAAATGCAAGGAGGTAGTCTATGAAAACGGAGACAGAGCATATCTTTGTGTGCCACCTCTCGCGAGGAGTTAAACGATTTGGAGTTAAGGGAAAGTTAGCCCTTAGATTTGTAGGACCATACTAAGTTTTGGAGCGATGGGAGAATTGGATAACAAGTTGGATTCACCAAGGACTGTGAGGAGTTCATGATGTGTTTCACGATTCCAGCTTGAAGAAGTGCTATGCGAAATGGCCAATACCCCTCAGTATGGACGCTTGACCTCGAAAGGATAATGATGTTCCACGAAGTGGAGTATGGACTTCATAAGTATAAGATTTTATCTCGGTATGTGGGATATTCCACGAAGATGAAGAGATGAATTACTATTGGATATAAAGGAGATATGATGTTGGAAATATGGATCAATGGAAATTCCATGATGAGTCTGAGTAATCACGTCTTAGTTTGGTGCCAATAGAAGGAAGGAAGACAATACAATTGGATGGATTTTAGTATGCTAGGAAGCTGGAAGTTGGATGTTGGATTAGAGATCCGTTGCCCCGATGATGAGTTCAAGGTTTGCAAGTGATGAGATGGGCCATAACCCATAGGCCCCAGGACCTGCCAAGAAGCAAGCACATTCTTGCTGAAGGAAAAACCCTGGAAGAGATTACGACCTTACCCACTGACGATTTTATAGGAGTAACGCAAAACTTGAGAGTTGTGAAGGAACGATAGATGTTTGTCTGGCTTGCAGAATCTATGGATATATCCGAACTTGGTTCGTCGACAAGAGAAATTCTGCAATGCTTGTGAGGATGACTGAGTGTTAGAATGCGAGATTCGCTAAACCGTATACAAGGTAATGATTTGGGTGCGGGATGAATTGATCACCATAGCGACTTACTCTTATTGTTCGCCTTGCTATATGGGATGGTAAATCTGAGTGACTTACCTATAGCAGAGAGACGACGATCAAAACCTTGTTTAAACCTTAGAATGGTATAGGTATTTTTTTCCCCTTGTACAAGGCAGCTTTTGCCAACCGCAGGTTATACGGTGAGGTTCAACCTAGACCCATTTCCTGCACGACAAACCATAAATCGTTGACCACCATGAGATATCGATAGTTGTTTAATATTGGCGCCGCATCTGCCGCCTAAGAGGACCCAGCCGGATAACCTTACCAAGATGAAAGGACAAAAGAATTGAGGAAAAGGTTATGCCACTACCGAAGAGCCCAGAGAAGGAATTATCCTTAAGATCTGAGAAGACCGACATCACAACGATAAGGATGGAGTATATGAGTTTTGATGGAACCATAACCATGCTTCTAAGGGTGGTAGCACCCAGACCCGGAGACGATCGATGGATTTTGAGAAGACCCCAAACCTAACCTATTTCTTGTTAGTTTCTCCAATCTCGAGGACTAGATTCATTTTAAGGGTGAAGTTTTGTAACATCCCAAAATTCTAAATTTTGGAATGTTATAATAAATAGATTGATTTGATTGATTGTTTGATTGATTGTGTGAAGTTGAGTGAAATTCGAAACTTTTTGAAAGTTAAGTGAGAGGGAATAAAAGGACTTTCCCAAACTTTCATTTTGCATTTTATGATCTCCGTGAATTCAAATTCTTTTCACCACAAAACCCTAGAGAGAAGATGACATGACTTCTTCCATTTATTTAAATGACACGGGGTGTTGAAAATATTTGAATTTCATTTGAAAAATATTTCCAACCCAGGAACTTTATGCAACTCAATGATTTTCACGAGCGAAGATAAAATTACTTCTTCAAAACATATGAAATACCAGTTGGGAGTTTCAAAGAATTAAATTCAAAGTTCTTTTGAATTTATTTTCAATTTGGAGTTATTTGAGTTTTATTCAAATTATTTTTCTCCAAAAATAAAATACATGGAAAATAGGGTAACATGATTCCCTACATCAGAAAATTGGAGAGAAATAAATTTGAATTAATTTTGGTATTTTTAAAATGATTTTTGTTGGATTTTTCTAGGGCAGAAGCACTCTTTGTTTTATTTGAATTTGTGTGTATTTTATTTGACTCTAGAAAAATGTACAGATTGTAGGAAATCATTTTCTGAAAATTATGATATATAATATGCCTATATAAAATTCTATTTTGGTTTTATTTATTCAGATTTCCTTTTCTGTTTCTAAAAAAAAACTGCGCGTGCGCCGGGACTAACTGTCGCCCACGTGCGCAGCATAGTAGCATGGGTGCTCCTTTGTTTTTTTTCTTTTTCCCTCCTCCTAAATGGGCCAGGCCCAGCCGGCTTTTCCCTTCCAGTTTTTTTTCTCTTTCTTCCTTCATTAAAAAAACAACAACACGTACACGCGCGCGGCCTGGCCGAAGTCTTAGCCCAATACGCATGACTTTTTTTAAATTTATCTGCGTATGTATACGTTTAGTCCCACATTGCCTAGCGTTTGACCCCTAAGCCTTTTTTTCCACCAATAAATATAGACCCATAGAGCCTCCAAAAATCATCCGATTCGGGTTAAATCAATATTTTGGTTTGACTAGATTCATTTAAGAAAAATATTTTTCTCCTCTCCGGCGCGACTTCTTGTTTTTTTCTCTACCTTATAAGGTATATTTCTTTGTATTTTTTTTTCATAGCTTATTTTCTTTCAGAAAAAAAATTTGGCCCTGATTTTTCAAATAGCCATAACTTTTTACTCGTTCATCCAAATTAGATAAAACCAGCGCCTATAGTTTCGTCTTGTTTTCACCTATCTAGTTAACCTGTCATGTCAACTTTTTGAAATTTTCAAATTTCGAAATTTGGTCAGATTCATATTCAAACTTCTTTTGTTCATAACTTGAGTTCAGAATCTGCTTGAGTTGATTCTTTTGCAAAGCGAAGCTCTTGACCTAAACTTTATGATAAGGCCAAATTCACATAATTTTGGTACTGTTAGAAATTATTTTATGTTGCAAGAGTTATTTGCTTGGTTTTGATGTTTTCCAAATTGTTTCTTCGTTCTTCCCGATCTTTTGAGTGATTGCTTATGTGTGGTTACTATTGCTTGCCTACGATAGATTGAACGGAGTGTGACGAGTAGAACTATCAAGAGTTTTGAGTGCGAATCATCTTCATCAACATTGCAGGCAAGTAACACTTTGATCATACCCAGTTTTTATGCATTAGATCTATCCTCAAACACTTGCATGATTAGGATCTAATTAAATTGTGGGATGGGAAGTAGTTGAGGTAGTACCTATTACCTGCTTTTATTATCAAACCCTTGGGAGTTACTTCTATGTTTTCTTATTATGCTATGCTATGCTAGTTGACGTGGATTGGGTGAGTGTATCCATGATGATGTGAGATTGTTATTTAATGGTTTATTTAAGGTGGCAACTTAAACACACATCCGGGTGGATTGAGGCACCTGGTTTCTATCAGACTTGCTTGTATTTCTTCTGACCGCCACCCGTGCTCAAAGGGATCATGAGATTATTTCAAACTAGAAATTTCCGTGTGCAGCCACAAGCCATTATGGGCTTTGGCATAGTTGATTGTTGTGTGAACTCTTACGGGTAGACTAGCAGATGTAGGGGTTGTAGGTTGGTACGGTCTACCCACATGTAAGGTGCTAGTGCTTCGAAAGACTATGTCTCGGCCATCCGTTTCTCAAACACCATGTAGTGCGAGAAATCAAACGGAGGAGATCGAGTCTTGTGGGGAAAAGTGCGCAAACCTCTGCAGAGTGTATAAACTAATCATGGTTAGCCGTGTCCCTGGTTATGGACATCTTGAGTATCTAGTTCTTGGATTATCATGTTGATCTCATCACGTTACTTAATATAATTTGTTTGGGTTTAATGAGTACTTTTAATGGGGATTGAGGATGCTGTCAACCATTCTTAATGTTCAACAACCACCATGATAGTTAAATAATTTATTCCTTTGCAGTAGGGAAAAATTGGCTTTTCGCAAAAACTGTAACCATAGAGCTTTCCACCAGCCATATATGCATGTAGTATAGCTTATTCTTTCATTACTCTCTATGTGTTACATTGCCAGCATATTCCATGTGTCGCCTGCTGGCTGCAACGCTTTATGTTGCGTGATCTTACGACAGTAAGTGATACGTTAGGGTTATGATTTCTACACTCAACTTTGCCATTGGTGTTGATGGGAATCCACAACCTTGTTACTTCCGCTATTTGGATTGAGGTAATAGTATTTACGCTATTTTATACATGTGATTTACCTCTCTTATAAATCCTCGAGTACTGTGTGTGTCAAAGATACCGATCCGTGGATGACACTTGCCACGTAGACTTGATCCATTCGGTCGGGTCGCTACAACGAGTAGAACACAATCTTGTTGTGGGCGAGATGTTGTCAATTTTCTTGCCACTACTAGTCTTATCTTGTTTCGCTGCATCGTAGGATGAAGCGCCCGGACCGACCTTACGCCAGACGCTTACGTGAGACAGTTCCATCGATCGACATGCACTAGTTGCATAAGGTGGCTAGCGGTGTCCTGCTTTTCCCACTTTAGTCGGATCGATTCGATGAAAAGGGTCCTTATGAAGGGTAAATAGAAATTGGCATATCACGCTGTGGTTTTATGTAGGTAAGAAACATTCTTGCTAGAAACCTATAGAAGCCACGTAAAAACATGCAACAACAATTAGAGGACGTCTAACTTGTTTTTGTAGCATATGCCTTGTGATGTGATATGGCCAAAAGGATGTGATGAATGAAATATATGTGATGTATGAGATTGGTCATGTTCTTGTAATAGGAATCACGACTTGCATGTCGATGAGTATGACAACCGGCAGGAGCCATAGGAGTTGTCTTTATTTTTTGTATGACATGCGTGTCATTGAATAACGCCATGTAAATTACTTTACTTTATTGCTAAACACGTTAGCCATAGAAGTAGAAGTAATCGTTGACGTGACAACTTCATGAAGACACGATGATGGAGATCATGATGATGGAGATCATGGTGTCATGCCGGTGACAAAGATGATCATGGCGCCCCGAAGATGGAGATCAAAGGAGCAATATGATATTGGCCATATCATGTCACTATTTGATTGCATGTGATGTTTATCATGTTTTTCTTCTTATTTGCTTAGTATGACGGTAGTAAATAAGATCATCCCTTATAATAATTTCAAGAAAGTGTTCCCGCTTAACCGACCGGGTCCAGGATGCCACCGGCTACGTAGACTTGACCGCTTGAGGTTGGGTCGCCACAACTTCACTCTATTTCTATGGATATCCTTGTTTGTTCCTTGTGGGACTAACTCATGTAGGTATTTAAAGTGCAACTCACTCCAATGAATTGCTCCAAACGATCTACATCAACATTGAGCATCTACATCTTCAACACCTATATGAAGTCATCATCGACAAAACCCAAGGTTAGTTCATCCCTCTTAGGGGGGATATCACATCTAGGGGGAGCTTTACTCTAAGAATTGAGCTAAAGCAACTCTAATGGTGTGAACACAACAATTCTTTATGTAAAGTGGTAACCCCACTTGCGCTTAAACGATGAGTCTGACCTACGATAAAATGTTCTCATTTGACTCCTCACTCAATATACTCATATATAGATGACCTAGTTATCGCCCATTTCTTGATAGATACTAGAGCATGCTTTGCCACATATTTCATTTGCCATCTTATTGTGTGAGCATGTTGGGTGCATATTTTTCTCATTCGAGGACATCCATTTGTTGCTTTGATTGTTTGGTCTCTTCTTTTGCCAAATGGATGGACAAGAATTCCTAAGAACTCCCTCTAGCTATCTATGCTTTTCTCATCTCAAACTCTATTCATGCTACATCACAAAGTTTGATCAAATCGGATTCAAACCCTTTGGGTGAGGAGCACTCGGAGCCACCGATTCATCATAGACTTAAACTTGCAAAACCTCTCTATGTATTTTGGTCGGACCGATTCATTCCTTTCGGTCATACCGAGATCATTGAGTTGATCTAGGTTTCAATCTCGGTGCAACCGATTTGAACAATTCGGTCACACCGAGTTGCAGTAACCGCTTGGGATTCTGCGTCTCGGTGCCACCGAGTTGTTCCACTCGGTCACACCGACAGGGACTGGATATATATACCCACGGGTCAAATTTTGGAAATTTCTACGAAACCCTTCGCCCGCGTGTATCCAGCTTCGACTCGAGGTCTCCGGATCGTCTCCTCATCGCCAGCGACCTCCTCACATCGGTCTCCGCCGCCAACAAATCTCCGCCACCGCTGTCGATGTAGCGAAGTTCACCACCGGGTTAGGTTATGAACTCGACACCTATGTGCAATCCTAACCTCGATTCCTGCATTTAGGTCAATGCCATGATTCTTACCACGATGAGATTACTTTATCCAGAAAAACGCCCTCTAGATTAGTTTTATTCAAAATGTAGGGTTAGGTTTCACGAACTCATCTCGGACCGACCGAGTTGTAGGAATAGGTCTCACCAATTTGGCCTAGGCCATTGCACTTGTGATTTTCGGTCCGACCGAAACTTACAAATCAGTGTGACCGAAGTTCAATTCTCAAGTGAACCCCTAGCAATCACGGAGTCACCAAACCGTGTCTTGGTCCGGCCGATTCCACTAGTTTAGACTCTAATATTGCTTCGTGTCTCCGAGTTTAACAATCGGTAGCAATCGAAATGCTTTCTGAAAACTAAAATTAAGTTTTTGACACAATTGTTTTGCAAAATCTCAGACTTTGTGATGCTCACCCATTCTATCTCAACTATATCTATTCACGTGGTCAGCTTTCTCGTCAGCTTGCGCTTTAGCCATGTCGATCAAAGTGACAATCAAAACAAGTCTGAGGAACAGTTAACTTGAGTGAGGGCACTAGTCCCTCTCAAGAGCTATGATGAGGGTAGCGTAGCACCCCAAGCAATTTGACCAAAGCTACAACCAGGACAAGGAGGAAGAGAAACTCAGATTCAAGATGAGGACTATGTTGTCATGGAGGAGGAAGTCACCCAAGAAAGTGCTAAAAAAGGAGTATGTTGCTGCTGCAACCAAGCCTGGTTTGCACAAGAAAGCTCCTGCCAAGAGAGTGTCCATGTCCAAAGCTAGAGCCTCAACATAGGAAACTATTGAGTTCACTCTTGAACCAAAGGAGGCTGGTGAAGGCAAGTAGAGAAAGGAAAGGGTCAAGAAGACCATGGCCAGAGTAATTGGCAGATCCTCTATGATGAGAGACCCAGCAGAGGATGAGGAAGAAGATGTTGCACCAAAACCAGAGACTCAGAAGTTGATGGGGGATGCCATCAAGTCTGGGGCTGCTCCATCAAAGCCCAAGACTGCCTCCAAGGCTACTGCTCAAGCTTCTAAGTCTGCACCAAAGAGAAGCACTAGAAATATACCAGCTGCTGAAAAGAACAAGGCCCCGGTGCCTGAAGTAGAGGAAGAAGAAGAAGCCCAGGTGCTTAGGAAATTGAAGCCAAAGGTTCCTGATCATTATGACAATCATCCAGTGGCTGAAAACATGAAGGAAAGAAAGGATGCAGGTCTCAGACTATGGAGACAGTCAGACCCCTATGCTGTGAGAAGAATAACTGCTATGGACTACAGATTTCACACTTAAGGAACGGCAGGACTTCTATGAGACAGTCCTCTTGGATAAAGAAGCCCATTGTGTGTGACATGAAATGGGTGGATTGAAGTACATTGACAAGAATGAAGATCATTTCCTCGAGTGCATGAG